>WAAF01000345.1:20185-84644 GCA_013400475.1 Tricholaema leucomelas
CCTCCCTTGCCCTGCTGCCCACACTGCTCTTGCTGCAGCCCAGCACAGGGTTGCTGTCTGGGCTGCACTCACACTGCAGGCTCATGTTGAGCCTTTCATCACCCCAGACCCCCAGGTCCTCTTCCTCAGGGCTGCTCTCCAGGCATTCGTCCCCCAGCCTGTATCCGTGCCTGGGATTGTGCCAACCCAAGTGCAGAACCTTACACTTAGCCTTGTTGAATGCCGTGAGGTTGGCCTGGGCCCCCCTCTGCAGCCTGTCCAGGTCCCTCTGGATGGATCCCTGCCCTCTAAACAGGTCAATTGTGCCACACAGCTTGGTGTCATCTGCAAACTTGCTGAGGGTGCACTGATTGCTCTGTCCATATTGGAATCAGATACTTCAAGTGTGGACTGACACTTTCTGTCATGTAACCACAGAGTGCCTGTAAGGGATTTTAAAGTGCAGAATTTCCATCCAGCTTCCCTGCTGAGCTTAGAAACAAAAGGTTTCTAGAATTAACTCTTACTGAAGTGAAATGGAAGGAAAGAGGTAAAAACAATATATTTTTTTTTTCTTCAAGACCTCTCTTCTCGTGGTCGGATTCTGCAGCAAGAATTCAGTCCTGGCACCACCAATTTATTATGATTTCTGCCTGATGAGAGCTGCAGAGGTAATCCAGGAAATTGACTGGACAGGGATGAATTTCTTCCACCTGCCTGTGGTCACCTCTCCATTCACAGATGTATTTCTATCCTGGGATGTAAGTACATATATCTTCCTTCCTCATCCTTTGACAATGCAGACATTTATTGGATAATTTTTTTGTTCAACAACCCTCCCAAAATGATAATAAATGGTTGCTCCAGTCTCTAGATACCATCCCAGAGAAGCAAGAATTCTGCAAAAGCAAGCTGATGGCCTTTCTCAGACTCAAAGAAATAGCAAATATTGTCACCTCAGTTTTAGTTCTCCCAAAATCAGCATCACCTCCTGATTCTTTGTCTGAACCCACCTTAAAAATAAAAATAAAGGCTTCCCATCAATCAGAAACTATTGCAGAATAATGAGACAAAGTATGCCTGAGGAAGCTTACAGCTCTTTCAGCCTGGGAGCTGGGCAGTGGGAGGGCTTCCCAGGCACAGAGGATATCAGGGGTTGGAAGGGATCCAAAGAGATCATCCAGTCCAACCTCCTGCCACAACAGGACTATATAATCTAGCTCAGGTCACACAGGAACACATCCAGATAGGCCTTGAAAGGCTTCAGAGAAGAAGTCTCCATAACCTCTCTGAGGAGCCTGTGCCACTGCTCTGGGAGCCTTAGAGTCAAGAAGTTCCCTCTTGTGTTGAGGTGGAACCTCCTGTGCTGCAGCTTCCATCCATTGCTCCTTGTCCTATCCCAGGGAGCAGTGAGCAGAGCCTGCCCCCCCTCTCCTGACCCCCAGCCCTCAGATAGTTATAAACATTGATTAAATCCCCTCTCAGTCTTCTCTTCTCCAGACTAATCAGCCCCAGGTCCCTCAGCCTCTCCTCACCAGGCAGTGCTCCAGTCCCCTCATCATCCTTGTAGCCCTCTGCTGGACCCTCTCCAGCAGATCCCTGTCCCTCTTCAACTGGGGAGCCCAACACTGAATGCAGTACTCAAGATGAGGTCTCACCAGGTCAGAGTAGAGGTGGAGGAGAGCCTCCTTTGATCTGCTGGACACACTCTTCTTAATGCACCCCACGATCCCACTGGCCCTCTTGGCCACAAGGGCACGTTGCTGTGCCATGGACAATTTATCCACTTCATTCTTTCCAGAGGTACAAAGCTTTAGAATTTTTGTCCAGAATGGAGGATGGTGGAGACCTACCCTGAGGTTTCCTGATCCACATTAGTGCCTTACAATGTGTGCTTGTCTGAAGGGGCTAGAGAACAGTTCTGGTGATGAGTTCCTGACTGAATTGGATCTGTTGAGTTTGGAGAAGAGAATGCCAGAGACAATCCTCCTTGTTCTCTACAAGTTCCCTACTTGAAAAGAGGTTGTAGTGAGGTGGTGGTCAGCCTCTCCTCCCTAGTATCAGGTGATAGAATAAGTGGAAATGGCCTGAGATTGCACCAGGAGAGGTTTGGATTGGATATTAGGAAAGAAAAATATGTACTGAAAGTGTTGTCAAGCTGTGGAACAGGCTGCCCAGGGAGGTGGCAGAGTCACCATCCCTGGAGGTGTTCGTAAACCATGTGGACTTGGCATTCAGGACATGGTTTAGTGGGCAGGGTGGTGTTAGGTGGATGGTTGGACTTGATGGTCTTAGAGGTCTTTTCCAACAGTATCAATTCTATGTTTCTATCTCTAAAACTTAGAACCAAGGCTTTTGGAACAATGTCTTAGCTTGCATGTAAACTGCCTGGCACCACAAGCTGCTGGCCTCAGCTGGGATTTCTTGCTGTTGTCACAATAATATCCTGAGGATAATAAGGTTCTGTGATACCTCCAGGGCCAGGGGGCATCTGCTCTTGTTTTCCCATCTGTTCTGAGTGTCAGAATCTCCCCCCTACCCCAGTGTCAGCCCATAACATATTGCCAAGTAAGCACTAAGCAAACATGCACTGCTGTCAGAGTGACTCCAGCACATTAAATGGGTGATCTAATAAGTCAGGCCTGGGCAGCTAATTGATTGGCAAAAGCATTACTAGACACAATTTGTGACAGAACATACAGAACATTTAGAGGCTGCAGAGCCCCAAGCATCATACAACTGAACTTCATTTCTTAGCCACTACTCTCTGACCCAAACTCTGATAGTTAACATTGAAGAACAATTAATTTATGCCCCAATTTCCCTCTTGTGGGGACAGCTTTTGCCTGTTACTGTGAAATAAAATCCCACTTGATGTCACTTACTTTAAGCTGGTAACCCTAGGACTTTGGTAGCTTTCTTAAAGTCCTTCCAGGCTGACATATCTAAGCAGAGGCAGCTTAATTATCCAAATCAATATACAAGGAGGAGGGGGGAAATCAGCTGGTGTTTGACAACAAGATAATACAAGTTGTATGTCTTTTTTCAGCCTGCTCAATTATTACCAAGGCCAGGGATTATTTAACACACTTAAGAGTTGTTAATTTTCATAGCAGTAGCTTTCAGACAGCCTAAATTAAAACAGACTGCTGCTGTGCTGTTACTTTAGATAATCTCTCAGTTAGGTGCTCTGAATTTCCAGACGAGTTCATTAAACACAAACAGACAGAGCTGAAGAATTTACAAGTGCAAAACGTCGCCAAACAGCTGTCAGGGTTCGCTGTGCAACACTGCATTGGTTCTCGATTTCACAGTACCACCAAGGTTGGAAGAGACCTCATAGATCATCAAGTCCAACCTGTTACCACAGAGCTCAAGGCTAGACCATGGCACCAAGTGCCACGTCCAATCCTGCCTTGAACAGCTCCAGGGACGGCGACTCCACCACCTCCCTGGGCAGCCCATTCCAGTGTCCAATGACTCTCTCAGTGAAGAACTTTCTCCTCNTACAGGGGCAGAATGACCTCCCTGCTCCTGCTGGCCACACCATTCCTGATGCAGGCCAGAAGGCCATTGGCCCTCCTGGCCACCTGGGTACACTGCTGGCTCATGTTCAGGTGAGTATTATCTGGTATTATGTTACTTAAAGCTATCTATGGTACGTGGTCATGTGATCTGAGTTAAAAACAACTTAGGACATTGTATCTTGAACTGTGGAATAATTGCTAAGGAAGTGGTTGCCTGTCTTTTCAATGCAATGCAGAAATGATTGTGCCAGGGGAGGCTTAGGTTGGAGATTAGGAGAAATTTCTGTCCTGCAAGAGTGGTCAGGCATTGGAACAGGATGTCCAGGGAGGTGGCAGAGTCACTGTGTAGACTACGTAGAGACCTAAACTGTGTAGATGTGGGATGCTGGGACACGCACAGTGGGCATGGTGATGTTAGGTTGATGGTTGGACTTGACGATCTTAGAGGTCTTATCCAACTGAAATCATTCTATGATTTGGTGATTTTATGATTCTGTGATTAACAGTCCTGCATGGCTGCTTGATTGTAAGTCAGAACAGTGCTGAGCATCTGCTCTTTTTAAAGCATAGTTCTTGAAGAGCTATAGAATCATAAAATCATTGAAGTTGTGAAAGACCTCTAAGTTTATTGAGTCCAACCAGCAAGCCAGCATCACCATGCCCACTAAACCATGGCCTGAAGTGTCATGTAAGCACAGTTTTTTAACTCCTCCAGGGATGGTGACTCCACTGCCTCCCTGGCAGCCTGTTCCCATGCCTTTCTTCACTTTCAGGAGAAGAGGAGGCTGTGAGGTGACCTTCTTGCAGCTTTCCAGTATCTGAAGGAGACCTACAAAAAAAGCTGGGGAGGGACTTTTTAGAATATCAGGGAGTGACAGGACTGGGGGGAACAGAGCAAAGTTGCAGATGGGGAGATTCAGACTGGAGCTGAGGAGGAAGTTGTTGAGCATGAGAGTGGTGAGAGCCTGGAATGGGTTGCCCAGGGAGGTGGTTGAGGCCCCATCCCTGGAGGTGTTTAAGGCCAGGCTGGACGAGGCTGTGGGCAGCCTGCTCTAGGGTAGGGTGTCCCTGGCCGTGGCAGGGGGAGTTGGAACTAGGTGATCCTTGTGGTCCCTTCCAACTCTGACTGATTCTATGATTCTATGAAAGCTTTTCTAATACACAATGTAAACCTCCCCTGGTGCAATCTGAGGCCATTTCCTCTTGTCCTATCAAGTTAACCTGGAGGAATAGACCTACTACAACCTCACTGTGACCTCTGTTCAAAGAGTCGTAGAGAGTAATAAGGTCTCCCCTGAACACATCAGGGTCTGACCCAGAACCTGATTCAGTTCTTAACAGCATTAGTCACTGTCTTGTTGGCAAATTATTATCTATTCTCCTCTTGATCAGCTCACAATCATGAAGGAAAATTAGCTGAAAAATCAAGTGAGGTTGCATACCAATAGCATGGTAATAATTTGGAGAGATGTTTATACTGCTTTTGATTAGAAGGTAGGAAGTCTGGCTTGCTGTAAAATATGCTTAATGTGCTGTTAACTGAACACTGGGATAAAATTAAAATATATGGAAAAAGGTGATTAGATTTCCAGGTGGAATGTTGGTAGCATTTGCAAAGACTATCTGGTGCATGGTAAGAAGGAAAGGAGATGGCTGAAAGGGGTTTGGAACTGGATGATCCTTGAGGTTCCTTCCAGCCTAAACCAATCTATGATTCTATATGACTGCAAGGCTCCCAAATGCTACTGGTGGTGGAGTGGGGTGGGAAGATTCTTTGAAGTGAGGTGAAATGACTGAACGTCAGCATCTGCATCAGGCAGAGAATATCACTCAAGCATTTCAGCTGGAAAGTTCCTTGGTTTTATTAGACATTAATAATCAATCATACAGCTAAACACACCTTTATATGCACATGGGTTAGCCTGATGCTGCCAGTTTCAAGAGCACATGAGCAAATATAACACAGAAAGAATCACAGGAAACATATTTTAGGGACAAGAATTGATCAAAGACATGAGCAAATGTGTTCAAAACTAGAAGTGGCTGTATTCAGATTGGATGTTAGGACAAAGTTCTTCACCATGAGGGGAGGTGAGACACTGGAACAGGTTGCCCAGGGAGGTGGTGGAAACCTCATTCCTGGCAGTCTTTAAGGCCGGGCTAGATGTGGCTCTGAGCAACCTAATCCAGTGTGAGGTGTCCCTGCTCATGGCAAGGCGGTTGTAACTGGATGATCCTTGGGCTCCTTTCCAGCGCTATGATTCTATAATTGACATTTGTAGTGCTTTATACCTTCTCCTCCTAACGTAGCCAAGACAGGAGCTGGAGTCGTTAAGCTTTATGTCTGATCTTTTCAAGGCTTGTTGTACACTTGGCACTGTCAGAGCATCCACAGCATCTCAATCAGAACAGTCCTTGGGTGCCATATTGTTTGGTTAACCTTGAGCGAGTCTGTTTACCGACTAGATTGGAGCGCTTTGATTATGGGGAAAATTGTCAGCTCTACTGTGGTCCAATTGATTGGATTCAGACTGAGCAGTCTGACTCTGCACAAGCTGAACAAGGTCCTTTGGGACAAATAATACTCTTGTTTCTATTTATTATCAAACACTGCATGCTGTCTGAGATCTGGGGAAGAACTTTACACCAGGACTGCTATCTCAGCCCATGCTTACCTCGACTGAGGAAGAAACAGTGGTGAAATACACTGAACTCAGCGTTAATAGAAGCTCTTAAACACCATAATGTGATCTGAAGCCATCAAGGCACTGACAGGCCCAGCACTTTTATTGCACTTTTCTGTAATCTTTGTAGCACCACTCAGTGAATTGCTGACCTCCTTGTCAATCTGGGTAACAGCTTGAAAGGCAAAGAATTCAAGAAATTCAACAACTATGGCATTTTCCTTTTTTTTTTCTATTTTTCCCCCTCTCCCTTTTTTTTTTTTTGTTGTTGTTGTTGTTTTGGGGTTTTTGTTTGTTTGTTTGTTTGCCTGCTTTTTATTTTAGTCCATGTACTTACTGGAAGGAAGAAGTATGCTAGGAGAAGGTGTGGATCTGTTGGAGAGTAGGAGAGCCCTGCAGAGGGACCTTGACAGGCAGGATGGGTGGACAGAGGCCAATGGGGAACAAGGCCAAGTGCAGGGTTCTACACTTTGGCCACAGTAACCCCAAGCAGTGCTACAGGCTGGGGACAGACTGGCTGAGAGCAGCCAGGCAGAGAGGGACCTGGGGGTGCTGGTAGACAGTAGCTGAAGATGAGGCAGCAGTGTGCCCAGGTGGGCAGCAGAGCCAATGGCATCCTGGGCTGGCTCAGGAGCAGTGTGGCCAGCAGGACAAGGGAGGTTCTTCTGCCCCTGTGCTCAGCACTGCTCAGGCCACANAAGCACTTAGTGCCATGGTCTGGTTGAATGGCTAGGGCTGGGTGCTAGGTTGGAGTGGGTGGTCTTGGAGGTCTCTTCCAACCTGCTTGACTCTCTGATTCTATATTTTAATACATCTCTGTCAAAAAAGATGGAAATCTTCATCTATAGAGAGTTATCTTGTGAATTCTACCTGGAAACCAGGGTTTACTGAGAACAGATTTTGTGTCTGTACCTTAAAGCCTTAAAGGCTTCCAAGTTTCTGCTCCATCTAAATTTCTCTTTTAGTTTCTAGACTCTTTTTTCTGTGATCTGGTATAGGTAATCCTGCTCTGGCAGGGGGTTTGGACTGGATGAGCTTTTGATGTCCCTTGCAGTCTCTGACATTCTGTGATTCTGTGACTTGGGAAGGAATTCTCAGAGTGCATATTGCCTTTGGTCTGGGGAGTATTTCAGGGAAAGCCCTCTTCAGGTATGAAGATCCCTGCTCACTGCAAGTTGACTGGACTAGATGACCTTTAAAGGTCCCTTCCCACCTAAAGCACTCTGAGATGTTGTGAGTGAGGATACTCTCAGTGAGTCTGATCATATGAGCATTTCATTACATTTGTTTACTGTAAATCTTCTAATTTTCCTTACTAAGATAATTTGCTGCAGCTTCCTTTCCATGGGTAATATAATGTCCCTCCATTTTTTTCCAACTCATAATTCACATTTCATGCCACAGCTTGGAAATGTAGTGGCAATTGCATTTTATCATCTTATCTTTCAAAATGTATATTTCACAAGTTAACTCAACAGCTCTGTCTCTTTCCTCTGTTTATCAACATTGTTTTGCTTCAAACACACAATATGTCCTTTGGATTCCTCCAGATAATCATTTTGGGAAACTTTTATTAGAAGAGGTTAAGTAGCCTCACTTTTGACACTCTGAGAGCTGACATGGAAATTTGGGTCTGGCAATCAAAAAGAAGAATTACACTAAACCGCATCCCAAAGTGCCATGTCCTCACTGTTCTCGAACGCCTCCAGGGATGGTGACTCCAGCACCTCCCTGGGCAGCCTGTTCCAACTTACAGTAAAGAATTTTTTCCTACTATCCAATCTAAATGTCTCCTGGTGCAACTCGAGGCAATTTCCTTTCATCCTATCACTTGTTACTTGAGAGAAGAGACCAAGCCCTGTCTCACTTTAACCTCCTTTCAGGTAGTTGTAGAGGGCAATGAAGTTTCTGCTTAAGCTTCCCTTCTCCAGACTGAACAGTGTCAGCTTCCTCAGCCTCTCCTTACAAGACCAGTTCTCCAGGGTCCTAATGATCTCTATCATACTCTCCTTTTTATTCACAAGTGAAAGAAAGCACAACTGCACTCAGGAGGAAGATGATGTTACACAGTGTTTTGTCCCTCTGCAGATAAACTTTCCTACCTTGTGTCTCTAATTCTTCCAAATCAATGTTTGAGGCTTCTATTCCCTTGAGTTTGGCAGAAGCTACAACAAAGCAGCTGGCTCTGATTCACTCTGGATAAAACAAACGATACAATCCCAGTGAGAGGAGATCTGGCATATCTGCCCTACCTGGTATTTGATAGCAGGGCTTCAGTTCTTGTCATTGTTGGATGATCAGCTTGCAGCAGAAGCCAGGACTACCTTCCCTTATTTGCAGGTGGTAAGGAAATTATAATTCCACTTCTTAAAGCCACTCTATCACATTAAGGCTTTGCCAGCTGCAAAGTGTCCTGCTTCTAACTACTTCCTACGCTCATTTGCAAAGAGCACATCATGCAAAAGATAGATCTCTCCTCCGTGTAGAAGACAGGGAATGAAGATGTTCCACTGGTGGAGTGGAAAGGCAGCAGTTGCTCACAGTTTTCAAGTTCTGGTTGTAATATGTGCAATTTCAATATAATGAGGCCTCTTTCTTGAGAAATACGCAGGTGGATGCTTTAATCACTGACTCAGCCTCTACTACTGCAAAAAGATTTGACCAGTTTATTTGTTTAAGCTGAAAATGAAATGAAGTCTTGTTGGAAACTCTTTGTCCTCAACCATTTTTGTAGGGGTTTTTTTTGTTGTTGTTGTTTTTCTTTCTTTTTTTTTTGTTTCCTTCCTTGCAAAACATGCAGAAGTGGAAGGTTCTTTCTCCTTGTGATATCAAAGATTTACAGTATCACAGTCTCACAGTATCACCAAGGTTGGAAGAGACCTCATAGATCATCAAGTCCAACCTGCTACCACAGAGCTCAAGGCTAGACCATGGCACCAAGTGCCACGTCCAATCCTGCCTTCAACAGCTCCAGGGACGGCGACTCCACCACCTCCCTGGGCAGCCCATTCCAGTAGCCAATGACTCTCTCACTGAAGAACTTTCTCCTCACCTCAAGCCTAAATTTCCCCTGGCACAGCTTGAGGCTGTGTCCTCTTGTTCTGGTGCTGGCTGCCTGAGAGAAGAGAGCAACCTCCTCCTGGCCACAACCACCCCTCAGGTAGCTGTAGACAGCAATAAGGTCTGCCCTGAGCCTCCTCTTCTCCAGGCTAAACAATCCCAGCTCCCTCAGCCTCTCCTCGTAGGGCTGTGCTCGAGGCCTCTCCCCAGCCTCGTTGCCCTTCTCTGGACACATTCAAGCATCTCAATGTCCCTCTTAAACTGGGGGGCCCAGAACTGGACACAGTACTCAAGGTGTGGTCTAACCACTGCAGAGTACAGGGGCAGAATGACCTCTCTGCTCCTGCTGGCCACACCATTCCTGATGCAGGCCAGGATACCATTGACTCTCCTGGCCACCTGGGCACATGTTCAGGTGGGTATCAATCAGCGCCCCCAGACATTTATAATGTCTTAGGGACTATGAAGGATCCTGTTTGAGTAATACCAACTTCCTTCCTTACAGCAGTAATGAAAGTGGTATAAACCTTTGCTAACATCGCATGGACACCAAATGAGAGGTTAGTACAGGAAAGGAAGCTGAAATACAGCTTCTTTGCTGAGTTGTTGGTGTTGAAACTCATTTGCTCCTCTGCAACAGAAGGATCACCATTTAAAGCTCAGTACCAGGAATGAAAGATTTGCCTGAAGAGCACATTTTGTTGTGGGATTATTATCTCTCATCTCTCCTTTAGAAAAACAAGATTTCATTGGTTCTTGCTTTATGCAGTAGAAGATGACTTTTAATTATGCTCCACTGGCAGAGCCACCCAACTTTTAAACTTTTCTTTTAGTCAATCTGCCATAAAAGTGCAGGTACAGCTTTAATAAATGAATCAAAATAAATTCATCCCCACCCCCGAACAACAGGGCAATGTGACTGCAAAACTAACCTTAAAAGAAATGACACAGAGCCCTCAAATTCTTCCATTGTGAAACATCATCAAAAACCCTTCTGGAAATGCTTCTTAGTTGTTCCTCAATAGAATAGATTTACATAACTGTAATTGCAGATGGCATCTGCTGTGTTTAGAGTACATGGCCAAAGCATGTTTCCTCAGCTTGCATATAAATAGATGGTGATTTTTCATCACATTTCTGTATGCAATATAGCTGAGATAAAACGAGTGCAAGTTCAGCAAGAAGATATTTTTGACTGCCCTCTTAAAGACACTGGGTAAGGGAAAGCATGGAGGTAGGCTTACTGTGGTTTTCAGGACCATTTTACAGTGAGGGTGTGGAGACACTGGAATGGATTGTGTAGAGAAGTTCTGGATGCCTTATACCTGGGGATGCTTAAGATCAGACTGGATGAGTCTTTAAGCAACCTGATCTACTGGAAGTTGTCCCTGGTCATGGCAGGAGGATTGTAACTAGCTGATCTTTAAGGTCTCTTCCAACTCAAACTGTTCTATGATTCTGTGATTTTTATAGATCTGATAGATTGAGGGGCTCAGAGCTGGACACAATACTCAAGGTGTGGCCTGACAGTTGTGCAATTTCTCTGTGCAACTCATTGCTAAAGTCCATTTGATACTGTTTAAGAAAAATAACAATATTGAGGTTTTCTACATCTCACTGAAAAATAAAGGGGGTGTGTGTGTGCAAAAAAACTCAAACAAAAAACCTCCCAACTGTGTTAGCATTTCCCAACAACTCCAGGGGTCACAGATCCATGAGCTGGGTACAGGTCTGTTCCTTCTGGAAAGCTTTTTAGTGATGAGAGCAATGTCTTCTCCTCAAAATTGACTTCTCATGATGAATCATTTATTAGATAAATGAAGGAAATGTCTGTCTAAGTTCATGAAATTCCTGAAGAGACCCTGAGATCTCCTCTACCATGGTTGTTATCTGAATCTCTTCAATAGATTTCTTTTGTAGTATCATTTTACTCCAAGGGTTAATGGTACCCAGTCTGGATGAGAATTGTGTTTCACCTTAGCTACATGATTTTAGTTTTCTTACATTTGCTTGTTCACTGTGGTACATGTAAACAAAAATAGAGTGGCTTCTTTCCTATCCAAAATATGAGATAGTTTGCCTGATCATTAATATATATATTGAATTTTAACTTCTTGGACTAGTGGAGAACAAATAGCAAGACATAAACACAGCCAAAACTGATTTACCCAAATGTTCATATGAAGGTAAATGGCAAATGACCTCTCTTATTAATATATATATATATATATATATATGAAGTTTAAACCTCAAAAGTGTTGCTACAGTTGGAAGAAGGTTTAAATATAAACCCAGCACATCCTTCCTCACCATACTGACATTTATTTCTGTATTTACTTCTAGTCTGCATCTATGACACATTTTTATTTAAAATACAGACCTGAACTCTCCAATTATTTTTTTCTGAATAGACCAATTACTATATTCCTGCAAGGCTTCACTGAACCATTCTGCCTTCAAAAGTCTGCCTCAACAGAAGAAACTTTCTAACTGGACCTTCTGTTGCAGCCATAGCCTCAGATCCCACACTTCACACTCCATTGTCAAAAGGAGGCTTGTGAACGTGTAGAGATAGTAGTTGAAGCGTCTTATTTCTTCACCAGGACATATGCATGGGTTTTTCAGGCTTACTGAAACAAATGTTATATGCACAGATTTAGTAAGAAGTCAGACGAGTGAAGAAGGTTAATTCTCTGCCTTAGCCACAACCGATCAGAGTTTCAACAAACCTCCAGTTGGAGAGTGTTTGTCGGAGCAATGAGGGAGTGATCTTTTTATACACAAAAGGAAAAGTTAAATAACAGACCAAAAAAACCCCAACCATAATCAATGAACAACCACCAAGCAGTCTTAAAATGAAGAACATTCAACCCTTTCTAATGGAATCCTGTCTGTATTTCTGTGAAAAGAGTAGCTTTCATTAGATCTTCCACAGTAGAAACGTGAGGGCAGATCTCCATCTGACTCTCTTGCATTTCAAAATATCACATTTCAGAATCACTCTCATACATTTTCATTTCCTAATTTAAGTGTTCTGCCAGTCTTGATGCTCACAAAAATAAAATCTTTGCAGTTCTAATGGAAAACAAGACCATAGAATCAAGAGTCACTGAAAAGGTAACAACCTCTGTTTTTAATGCGTTTAGCATTTTGCTGTGAACATTTCACACTGGCCCTAGGAAGAACCATACTTAATTTTTCTGATTCCAGACAGAATTTAGAGCTCTGGCAGCCATAAAATCATCTTTGTGTGTGTAAACCATATGCATGTGATCTGGAAGTCACTGAGAGAGAGCAGATATGGAACCCCACAACATTCATTCACAGTTATTTTTTTTGGCACAAAAAAAAAAAAAAGGCTTGAAAGGAGAGATGCAAAGAAATGCAGATTCATTCAGACATAGAGAGATGGAGTTTCCAAGTGAAAACTATCCTCATCCCTCTACCAGTCCTTAGGCCATTTCCAACTTTATTGTACTTCCAAGGACTTTCTGTCCTCAGTTGTGTAGCAGTCTGCTCTACACTCAGTATGGTAGGTTTATGGAGTATCATAGAATCAAGGAATCAGTCAGGGTTGGAAGGGACCACAAGGACCATCTAGTTCCCACCCCCCTGCCATGGGCAGGGACACCTCACACTAGATCAGGCTGTCTAGAGCCTCATCCAGTCTAGGTGCACTCAATGCTACTGTCCATATCACCGAAAAAGATGTTAAACAAGACTGGTCCCAGGACTAATCCCTGAGGGGCTTCACTTGTCACTGGCCTCCACTGGGACATGGACCCATTGACAGCCACTCTTTGGCTTGTATTAAAAATAGACCTCTTTAATCAGAATCAATACTTCATTCCTATCATCAAGTAAGCTAATTCAACTTTACTTCTAGTGTTTTAAAGCTAATAATATCCTCTTTAAAAGACAGCAGAAAAGGAAGTAGAGGGAGAAGCTGGGGGGAGAGAAATGGAAAAGAGAGCATGCAAGAGAACAGCTTGCTTTGCTCTCATTATTGCTATCCTGTCAAAAAACATGCAGAGCCCTCTGTCAGTGCCTAGACCCTTTCCTCTTTGTTCTTTTTTAATGATATTCTTGGAGAAGTTTCATCTAAGTTCCTTCTGTGCATCCTTCACTGACTGTGAATCAGAAGGTATATGAGGATCCATTCATTTACATCATAATTCTGATGTCAACCTCTCCTGTTACCACAGAAACACAGTCCATGACCACGCTTTGTATTAAAGAGGAAATATATGCTACCATCACTGATGACAGCTCCCATGATTTAATCCTTGATTTTTGCCATAAAATCTGACCTATACTTGATCTTACTGCTTTACTTGCACATTTGATTCTTAAGACTGCTGATAGCTTAGTTTCATTTACTTCCTCAGTCTGCTCTAATAAGAATTTAGAAGGACTGGAGCTTCCCAAATGCATCAGTTTTCTCTGGATTGCTCTGCTTAAGCAGAAGGTTGTATTTTTGCCTACCCAGAAAATGAGTGTCCTTAATGCCTTTAATGCCCATTATAAACTATTTTGCCTTTCACATCTGAAATATAACCTCCCCAGAATATTTTCTTTATATGCCATTGTTCTTTTTCTTTCTGCCCAGTTTGCAGTTTCTACATGTCAGACAAAGCACACAGAGATCAAGTCCATAGTTAGCTTTCAGGGGTAGCAGTAGGTCACAGCCATTTGATATCCTTTTTTTTTTTGATGTATTTTATTTAAGTCCACCTCACACTGAGAAATCTGAAAAGTGAGTGGTATGTGCTGTTGTACCTGCATTCCAACTTTTAGAGTTCAGGGAGCCTGGAATTTGTCAGTAAAGATCTGAACCTATGCATCACCCAGTGTTTGAAGGTTAGCAACATAAATCTTTCAATAAAAGAACAGAGGTCTACCAGCATGTTCACATTCCCTTAGCTTCCAGTGATAAGGAAGCCATTCCTGAAGCAGCAATTAGGTCAAGCCTCAAAAACACATACAACAATTTTGTTCTCCATAAAGCAGAACCAGCACAGCTATGCATTTAGACTCAGCATCTGCTAATTGAAGTCTGAAACCTCCAGTTTGCCTCTGAATTGGTTCTGTTTTGCTGGAGTGGGGTTTTTTGTTCTCTTTTTTTTTTTAATTGATCACAGTTTGAGTTGGGTTTATTCTGGGGTTTTGAGGTGTTTGGGGTATTCTTTGTTTAGATTGGGGGTTTTGTTTGAAATTTAATTTGTTTGGTTTTCTCAGGTAGTGGTGGTGGGGTTTTGGTTTTGAGGGGGCTTTTTTACCCCCTGTCTTTTATTTTTGTTTCTTCTTTTTATTTTATTTTCTTTTTTGATTTTTTCCTCCAGATTATTTATCTCTGTGGTATTGTCTGCTGGTTTGTTGCTTTTTTGTTTGGGTTGGGTTTTTTTGGTTGTTTTTTTTATTTTTTTTCATTTGGCTGGAGGTGGTTTTGTTTTTTGGGTTGGGGGTTTTTGGGTTGGTTGGTTTTGGGGTTTTTTCGGTTGGTTGGTTGCTTTTTCTATCTTTATCTCCCCTTTTTCTCCAGGCACTTTTCACTCTCTAAGGAAAAGCACAGTGCTACCATTTTTGGATAAACAGAAATATCTGCTATAGAAAAAAATTGTTATTCTTGTTTTAGGTATCAGAAGACTGAAGGTGATAATACAGAACTAACCCTTTTAGCTCCCAAATGCTTTGCAAACATGGGCTTTTCAGAGGTGAGAGAAATGAAGGAGGGGTGGTAAATCAAGTGTCCAAGGCTAAAGAAAGGGATTACTGTTGAGTACAATGGAGCTTGTGTCTCTGGGCTGGTTTGCTATTCCTTTGCTCAGATGACCCTTCCCTTTATGGCAGTGTCTTAGCTGAGGACAGATCTCATAGCCTTGATGCATTGCCTCCCACCAGAGTGTTTCTGCTTTCTCCCCCTTTACTCTGCTCTCCTGAGACACCACCTGGAGTACTGCATGCAGTTCTGAAGCCCCCAACACAAGAAAGGACATGGAACTGTTGGAGCCAGTCCAGAGGAGGCCACAAAGATACTCAGAGATCTGCAGCAGCTCTGCTGTGAGAACAGGCTGAGAGAGTTGGGGCTCTGCAGCCTGGAGAAGAGAAGGCTTTGAGGAGACCTTGGAGTGGCCTTCCAGTATCTGAAGGGGGCTCCAGGAGGGCTGGGGAGGGACTATTGACAAGGTCTTGTAAGGACAGAATGTAAACTGGCAGAGGGGAGATTCAAACTGGATGCAAGGAAGAAGTTCTTTACAGTGAGGGCAGTGAGACACTGGCACAGGTTGCCCAGGGAGATTGTGGCTGCTCCCTCCCTGGAGGTGTCCAAGACCAGGTAGGATGAGTGCTTGAGTGACCTGTTCTAGTGGGAGGTGTCCCTGCCTATGGCAGGGGGTTGGAACTGGATGAGCTTTGAGGTCTCTTCCAACCTAAACCATTCTATACTACAATTCTATGGCTCTTACATGCACAGTACTTCAGCTTGGTGCAGAAGCTATATTTTTAGAGCAGATTTGGCAAAATCAAAAAAGAGGCAACCCTTAGTCTTAAACACTGTCAAGCATTGCTTATGTTTCTGGTAACTGGGAAAACGTACTTAGAACACACTTTGTAAGAAACTGTTTCTTTTGAAGAATGTAGTTCCTGTATTTCAGTCAGCAAAAGCAAATGGCACTAGGACAGTTTAATCCCTAACCCCACAATTGCCATTGACTCTATAGGAATTGGGTCAAGACACTTCACTCAGATTTTCATCCTCTGCAAAATGGCTGGATAGTGATCATGAACCAACCTTTGTGAGCACTATGATACAGTAACTGCTGTTTTCCTGTGTATTTCAGCCAAAAGGAAAATTCAATTTCTGTGTGCTTCTCTAGGTGCATTGGCACTATCCCTGTATTAAAGCTCTTCCTTACCCATCACCTAAATAACAGGTAATTAATGAAATTTTGGAGGGAGGAAAAAAAACAGCCAGCATCTATCTCACTTGCACAGACAGAGAGAGTAGTCCTTTCATCTTGAACAGACAGAAAATTGGAAAACCTTTTTGTTTTGTTTTCTTCTTCAAAAATAGAAGAAAACCCAAGATGAGAAAGCTGATACATATGAATGCTGCATTTTCAGCTTTGGCCACAGTAATGGGCAAGTAGAGTTACACCATAAGATAATAAATAACAAGAGATAAAAATATGACTAGTTGGGGGGAAAAAAAAACAACTAGCTGAGAGATAGAAATAAATGTAGAATACATGATTATGACAAGTGCCAGCATCATCCTGACTGCAAATAAATGAGCTGATTTGCATGGGATTTTTATTTATGAATTCAAGGCTGAGACTGAGCTATACCAGGAGTGTAGCCAGGAGTGCTCATATTCCTCATGCTTCCTGTGGGATACGGAACCTACCTATGGCAGGGGGTTGGAGTTGGATGATCCTTGAGGTCCCTTCCAACCTAAACCATTCTAGGATCCTATGATATTTAACTGTGTCTATGTGGAAAAGAAGGGACAATGAAATCTAGAGATTTTAGTGCATATTTCTGAGGGCATAGCTTAAAAAGAGCTCGGTAGGAATTTGCAACCCCTCTTCTAGTGATGCTCAGTAAGGGATTCAGGTTATTCAAGGTGGGAAACCATATAAGCAAATTCAAGACAGCTATGGAGGCTTCGCAGATACAGCACTAGACTGCAAGAGACTCAAGGAACCATTAGAGTAACTTTAAAGTTGATCTGAAGTGTATTTAAAGTACATCTAACTTCTCAGCCAGGAAAATTATGTCTTTTTTTTTCCAGAGCTTTTTACTGGCATGAAACTGGAATAAATACTAGAAAAATGAGTGCTTCATAAATAGGTAAAATAATAAGGAAGCATATAAGAAAAAGAAAAGAAAGAGCAGCAGGCTTAAGGGAACAGATTTGAATGCCTCTAATGGTCAGATGCCCTAGCTCAAAACCATAAGGGATGCTATAAAACCTTCCAAACAAAAGAGTCTAACAGAAAAGTTGTATCTTCATAATCTGATATCTGTGATTAGAGCTGGAAGCACAAGCAGTGTGCCTTGAGAAGCCGAAGCTTTCCCCTTTTCTGACTGTGCTAGTTTGAGCCTAGCTGGGATATTTTAGTAAGAAGAATTAGATGCTAGGCTGTGAAAAGGAAACTGTAGTGATGTCTGCTGCACTCATAGGCTTGCTGACATGTATAAGGACAAGAACACAAATACAGATAAGGGAGTCTCTCTCGGCTTTGGGCTGAACTTTTCTCTCTAACCTAACCTGTCATCTGTGTGACTAATCCATCTGCTTCCTGAACCCTCTGGTTGACTCTCCAAGCTACCTTGAGCGTAAGGCAAAATCTTGGGTAAGGTAGAGGGGTGGGAAGAAGGCAGAAGGGTGGTTGAGAACCCCTCCTGGGGACTCTGGTTTCTGGGAGGGCTGTTGTGTTTCTGTATGTGCTAGTTTGAGCCTAGCTAGCATGTTTTGGTGAGAAGAACTAGATGACAGGCTGTAAAATGAAAACAATGGTGAGGTCTACTTCCCTCACAGTCTTGCTGAGATGTGTAAAGAAGAAAGGCAAAACAAAGATTACTGCACTTGCTTCTTCTCTTCACTGGGGAGCTTTGCCTGCTGGGGAGAAGCTGAGGCTGCTGGCTGGACTCCATCTTGCTTTCTAACCTCACCCTCCTTTTGCTTGGCTGCTTCACCTTGCTTTTTAACCCTTTTGGCCGAACCTCCATTCTTCCTTAGGACTGGGGTAAGGTTGAGAGGGGTAAGGGGAAGGTGAGGGGTGGTTGAGAGCCCCTCCTGGGGACTCAGGTTTCTGGGAGGGGAATTGTGTTTGTATTACCTTTTTTCCCTTGTATATTTCTGTCTATAACTGTATATACTGTAAATATCTGCTTGTAAATTGTGCCAGCTGTAAATATAAGCTTCATTCAAATTTCCAGAGCCGACTGAGTCTAGTCTGGGTGATTTCTAAAAGTGGGGGGGGCGGGGGATACCCAAACCATCACACTGTATTACTTTTAACTTGTATATTTCTATATATATTGTAAATATCTCCTTGTATATGGTGTTAAACTGTAAATATAAAGCTTCATTCAATTTCCAGAGCCACTGAGTCTAATCTGGGTGATTTTCCAAAGTGTGTGAGGGGGCAGGTAACACCCAAACCATCACACTGGTAGTGTATATCATTTGTTAGTCCTGTGAGGTCACAAGGCACTAAACCTTCAACTGTATCACCCAGCTATTCATATACGAGGTGGAAAATTCCCTAGCCTGGGAACAGAGCCAGGGCTTCCAGGTGTATATTGCTGCAGGAGAGGCTGAGGCTCCCCACATGTTTTCACTCTTCTGATTTTGATTTCCTGGGATTCAGGTAGCTATCCCTTGAGAAAGAGCTGAATTCTTTTGGGATACCTTTTCTAGAGATATCTAGTGGATAAAACACTAAGAGGAAATTTCTGCCAGCATGGTTTGGAAGGCATGTAAAGAATCTAAGCAAGCATATAAGCAGCTAATTTGAAGAGCACAGATGCACTTTCCCCTGGGAATTATCTCAGCTCCTAAAATTTTGTTCCAGTAATTACCAAGGCAAATCACAAAGATTTCCATTTACTAATCTGGGGCTTCCTGAAATCCTCTAATTAAACCACAGCAAGATAGTTTCAATAGAGCAAGGATTTGCTTTTTGTCATGTTCTCCTCTGTGCTTCCTTCCCCTCCACCACAGTCATGTGGTCAGATGAACAGCTCTGGTGCTAAGACACAAAGCTAACGGCAGGAGGAAATGATCTGTCCTGCAGTGCTAAGATGTCACCAGTTTTCTCCTCCAGTGTTCTGTGTCACAAGGATATTGTTTAATACAGTCATCAGCTGTCTTTACACTATGGCAAAAAAAAACTAAGATTAAGCTAAGGTTGTATGAGAATATCCATATAGGACCTGTCAACGTTGAAACTTGATTTAATCAAGTTTTTAAGGTCGTTCATAACTGATTATACTAAATACAATTTGTAATCAAGCTCAAGTGGTCAAAGCATTTAAACTTTCAGCTTTCCTTAAGCAGAATCTTTCCTGGAGCTGGCTTATCCATGGTGTAGCCAGGTGACTAAGGCTGCCTTCTACCTTCCTTTTATTGTGACAAAATCCTGGAAACTCTTCTGTCCTTGAGAAAGCTTTCAGAATTCTAAAAAAAAAAACCAAAAAGAAAATCAAAGGTTGACAGAATGGTTTGGGTTGGAAAGGACCTTGAAGATTATGTAATTCCAACCACCCCCACCATGGGCAGGGGCACCTTCCACTAGACCAGCTTGCTCAAGGCCTCATTCAGCCTGGTTTTGAACACCTCTAAGGAGGGGGTACCCACAACCTTCCTGGGCATTCTGTTCAGGTGTCTCACTACCTCCACTGGAAAGAATTTCTTCCTAATAGTCAGTCTAAATCTGCCTTCCTCAAGCTTCAATTGATCCCCTCGCCCCGTCACTAGGAGCCCCTGTAAAAAGTCTCTCTCCAGCCTTCCTGTAGCCCCCTTAGGTACCAGAAGGGTGCTCTAAGGTCTCCCTGGAGCCTTCTCTTCTTCAGGTTGAAGAAGTCAAAACATGCTGAGATCCTGCTGCAACAGCTAGTGGGGATGTAGTAATGGAGCATGCAGAGAACATGCCAAGAAGGGATTTTAATCCAAGATAAACTTACCCTCTTCCATGAGACAAGAATAACGAGACAGCAGATGAAACCCAAAAGAAATCACACTGATAAAAGGGAGGATCTTCTTATACAATGCATAATTAATCAGTCAAACCCACTGCCATAAGACTTCACTGAGGCAGAGTTCAGAAGGAAAAACAGGCATTTATATGGATAATGAGAACATCTCCAGATAAGAAAAAAATGAAAGGGGATATAAAGAGTAATGCTTCATGACATAAATCAAGCACTAGCTTAATGTGGAAGGCAGGAAGAGGATGTGGCATGGGAACAGTAATGCTAACCCATACAGAGATTTCAGTAGCCTTTATTAGGCTGAACCATCATCCTGAGTGTAAAGACAGATCCTCTTATAATTTTGATGTCTTTTATTTATCAAACCTTCTTGGTTTGTAACTTTTGAATCTGTTAAACAGGGACTGTAAGAGGCACAGCAGCAGATGTTAACAACTAGGAAGTATTGGGGCAGAGAGCAAAGAAGAATTTGACAGCAAAAAGAGCAGGGAGAGCCCAGGCTGATTGACATCATTCTTCTTGCAGTAGCAGAGAGATTACAAAAGGATGTGAATTTTTGCACAGCTGAAGTTTAGTTACTTCAGCCTGCTGTTTCTGCCTTGGTGGATTTTGCCTCCATCAGCATGGATGGCATTGGAATAAGACCTCAGGGCAAGCATTTAACACAGACTTGCAAACTACAATTTTATTTAAGTAACTTTTCTGGGGGTATTGAGTGGTAAACCTTTGAAAAAGCTATGCAAAGAAGAGCTATTTTTTTTTTCAATGTCAGCTTTTTTCCTATCACATGGTGGCACTTCCCTACTTTGGAAATGATTATTCCACTTCTGCCTTACAGGATGATGAATCACAGAGTTGCACACCACTGTGCTTTTAAGACTGTTGTGTTTCCATTAGGGATTGGTTCAGCTGACCTACAGGAAAAAAAAAGCCAGGTTAGAACTTCCACTCAAAAAACAGATTTGAGGTTTAACAAGAGCTGTTTGATTTTCATTATTTCACATTCTTCTGCATTGAAATTGCAGAAGGGGGCCTAAAGCAGCAGATGTTAAGACTGCACTGCATTGTTCTGAGTGGACCAAGCATGCAGAAAGCCTACAGACAAAGTTCAAGATCTTAGACATGCACACGGCAGCAGGGGACAAGCAAACAAACAGAAACGTCTAACTCACACTTTGCAACATTACAGGAAGCTTCACTTGAAGATCAGAAGAGACTTCTTTACCAGGAGTGTGACAGAGAACTGGAACAGTCTGCCCAGAGACTGTGGAGAGTCTTCTGCTTCTCAAAACGTTTCCCAGAAGTGCGCCTGGTGTTTCTACAGTCTCAGAGCTGAACACGAAGCAGCAGCAGCAAAACAGAGAACAGCTCAGCCTAAATCAAGAGGCACAACCACCACCCGTGAGCAATGTTACAATGAGCATTAAGTCTGGATGTTCCCTAACACCGGGGGGCCAACCAGGCCCCCCGGCCTTTAGATCCCCTCCACCAGTCACCCAGTGCACACCACAGGCACTCACCAGTGATGCTGTGAGGAGGATCCCTCTGCCCAAATGGGCAAACTTCGGGCTTCTGCCTACTCTGGGCCACTTATAAAGGGCAATGGTCAGGGAGGGTGAAGTGGCCACAGCTGGGGTGGGAGACTCCAACAGCACTCAGGTGCTCTGGGTTTGGGGGGAAAATGCTGTGTGGGGTGGGAAAGGCATAGATATGGTGGAAAAGAGGAGGTGGTGCTGAAAGGACAGAGATGGAGAGGAAAAGGGTAGAGATGAAGTTGAAGATGAAAGGAAGAAGATGGAGAGCAAAGGAGAGAGATAAAAATAAATAGCAAAAATGAAAACTGGACAGCAGTGTTTGCACTGAAACCAGACTTTTCATGACTCTTTGTCGTTTCTGCTTGCAAAGGTAACCAGACATCTTCACTGGCTCATTCTATTGGCTGAAGAAGAGCAAGTCACAGCTAGCAAAGAGGAAAGTATGAGGAAATGAAGAGGAATAATAAGAAATAAAAGTGAAAAAGAGAAAGAAATACAAATTATAAATATATTTATAGAAAACATGAGGTCTTTCAGCAAGTTCTGCATGGGCCAGCAATGTGCCTTTGTGGCCAAGAGGGCCAGTGGCATCCTGGGGTGCATCAAGAAAAGTGTGGCCAGCAGGTCCACACCTGCAATACTGTGTCCAGTCTTGGGCTCCCTGCCCCAGTCTGGGGCCGTGAGTGTACCCGGGACAGGAGGAGAGGAATGACTTGCTCCAGGAGAGAGAATGAGGGTACTGCACACTGATTAGAAGTGTAAAGAGAAATCCTATTTACAAGAGCATATATACAAGAGGCAGTCAGGCAGAACAAGCAGAACCTCACTGAGCACAAACTGGCCTTCTAGAATCCTCCACCCCTTCCACCCTCAGCTGGCCTGAGGGTAGGCCGAAACTGACCTCCCCAGCCGGGGCCTACCAGGCCTCGGTAGGCTGCATGGCACAGCTCAATTCCCTGCCAGCCAGGAGTCATCTCACCATGAAGCATGAGCTAGGAATGTGTGTGCTGTTCCCAGAGAGAGGTGAAGAAAGGCAGGCAGGAGAAGGGAAGGGCATCAGGCAGGCACTGAGAAGGGAAGGAGATCAGTCAGGCACTGCCTTTTAAGTTATGACACCGGAATACAGAAGAGAATAACAGTATTACAATACCCTGGGATGAGCAGGTTCGTCCCCCTGGGACAGGCCTTTGTCCCTATGGTTTTGTTAAGGCAGAGCTGGCATCCCTCAAACTACCACACTCTCCAATTTGACAGAGACAGAGACCTGCTGCAGAGAGCCCAATGGAGAGCCACGGGAGGATGATCTTCAGCATCTTCCCTGTGAAGAGAGACTGAGAGGCCTGGGACTGTTTAGTCTGGGGAGTAGAAGGCTGAGAGGGGATCTGGTCAATGTCTGTAAATATCTGAGGCTGGGTGTCAGGGGGCCAGGGCCAATCTCTTTTTGGTGATGTGCACTAATAAGACAAGGAACAGTGGACACAATCTGGAACATAGAAAGTTTCACCTCATCATGAGGAGAAACTTCTTTACAATGAGGGTGACAGCCCTGGAGAGGGCTGCCCAGAGAGGTTATGGTGTCTCCTTCTCCAGAGAGTTTCCAAACCCACTTGGATGCATTCCTGTTCAGACTACCCTGGGTGATCCTGCCTTGGTGGGGGTTGGGGCAGGAGTGGGTTGGATTCAATTATCTCTGGAGGTCCCTTCCAACCTCTCAAGTTCTGTGATTTTGTGCAACTGCTCTAGAGGAACCTACGTTAGCAGTGGGGTTGAGCTAGATGGTCTCCAGAGGTCCCTTCCGATTGCTAACATTCTGTGTTTCTGTGATTCTGTGGTGGATGGGGGGACCAAAGCATGGGTACTAATGAGAGCTGAGAGAAATGAACTATTCTGCTGATAACTCAGCAGCTGGAGAGAATCATAGAACCATAGAATCAGTCAGAGTTGAAAGGGATCACAAGGATCATCCAGTTCCAACCCCCCTGCCATGCCCAGGGACACCCTACCCTAGATCAGCCTGGCCACAGCCTCATCCAGCCTGGCCTTAAACACCTCCAGGCATGGGGCCTCAACGACCTCCCTGGGAAACCCTTTCCAGGCTCTCACCACTCTCATGCTCAACAACTTCCTCCTTATATCCAGTCTGACTCTCCCCACCTCCAGCTTTGCTCCATTCGCCCCTAATCCTGTCTCTTCCTGAGAGCCTAAAAAGTCCCTCCCCAGCTTTTTTTGTAGGCCCTCTTCAGGTACTGGAAGGCCACAAGAAGGTCACCTGGGAGCCTCCTCTTCTGCAGACTCAACAGCCCCAACTCTTTCAGTCTGTCCTCACAGCAGAGCTGCTGCAGCCCTCTGAGCATCCTCCTGGCCCTTCTCTGGACACACTCCAGCATCTCCACATCCCTTTTGTAATAGTGACTCCAGAACTGGATGCAGTACTCCAGGTGGGGTCTCAGCAGAGCAGAGTAGAGGGGGAGAATCACCTCCCTCGACTTTCTGGCCACACTTCTCCTGATGCTAGTTTAAAACATGCAAGTATTTTGAATATGGATTGACTTCTGCACAATTAAAACTTCTTGAAATTCAAGCTGGTTAATAGCTTGCAATGGTAGGATACCTTAGAAGCACACATGCATATATTTGTATGCTTCTCCCCTGGGAAAGTGGGTTTTGAGAATGAGTTGGAATGTCTTATTTTATGAAGCCTATTCTGAATTTAACGTATGTTAGAAAAGATTCCTCCAACCCACTCACCCATGTGTCCTAGGCTAGACATCTCCCTTCTCATACCACATAACATAAAGCACACTCTGAGGCATCAAGTCATGTATCAAAATCACAGAGAAATGAATCATAGCAGATTGAAATTTTGGATGGCTCACTTTCCATGCCTGTGGTTTGCAAAATGGAGCTGAGCAGCTCAAACGATTGCTGTTTTCTCTGGCTGCATTTGTGNAGCACAAACTGGCCTTCTAGAATCCTCCACCCCTTCCACCCTCAGCTGGCCTGAGGGTAGGCCGAAACTGACCTCCCCAGCCGGGGCCTACCAGGCCTCGGTAGGCTGCATGGCACAGCTCAATTCCCTGCCAGCCAGGAGTCATCTCACCATGAAGCATGAGCTAGGAATGTGTGTGCTGTTCCCAGAGAGAGGTGAAGAAAGGCAGGCAGGAGAAGGGAAGGGCATCAGGCAGGCACTGAGAAGGGAAGGAGATCAGTCAGGCACTGCCTTTTAAGTTATGACACCGGAATACAGAAGAGAATAACAGTATTACAATACCCTGGGATGAGCAGGTTCGTCCCCCTGGGACAGGCCTTTGTCCCTATGGTTTTGTTAAGGCAGAGCTGGCATCCCTCAAAGTACCACACTCTCCAATTTGACAGAGACAGAGACCTGCTGCAGAGAGCCCAATGGAGAGCCACGGGAGGATGATCTTCAGCATCTTCCCTGTGAAGAGAGACTGAGAGGCCTGGGACTGTTTAGTCTGGGGAGTAGAAGGCTGAGAGGGGATCTGGTCAATGTCTGTAAATATCTGAGGCTGGGTGTCAGGGGGCCAGGGCCAATCTCTTTTTGGTGATGTGCACTAATAAGACAAGGAACAGTGGACACAATCTGGAACATAGAAAGTTTCACCTCATCATGAGGAGAAACTTCTTTACAATGAGGGTGACAGCCCTGGAGCAGGCTGCCCAGAGAGGTTATGGTGTCTCCTTCTCCAGAGAGTTTCCAAACCCACTTGGATGCATTCCTGTTCAGACTACCCTGGGTGATCCTGCCTTGGTGGGGGTTGGGGCAGGAGTGGGTTGGATTCAATTATCTCTGGAGGTCCCTTCCAACCTCTCAAGTTCTGTGATTTTGTGCAACTGCTCTAGAGGAACCTACGTTAGCAGTGGGGTTGAGCTAGATGGTCTCCAGAGGTCCCTTCCGATTGCTAACATTCTGTGTTTCTGTGATTCTGTGGTGGATGGGGGGACCAAAGCATGGGTACTAATGAGAGCTGAGAGAAATGAACTATTCTGCTGATAACTCAGCAGCTGGAGAGAATCATAGAACCATAGAATCAGTCAGAGTTGAAAGGGATCACAAGGATCATCCAGTTCCAACCCCCCTGCCATGCCCAGGGACACCCTACCCTAGATCAGCCTGGCCACAGCCTCATCCAGCCTGGCCTTAAACACCTCCAGGCATGGGGCCTCAACGACCTCCCTGGGAAACCCTTTCCAGGCTCTCACCACTCTCATGCTCAACAACTTCCTCCTTATATCCAGTCTGACTCTCCCCACCTCCAGCTTTGCTCCATTCGCCCCTAATCCTGTCTCTTCCTGAGAGCCTAAAAAGTCCCTCCCCAGCTTTTTTTGTAGGCCCTCTTCAGGTACTGGAAGGCCACAAGAAGGTCACCTGGGAGCCTCCTCTTCTGCAGACTCAACAGCCCCAACTCTTTCAGTCTGTCCTCACAGCAGAGCTGCTGCAGCCCTCTGAGCATCCTCCTGGCCCTTCTCTGGACACACTCCAGCATCTCCACATCCCTTTTGTAATAGTGACTCCAGAACTGGATGCAGTACTCCAGGTGGGGTCTCAGCAGAGCAGAGTAGAGGGGGAGAATCACCTCCCTCGACTTTCTGGCCACACTTCTCCTGATGCTAGTTTAAAACATGCAAGTATTTTGAATATGGATTGACTTCTGCACAATTAAAACTTCTTGAAATTCAAGCTGGTTAATAGCTTGCAATGGTAGGATACCTTAGAAGCACACATGCATATATTTGTATGCTTCTCCCCTGGGAAAGTGGGTTTTGAGAATGAGTTGGAATGTCTTATTTTATGAAGCCTATTCTGAATTTAACGTATGTTAGAAAAGATTCCTCCAACCCACTCACCCATGTGTCCTAGGCTAGACATCTCCCTTCTCATACCACATAACATAAAGCACACTCTGAGGCATCAAGTCATGTATCAAAATCACAGAGAAATGAATCATAGCAGATTGAAATTTTGGATGGCTCACTTTCCATGCCTGTGGTTCGCAAAATGGAGCTGAGCAGCTCAAACGATTGCTGTTTTCTCTGGCTGCATTTGTGCCTGAAGAGTCAATAAACACTGAGAACATTCTAGTCTCATTTCTTCCAGTATTCACATGTGCACATTCCTTCTGCCCTTAGTAGCCCAGATGTTCTGCCAGCATTACATCTCTCCTCTGATATTGCTGTCTATCAAGAGCACATTATTCTTTCTTCTTCACATAGCAAACACTGTGTTGAAGTTCCCATCCCACATTGCTCATAGAATCACAGAACAGTGGTGGCTGCAAGGGAGATCACCTAGTCCAACATTCCTAGAGCAGGTTTGCCTAGAGCTGATTGCAGAGGAGCATAACCAGGAGGGTTTGGAAAGTCTCCAAAGAGACTCCAAAGACTCTCTGGGTGGCCTGCTCCAGGGCTCTGTCACTCTCACTGTAGAGGAGTTTCTCCTCATGTTGAGGTGAAATCTTCTATGTTCCAGATTGTAGCTGTTGCTCCTTGTCTTATTAGTACATATCACTGAAAAGAGATTGTCCCTGACCCCCTGACACCCAGCCTCAGATATTTACAGACATTGATCAGATCTCCTCTCAGTCTTCTCTTCTCCAGACTAAACAGCCCCAGGGCTCCCAGTGTCTCTTCATAGGGAAGATGCTCAAGATCATCCTCCCATGACTCTCCGTTGGACACTCTCCTGCAGATCCCTGTCTCTGTTGAACTGAGGAGCTCAAAACTGAACACATTATTGCAGGTGTGGTCTCAGCAGGGCAGAGTAGAGGGGGAGAAGAACCTCCCTAGCCCTGATGGCCACACTTTTCTTGATGCACCCCAGGCTGCCACTGGCCCTCTTGGCCACAAGGGCACATTGCTGGCCCACGCAGAACTTGCTGAAAGACCTCATGTTTTCTATAAATATATTTATAATTTGTATTTCTTTCTCTTTTTCACTTTTATTTCTCAGTTTTCCTCTTTATTTCCTCATACATTCCTCTTTGCCAGCTGTGACTTGCTCTTCTTCAGCCAACAGAATGAGCCAGTGAAGATGTCTGGTTACCTTTGCAAGAAGAAATGACAGAGTTAGTCATGAAAAGCCTGGTTTCAGTGCAAACACCACAGTCCAGTTTTCATTTTTACTATTTATTTTTATCTCTCTTCAACTCCCATCTCTCTCTTTTCCTCTCCATCTTCTTCTATTAATTTTCATCTCTATCCTTTTCCTCTCCATCTCTGTCCTTTCAGCACCACCTCCTCTTTTCCACCATATCTGTGCCTTTCCCACCCCACACAGCATTTTCCCCTTTTCCCCCCAAACCCAGAGCACCTGAGTGCTGTTGGAGTCTCCTCCCACCCCAGCTGTGGCCACTTCACCCTCCCTGACCATTGCCCTTTATAAGTGGCCCAGAGTAGGCAGAAGCCCGAAGTTTGCCCATTTGGGCAGAGGGATCCTCCTCACAGCATCACTGGTGAGTGCCTGTGGTGTGCACTGGGTGACTGGTGGAGGGGATCTAAAGGCCGGGGGGCCTGGTTGGCCCCCCGGTGTTAGGGAACATCCAGACTTAATGCTCATTGTAACATTGCTCACGGGTGGTGGTTGTGCCTCTTGATTTAGGCTGAGCTGTTCTCTGTTTAGCTGCTGCTGCTGCTTTGTGTTCAGCTCTGAGACTGTAGAAACATCAGGAGTACCTCTGGGAAACATTTTGAGAAGAACTGAACCAGCCTGGAAGGAACATCTGAGAATCCCTGACAAGGAAGATGGAGTAAAACTCAAGTCCCATTGATGCTCTTTTAATGTAAGAGTGGCTAAAACCCTGTCTTGTTCTTTAAGTAAGTCAAACCTTGCCCTATTCAGCCAGAGGTAAAGTCCTACCTGTGTAAAGTCAGGGCAGCAGATGATGAGGATGGTGTTCAGGATTTGTCTTCATTAACCTACTTGACAGTCAGTGACTTCTGAAAACTGCCATCTCCAACCATGTGTTTCAGCTTCAAACAGTAGTAATCTTCAAGTAAACTGAGCAGTCTCATTTCACACTTTTATGACTGCAAGCTGCAATTCTTCACTCTGTGGATGGGTTGGGGAAATACCTTAGTTTGTTCCCACATGGTTAAGGGACCAATGCTACTGGGCAGGTCACACCCCAAAGGTTCAGAGTCTGTTTTTCAGCACTCTTCTGCATCCCATAAGGTTCAGAGGTTTATGACTTAAAATTCCAAAGGAGTCACAGGAACAATTAGGTGCCTATTGAAGGCAATGAGACAAGATCTTCTCTTGGCTGTATTGATAAACAGTGCTATGATCTTCTCTTTCCAGGTTAAAGAGACTGAGATCTCTCAGCCTTGCCTTGTGGAGAGATGTTCCAATCCTCTTGGCATCCTTGTGGCCCTCCACTGGATTTTCCCATGTCTTTTTTTGATTTGGGGAGCCAGATCACAAGTACTTGTACCTCTTTCATGACTGAAGCGAGGAGCTTCTATGCATCCATAACTATCTGAAATCTCAGAATAAGCAGCTGGGAGACACATTTTTTTTGTTTGTTTTTATTGGATGTATATCATGGAATCACAGAATCATAGAGGTCTTCCCCAACCAAAAAAGTTCTAAGATCATGACATTATCAATCTCTAACTGAAGACCACCACAGCTATTAGAATGTCCTGATCTGCCATGTCTGGGAACACCCCCAGGATGATGACTCCACCTCTTTGGGCAACCTGTTCCAATGCCTGACCACTCTTGTAGGGAAGTCTTTTTTTTCCTAATTAAAGTCTAACCCTTCCCTGGTGCAATTTCAGGCCATTTCCTTTCATTCTGTCAGCTGATCCTGGGGAGGAGAGACCAACCCCCACCTCATTCCAACCTCTTGTAGTAGCAGAGGGAGTGCACAGAAGTTTGCATATGTATTGTTCCTGGTGTGAACAATGTGTTCAACCTTGCTTGCCTTTTTCTCTCCCTGAGCCATATCAGGATATGACTAACAAGCTCCACAAACAGAAGCAATATTTTCTCTCTGGAGTTACTTATCCAAGCCCAGTCATTGCAAACTGGTCACTGCAGCCACAAAACCACACCATGACAACAGACAGCCTATATGATTGGAGTGTTTCTCCTGGTAGAATACATTTATCTGGCTTTCTTTTCCCTAAGATTTGAAAGCAGCTCTTTCCCTTAACTTCAGTTAAAATGTAATCACTCTCTATTTCCAACCAAATGCATATGTATTGTTCTTAGATTATTTTTCACTGATAAAGGGCTCCTCAGGTTTTTTCTCTGCTTATCTTGCAATATGAAGAACCTGTTATTGTTCACTACTGAATAGCAGAGATAATACCTAATTTCCCAACTTTCAAGTGGAGCTTTGTCTTGTACCCAGTGAGTAGAATAAGATATACACCATAATTGGCTTTTCACATAACTTTAGCTACAGTTTTTCCAGCCACTCATGGAGTTATACATAATATTGATGGAAAGCTGTGAGAAAAGAGAATAACATTAAAATTAAGCAGAAGCAAGTAAAACAGTCCAACAAAAATCAAGCCTGTTCTTAGTGTCATTGCTACAGACTCTCAGTCTTGTATGAATGGGTAAAATACACTGAAATTGGACTTGCATTTCAGAGAAAGCAACATACCTCACATTTTCAGTGTTCTTTCTAAAGGGTCAATGACCTTAAAAATGAATAAATACCCATTATTTGACAGCTGAAGCATTGAAGGTTGGGATTTAGCAGAGTCAGGTGCAACCCTGCTGGGAAGGAGGGAGAAACAAAATTCTCTCTGCATTCTTGAATAGCTTCATGCATTCATGCTAGGTTTAACTACCTAGTGCAGGAATTTCTACTCCCTTGGTGTCCCCAGGAAGGGGAAGGAGGGGGGTAGCAAAACAATCTAAGTGGAAAACATGGATATTGCCCCTGAAAGAAAGGGGTAGCAGGTGGCTTTATTTCCTCCATGAGAATAATTTACTTCAAAGGGTCTCACTGATGTGGTAGTCTATGGAAGTATTCATAAGATATTGCAGCTTGCTTGCCATCTAAGTGCACACTCTGGCACACAGTGGTTTTTGATTAGTTTGTGAAAGGCAAAACTTGTCATTTGCAGAGCATGGCTTGGCTCCATCCTCCTTCTGTACTCTCAGGTATTTGTAGACATTGATAAGATCCCCACTGGGCTTTCTCATTTGCAGGCAGAGAAGTCCCAAGTCTCAGCTTTTACTCACAGGTGAAATATTCCAGTCCTTTCATCTTCTTCATGGCTCCCTATTGTATGGATGCTCTTGAGTAAATCAATGTTTCCTGTACTGAATCCAGAACTAGACATTGTACTCCAGGTGTGGACTCAGCAGCACTGAGTAGAGGGGAAGGATCACCTCCCTGGACCTGATGACAGACTTCCTCTGAATGCAGCTCAGGATACCAGGATGCCTGGCTGTGGGGTTTTAATTCTGGCCTCTCCCCCACAGCCTTTATGCCTCATGAGAAGGGATGCTGGCAGACCTGCATGCCAAAGCCTGGCTTGCCATTGTCTGTGTGTTAGACACCCATTCTGCAGGTAAACACAACTTCTGCTTTCAGCCTTCTCAGCCCAGTGTCTGTTGAAATCTACACTCTACTTTTTCTTCCTCTTCAACTGAAAGGCAGAACTTTGGCAATGGCCCTTCACACAAACTCAGTCTTGATATCCTAACCCCACTGAGTCTGCACACAGGAAAGAGCAGGAACAGTGCCAAAAATAAATCTGGCAGAGCAGATAAAAACAGCTGCTATTGTCCACATGGTATTAGAGTCATTTTCATCCCTGCTATAATATGCCATAGTCTAAGGCACTTATATATTTAAACCCTAAAGTTCTTACCATAGAAAACAGCCTAATGGGGAAGAAATAGAAAGACAACGTCTGTGCTGCTTTTCTGCTTCAGAGAGTATTTAATTAAATCAATGGCATGAGTTGTTTGCACATATCTAATCTGGAACAATGTTAAAATCAATGTTTTTTTACAGGGGTAATACCTATTACGTTAGCACTGGCACATGCTGCCATTTGGGTTCCTCCTGTAATCTTTTGTTTCAAGATTTATCTGTTCTTCTTGGTAGAAGAACCTTTCACACCTACATACAGACATGATGGTTCAGCTAGCAGAGTACCCAAAAAGAGTTCTGCTGAATTAGAAGCATGAAATGATGGCTTCAGTCTGATCTGCAGCGCACATCTCAACACAGATCTACATCATGATCCTTGTGGTCCCCTCCAACTCTGACTGATTCTATGACTTGATTCTATGATTCTAAATTGATCCCCCAGTCAAGTGTTATTAATACCCTTACTAGTTACTCTGTCACTTCCTATTCATGAGACTGTTTGTCTTGTGCTGGGTGATAGGTTGGACTGGATGATCTTGGAGGTCTCTTCCAACCTGGTTGATTCTATGATGATTTTTCTTTCCCAGCATAGCCCCTGGTAAACTAAACACCAGCAAAACCCTTGCTAATGGCCAGAAACTGTTTTTTTTTTCCCTGAGAAACTGAAGCCTTTATCCAGTCTCCGATCAAGCAAGTATGAACCAGAAATAACGAAGAGCACTTGCCTTGATGCTTTAGAAGAGCAAAACTCCATTGTACATCCACACTAGCTATAAAGCTAATGATTTGACAAAATCCTATTTGCCTCAGGCTGTGAGAAGACAAATTACAGCCTTTCTTCATGTGTTTTTAATTCCTTAAAGGAAAGCATGGTAAAAATATTTGTGCCACTGGTTGCATTTCGGAATCAGAGAAACATAATACCCTGCCTAGAAGGGGTCATCCCCAACTAGATAAGATTGCTCAGAGCTCCATCAAGCCTGACATTGAATGACTCCAGGGCTGGGGCCCCAACCCCCCTGAGGTGACCTGTTGCATTGTTCCACCACCCTCATAGTCAAGAACCTCTTCTTAATATCCTAAGTCTACTGTTTGCTAGTTTCAAACCATTGCCTCTTGTCCTGTTGCCACCTGCCCTTGTAAACAGTCTCTCCCCATATTTCTTTTACTTCAGGTACTGGAAAACTGCTCTAAGGTCTCTCTGGAACCTTTCTTCTCCAGGCTTAACAACCCCAGCTCTCAACCTATCTTCCTAGGAGAGATATTCCAGCCATCTGATAACTTTGTGGCCCTTCTCTGGACACTCTCCATCAGGTCCATGTCCTTCCTACATTGTGGACTCTAAAGATGGACCCAAATACATTTCTTTGAAGGCCAGTGCATCCTTGGCTTTCTAGGCTTGTGTGCAGCAAGAGGAGTATGGTAGCTTGCTCATGTAGTGCAAAACAAGAGCAGATCAAGCTTTTACACTTAGTAGAACTTCTAAATGACTGTATTAAACATCACAACTATAGATCAATATGACATAACAGGGAACATTCATTAAACTACCTCTGCCATGGTGTCCTTGAACACAAGCAGTTGTCTTATTCACTTCCCAGCATCACTCAAACATTTTCTGTTGCACCAGTGTCTGCAATCTATAATTGAGAACACTGTAATCAAGATCTACATATCTATAGATCTCACATAAATGCATTAAAACTCAGCACATGCATTTAAAATAATCAATTGGTATTTAATTAACACACAATCCCTGCTCTAATACTGAATCAAATCCTCTTAAAGTGTGACCATAATTCTCACTAGAGTGATAATGTCCTGAGAGTGAAAGAAATGCCCTGTGATCATTAGAGGAGTATTGTAATTTATGGAGTTTTTGTCAAGAGATTAAGCAATTCCAGAATCTATTACAGATGAAGAAAATGCACTTTAGAAAGAAGGAACCATTATTTTTGTCTGTTCTAGCCTTTAAAATGCTTTGTAGTATTACATGTTGGTTTTAATAAACACATTATCTCAGTGTTCTTTCCAACTAATGTACATAAAACTTCTGTATAGGTCTTTCAATAGAGTGTGACACAGAAAATTGCTTAGGGAAAATGATGCAAACTCAATTTTTGCAAAGACTTAGGAAAATATAGCTCAAATATTACCTGTAATGACCAGGGGAAAAAAAACCCCAACCTTTTCAGGAGATGTTTCCTTCAATTTTGCAAAGAAAAATGGTTTGAAGAGACCTAGCAAAAATAAAGTCAAATACCAACACCCACCCCCATTTTCTGTTTGGTAGAAATCAAACTCTCTCTTATAATTGTTAATTCCACTAATAAAATCATGAATTCTTATGGAGCTGTTCTATTTTTTAACCAGCTTGTCATGCCTTAGTCTGAATGTAAATAAACCTCTTTATATTTAAGAGCAAAATAATGGTTGTTCTGTGCTGAAGCAAGGCTTAACCAAACCAAGAACTGTGAGTGGAGTAGATTTGTTGGCTAAAGAGTGTATGTCTTCAGTTTGATACATGGTGGCACTTCTGGGACTGGCACCCAGCTTCTTCCAAAGTGAGATCTTCTCATTGGGAATGTATCTTCACACAGAATCACACAAAGGAACATTCAGGTTGGAAAAGTCCCTCAGGATCACCAAGTCCAACCCTTAACCCTACTCTACAAGGTTCACCCTAAACCCCAAGCACCACATCCAAAGGGCCCTTAACACATCCAGGGTGGGTGACTCTGCCATCCCAATGGCAGCCCATCCCAATGCCTGACCACTCTTGCAGTGAAGAAGTTTTTCCTAATGTCCATTCTAAACCTACCCAGTCACAGCTTGAGGCCATTCCTTCTTGTTCTATCACTAGTTACCTGTAAGAAGGGACCAGCACCAACCTCTCCACAAGCTCCTTTCTGGTAGCTGTAGGCAGTGATGAGATGTCCCCTTTTGCAAGCTAACCAGCCCCAGCTCCTTCAGTTGCTTTTCATCAGATTTATTCTCCAGCCCTTCCCCAGCTTTATTGCCCTCCCTTGCCCTGGCTCCAGCACCTCCATATCCCTCTTGTATTGCAGTGCACAAAAATGAGCACAATACTCAAGATATGGCCTTACCAGAGCAGAATACAAGCGTAACAATCACCTCTCTACTCCTGCTGGACTCAGCATTTCCAATCCAAGTCAGGATACCATTAGCTTTCTCTGCCACTTGGGCTCATTGCTTGCTTGTATTCAGTTGCTTGTCGATTAGAACCAGTATGTCTCTTTCAGCTGGACATCACCTTCATATTAAATATCTTTCCACCAACAATTTTTACCTCAAAATAAGTAACTTCTAATTTTTCAACAGCTTTATAAGCCTAGCATTTAAATCTCCTGAGGCAAAGATTGCTGTGATCTAATTACCTACACTCTGAAGATGTCTGCCTGCTGGATTGGCTTCACCACCCAATCATTGCATGGATTAGCCTCTAGGTTTTCTGCTGTGTTCCATCAGTCATGCTTTTGTATTCTTCTGTCATCTGCACTTTTAATGTCCTTAAATACATTTATACCACTTAATTGCATCAGTTATATTGAAAATCCGTTCCATCTCTCAACACTTTCTTTATCTAATAATGACTCTCTGAGTTGTCTTTGTATGCCTGTATATTTATTTTGCCATTTAAACTCCATTCTGGTTGGCCTCAAATCTCAGAGAGATAATCAAGCTGAACTTGGATAACATGAATTTTTCTTTGAAGAGTTTCATGCTAAATTTGAAGCCTTAACAACTTCAAAAACTGGTTTTTGTGATGTTTTAAGATGAAATTTCCATGTGTCCCTTAACTGGTGAGTCAATATGGACACCTCTGTAATACTTCTGTTGATATTTTTTTACTGTGGTATCCGAGTGTCTTCCACTATTGTATGAAACAATGACTTCTAGGTGGAAGATGTGACTATTTCTTTCATCCCTTGGGTGTGGAGGCTTTATTGCTTTCACGTATATGATGTACTACACATTTTGACTCTTTAAGATTAGGTCACAAAGGGCATTATGGATGCAGAAAAGTAGGTGTGGCTGGTGGATATTCTTAGATCTTGAAAGATTCTTCCTACTGTCTTGGATAAGCCAAGGGGAAAAAAAGAATGTCCTTCTTTCCTGGAAATGATAGATCATAGATTCCTAGAATGGTTTAGGTTGGAAGGGATCTCAAAGCTCATCCAGTTCCAACCCTCTGCCATAGGCAGGGATATCTCCCACTAGAACAGAGTGATCAAGGTCTCATCCAACCTGGCCTTGAATACTTACAAGGAGGGAGCATCCACAACATCCCTGGCAACCCATTCCTGTGTCTCACCACTCTGACTGGAAAGAACTTCCTCCCAACATCCAGTTTGAATCTCTTCTCTGCCAGTTTAAGCCCATTACTCCTCATTCTGTTATTGCAAGACCTTGTGAATAATCCCTCCTCAGCCCTCCTGTAGTCCCCTTCAGATACTAGAAGGCCAGTCCAAGCTCTCCTGGAAGCCTTCTCTTCTCCAGGCTGCAGAGCCCCAACTCTCTCAGCCTGTCCTCATAGCAGAGCTGCTGCAGCCCTCTGAGCATATTTATGGTCTCCTCTGGACTCACTCCAGGCGTTCCATGTCCTTCTTGTGTTGGAAGTTCCAGAACAGTGCTCCAGTCTCTCTCTTATGAGAGCAGAGTAAATGGGGAGAATCCCCTCCCTTGCCCTGCTGGCCATGCTGCTCTTGTTGCAGTCCACTGATGTAAAATGTTTTACTAAAGCCTTCAAGACTGATTTGATTTGGATTTTTTTCCCTTTCAATTTGGAGCCTTGAGGAATCTTAGAGATTTATCTTTCTGGAGATCTTAAACCAATATTTTGTAGAACGAGTGGTTGGATATGTTTGATGATAATCCTTGTTGCAATGGGAGCACACAGCTTCACTTAGTTTTCTGCAAGATAATGTCACCTGATTAAAACCCAGCAGTTTCATGTGAGTTTAAAATGTCATTTTTGTTGTTTCTTAGTCACAAACTAGGCCACCTATTTTATAATGACAATGAACTCAGCAACAGCATGCTCCGTGGGTAACCATTGTGCTATTTTTGTTCAATTTATAAGCTGGAAGTGAAGCAAAATGAGACATTCAGTGTTCAGATAATAAGACTGAAACCACGTGAAGGCTTTACATCTTGTCTTTGCTTCTTGAATGCCATTGAACTATATAAAACCTCTAGGAAGTCAAACAATTAATTAAGCTAAACCCACAACTGTCCCTTAACACAATAGACTAAATAATGTTAAAATACTTCTTCCGTGGCAGAATGAAAATGTTTATGTTTTTCTTATCATATGTAAGCAACAGTTTTGGGCTTCCAGTTTAAGAGGGACAGGGATCTGCTGGAGAGGATCTAGTGGAGGGCTACAAGGACGATTAGGGGACTGGAGGGTATGGCTTATGAGGAGAGGCTGAGAGACTTGGGACTTTTTGGTCTGGAGAACAGAAAACTTAGAGGGGATTTGATAAATGTTTATAAGTATCTGAGGGCTGCCCAGGAGTGGGAGGACAGGCTCTGCTCACTGCTCCCTGGGATAGGACAAGGAGCAATGGGTGTAAATTGCAGCAAAAGAGGTTCTGCCTCAACACAAGAGGGAACTTCTTTACTGTAAGGGTCACAGAGCACTGGCACAGGCTGTCCAGAGAAGTTGTGGGTCTCCTTCTCTGCAGCCTTTCAAGGCCTGTCTGGTTGTGTTTCTGTGTGGTCTGTGTTAGATAGGACTGTCCTGCTCCAGCAGGGGGGTTGGACTGGATGATCTCCTCGGGTCCCTTCCAACCCCTAATATCCTGTGAGCCTGTGAACAGTGATTTTCTTTGGGCACTGAATAAGTGATCCATTTTTTTTTCCATCAGTTAACAGTTGTTATTTTCTGTTAATTTTTTTTTTAACTGAAATTTTATGTCTAAAAGATTTCTGATTTTCTCTTTTTTTTCCTGGATGTACAACTCTGAATCACAGCAGTTCTGAAAAATGTCAACATCTTATAGACTGATTTATGGTTTGGCTCTTCTGCACTGCACATGGTCTAGTTTAGGTGTCACATTAGAGAAGAATCACTTTCTGCAGAGAATATCCAGCCAAATGCACTACCTTGTTCCCAAGTGCTAAGGGCTGCTTTCTTATCTGTATATCAAATTCCTGCTTGAAACAATGTCCTTGGGAATCATCAGCAAACTTTACTTTCTGTTATACACTAATATTATCCACAGGAGGCAATTATTGAAAGTGTGATGAACAGATGGTGCATGAAGAAATAAGAAGCAGTGCTCAATAATGCAACATCAGAGGTCAGTACACTACATAACAGGGTCACATTTTGACACCTGAGGAATAAAACATTCTTCTTCTTAGAGCAGTGAATCTGTATTTGGATGGGCAAACACTGCTTTTCATTAAAATGCCTTCTTTTTGGAATCTTGCTGTAGCAAATGTTTCTTTTCCTGACTGTGGAGGACAACTGAAGATGTATATGGGTTGGACTTGACGATCTATGAGGTCTCTTCCAACCTTGGTGATACTGTGATACTGTGATATGAAAGTGTTCATGGAAGACAGGGTTCACAATAAGTATTTACCATTTTCCTCTTTTCTTCTGCCATCCTTTAAGCAAGGAGTTTATAGTAAAAGAGCTATAAAACTTCTATTATAAAACTAGTTTGAGTCCCAGGGTTTTTTTTTTAAGTTACAAGTAGAAGTGGTTAAGTTGATCTTCATAGCTCTGAGTAGACAAATTGTCCTACTGAGTTTTAATCCCTCTGAAGGGAACTACTCATAAAAGTCACAGCTGGCTGATAGAGAATATAACCACTCTTTAACTCTTATTAAAACAGGCATCTCATTCAAATCCACTCTAGAAGACATCACCCAATAGATAACTTCTCTGAATGGTCTGACAGCATTACCTGGGACCTGTTTGACATTCAGACCACTCCTGTGAGATAGAATCATAGAATCAGTCAGGGTTGGAAAGGACCATGAGGATCATCTACTGCCAAATCCCCTGCCATGCCCAGGGACACCCTACCCTAGAGCAGGCTGCCCACAGCCTCATCCAGCCTGGCCTTAAACACCTCCAGCCATGGGGCCTCAACCACCATCCTGGACAGCCCATTCCAGACTCTCACCACTCTCATGCTCAACAACTTCCTCCTCACGTCCAGGCTGACTCTCCCCACCTTCAGCTTTGCTCCATTCCCCCCAGTCCTGTCACTCCCTGATAATCCCTCCCCAGCTTTTTTGTAGTCCCCCTTCAGGTACTGAAAGGCCACAAGAAGGTCACCTGGGAGCCTCCTCTTCTCCAGACTGAACTGAACAGCCCCAACTCTTTCAGTCTGTCCTCATAGAAGAGCTACTCCAGCCCTCTGAGCATCCTTGTGGCCCTAAATACTAAACACTTAGTGTGGAATCTCTCTCTTTCATTGTGTTTTCCTTTAAGGTCCAAGTGACTCCCTACACTGTAGTGCTTGGAGGCTATAGATTCCTACAATGTTGAATTTCTATTTCACACATAGAAAATCAGGGATAATGCCTTTAAAAGAGCAGTTTTCATACTGCTTTAGAGTCCATGTTTAACTACCTTTTACATCTTCCAAAGGGCTGATTTTGAAACAGTGGCTTCGAAAGTCAGTGGACTTCCCAGAGGGACACTCCTTGGGTATCTATCCCATAGATTAAAAAGCAATTCTAAAGGACTATATGAACAGGATTTCTATTTTTAATCAAAATCTAGGAAAGAAATGAAAATGTGATGGGAAGCTGAAGGAATGTGTGTTTCCAGTGGACATTTTAGACCGAGGTTTAAGTTGGGGGTGGCCATTTCACTTTATCCAGATCTATTCAACCATCCAGAACTGATTGAAAAAGGCACCAGACACCTCCTTCCACCCATAGAGCTTCCGTGCTGCAGGAATAATGATGGTTTGGATTCAAGTTAAATCTGAAATACAGAAAGCCTTTCTTAAACTCATGAACCTCTTACAGACATTGTGCTGTTGTCTGTTCTACAGTTACATGCCTAATGCAGTATCAGTCCCCTCAGAATACATTTGATTTAGGATTATTTTAGCATCTGCATTACCATGAAATGTAGATCCCTGCAGCAGGATTTAGTTTTCCATCTCTGAGTAACACAGTGCTTTGAGAAACCACTTCTTAGACATAGGTCCCAGGTACTGGTCAGTAAGCATGGCAAAACCTGAGAATTTTCAATTTTAAGTGAGAATTCTATGACATTATTTAGCTGAGCATCTGATTAAATAATGTGAAGTGAATATTCAAAGTATTGTGAAGTGCCAGCACCTGCAATCCCTGGCTAGCCTGGATTTATCATTTCCCTGCCCTTTTCTGCCTTTTTTTTTCCCACTGTTGGCCTCCAATCAAGTGCAAACCCAGCTCAAGTCCACCATCTTCTAGCCTCCAGCCAACGTGCTGGCTGTTTGCACGCTGCCTCCAGATGGTCTCCCTGGGGTCTATTGAGGGATGCTTAGCTTGTGGGCACTGTCATGGAGAAGAGCAGGCTTGCCAAAGAACCCACTCAACCCTCACGGACCCTGCTCTTCACAGCACAACAAAGCTAATCTCTGAGGTGCTTCACAAAGATATTGAAGAAGAGTTGATTTAGTCCCCTGACTTCAGTCCTCCTACACACTCAGGACCTCTAACTGGTATCAAGCCTAAGGCAGGCCAAGAGTTATAATTCACAGGGGAAGCAAAAAAATCATTTCCCCCTTAAAACTCTAAGCATATTTTTTTGCTTGTTTTCATTTTCTACCTGACAGCTTTCTCTAAACATTTCAAAGAGGAATTTAAAATACACTACTAACGTTGGTACTAGCTCAGAATATGCAATCTAATCACACTTGTGCCTTTGAAAGGAAAACCAAAATCATTTCAGCTATGTGCTAATAAAAAATGCATTCCATGTCCACGTTAACTTTGCAAGGGGCAACTCCCATGTTTTATTATGTAATATTTTAATTGAGTTTATGAGGTCAACAGTAACAAGAATATCACTGAGAATTTTTGTCTACAGCTTCCTGTAAAAGGAACGACCTGGGGCTTTTTGCTCTGGTGAAGAAAAGACTTAGAAGGGATTTAATTAATGTTTATACCACCAGGTAGCCCAGGGAGGTTTTGGATGCTCCCTCCCTGGAGGTGTTCAAGGCCAGGTTGGATGAGGTCTCGAGTGACCTGTTCTAGTGGGAGGTGTCCCTGCCTGGGGGTGGGGGTTGGAACTGGATGAGCTTTGAGGTCTCTTCCAACCTAAACCATTCTATACTACAATTCTATGGCTCTTACATGCACAGTACTTCAGCTTGGTGCAGAAGCTATATTTTTAGAGCAGATTTGGCAAATCCTTCCAATCTAAACCATTCTATGACTCTATCTGAGGGCCGGGGGTCAGGAAGGAAAAGACAGGGACAACCTCTGCTCACTTGTGCCCTGAGATAAGAGAAGGGGCAATGGATGAAAACTACAGCACAGAAAGTTCCACCTCAACATGAAGAAGGACTTCTTTACTGCAAGGGTCACAGAGCACTGGAGCAGGCTGCCCAGAGAGGTTGTGGAGCCTCATTCTCTGGATACTTTCAAGATCCATCTGGATGCATTTCTGTGCAACCTGAGATAGATTGCATGGTCCTGTTGTGGCAAGGGGGTTGGAGATGATGATCTATGCAGGTCCCTTCCAGCCCCCAACCTCCTGTGATCCTGTGAATGAATGAAATAAAGTTTTGCTGGAGCTTACTGCCTTATCTCTTGCTATTCTGCTACATGTACTACATATGTAAAGCAAACTCAATTACCAATCCCTGTTATTTTCCTCTGCTCTGATACAACACAAAAATTTCTTTTATATGTCTTTCAGAAACATGTTCTTTTTTATCAGAGAAGCATTTTCTTTTCCCTACAGCAGGAAATGTGTATTTTATCTGGAGCATTCCTTTGCCCTATATTCTGAACATCATATTTATATGAATCTGTGACTTTTTTCTCTGGATCAGATCCAAAAAGAAGAGGGGAAAAAAAAGAGTGGCATGACATGAGTCAAAGCTTTTGAAGTAGTATTCTGATTCTGTTGCTTAAAAATTACAAGAAAGCCAGATAGTTTCTCATGATGATCCTTTCCTTCCTGGGACCTTAAGGTCCCTTGGAATCAAATGCAATGAACAGATAAAAATTTTCCTCCACAGAAGATCCAGATGGGAAACATATGCTTCATGCCACTTCTCCAAATCAAAATTAAGATCAGAGAGAAGTAGCAATGGAGTCTGCTGGGAGATGAGTTCAGATCTGAGAAGATGGGAAGCCTAACAGAGAAGTGCAGAGAAAGTGCTGAGAGAATAAGGAGGTTTTCTCAGATGCACAGCCACTTTTTGGAGTTTTATTTCAAAGTATAAAAATTTGAGTTGCAGGACACCAGCTTTGCAAAACTGTTCCAACAGAGAACAAAAGTGTAAATCATACAGTAACACAGTCTCACAGTATTACCAAGGTTGGAAGAGACCTCACAGATCATCAAGTCCAAGCCGTTACCACAGAGCTCAAGGCTAGACCATGGCACCAAGTGCCACGTCCAATCTTGCCTTGAACAGCCCCAGGGACGGCGACTNCAGTATTGCTTCTGCAAATAGCTGGTTCTACCCAGAGAACAAATTGCATGCCATCTACTTCATCAATATACATCTGCAGCCCACCTTAAGGTGCAACTACTAGGAGAATACTCTGAGTCCACTCATAAAGTAACAATAAACAAGACCAGAAGCAGCACTTCTAATTGAATATGTCTCTCAAAACTTTTTCACTGTGCACAGACCCCTTAGTGAGACCATTTAGCTCTGAATTTAAAGGAGTCCACATTATCCTAGTAGTTAAATGTGTTCCAATTTTTAATCCTTCACAATAAAATTTCCATCAACAGGAAAAAAAAATCCTAGGTTAATTTCTATCTATAGAGGGGAGAGAATGAAAAGGGATGGAAACTGCAAAGATAGATTGCATTTCTACTTATGGGAGGGAGAGAGTGAAAAGGGATGGAAATTAAAAGCACACATTTTTCATTTAGATTTGAGAATTCCAAGTATTTCACTTATCTGTACTTCACCTCCTTATCCCTGCTCCTCATCTGATCTGGAATGTCTTGCATATTGCTGCAATGTTGAGTTTATAGTAAGAGAAGGCTGATCTCACAAAATAACATTATCTCTATCTATACTAATATAAAGTTGCAAACATTACATTCATTTTGTAAATCCTCTAGTCCTCACCACCATCCATATGCATGTAGCAGTAAAACCCCTGGGGGATATCACTAATTGTCAGTGAGAAAGGTGAGAAAATTAGGCAAACAGTACAAATTACATGTGAAGGCTGGAATTAATGTTGAATTGAAGTTCCCTTGCAAGCTCCATTTAGAGCATTTAAGATTACTCCGAGCAGCCCTGTGAAGAGGGACCTGGGGGTCCTGGTGGCTAACAAGTTACCCATGGCACAGCAATGTGCCCTTGTGTCTAAGAAGGCCAAAGGGATCCTGGGGTGTATTAGGAAGAGTGTGTCCAGCAGATCAAGGGAGGTTCTTCTACCCCTCTGCTCTGCCCTGGTGAGACCTCATCTTGAATACTGTGCTTAGTTTTGGGCTCCTCAGTTGAAGAGGGACAGGGATCTGCTGGAGAGGGTCCAGTGGAGGGCTATGAGGATGATGAGGAGACAGGAGGGCATGGCTGATGAGGAGAGGCTGAGGGACCTGGGCCTGTTTAGTCTGGAGAAGAGAAGACTTAGAGGAGATTTGATAAATGCTTATAAGTATCTGAGGGCTGCCAGGAGGGGGAAGACAGGCTCTGCTCACTGCTCCCTGGGATAGGACAAGGAGCAGTGGGTGTAAATTGCAGCAAAAGAGCTTCCAGCTCAACACAAGGGGAACTTCTTTACTGTAAGGATCACAGAGCAATGGCACAGGCTCCCCAGAGAAGTTGTGGAGTCTCCTTCTCTGGATGTGTTCCTGTGTGATCTACATTAGATAATATTGTCCTGCTCCAGCAGGGGGGTTGGACTGGATGATCTCCTTGGGTCCCTTCCAACCCCTAACATCCTGTGAGCCTGTGAAGTGCATGATATGGAGAAAGCAAAATAACTATGCATGAATATTTGGGGTTTTATTTTGCAATTCAAGTAATGAAATATTGCATGATATAAGTTTAATGCATTATTATTATTCATATATATATATACATAAAAGGAAGAAAAATATATCCAGGATAAGAAAACAGAAGTAGTAATTATTTCTTCCTGTGGAATAATCAGATGATTGTGGCTGAAAGAAAATTCTGCTTAGTCTTGCTTGCTCTACTGTCCATGACTGGCTCTGAAACACAATCAAAGCAAGGATTCAATGCCACCATTTTTTCAGGCTGTTATGAAGGTTACTTTTGCTGACTTCTTCCTCATGCAAAAGAAGTAAAAGCAAATCTGCAGTGAAATCAGGAGAAACCATCTGGATCTTAAAAACAATAAAAGGAAATCACTCAGGTAGTGAATAATATTTATCTTAGAACTGCTTCTCAACAGAAGAGTCTTCCACATTCTGATCAAATCTGCAGTTGTACTTTCCTCAGACAGAAGTCTGTTCTCCAGGAGGGGGTGTTAATAGTAATGCAGAAAAAAAGATGTAGTGTGCCACTGGAGGCATTGCCTTCCCTCCCCTGATTTAGGACTTTATAATTGCTTTGTGGAAATGCCTACGTCATTATTCTGCACTGAGGTTTTGCGTTGCACTGTATGATTCATTTGTTATGTTTGCTGTTTGTTTGCCCACTCAATGGGATACAGATTGTGTGTGGGCATCCATCGGGGAATTGTGACTGCACAGCTTGTTTGTGGAGGACTGTTGCTATCCCAGGACAAGCTATGTGCAAAAGAACTGGCATTGTGTAAATGAGCCAGTTATAGTCCCAGCCCTGGGGAGGGTGTGGGGAAGTGTCCTGCTGGTATGTCTGTCTCCTCCTGCAGTTAGTGTATCTGAGAGGAATCGTGGCAATCTAGACCATCCTCCTAGATTACATGCATTACAGGGGCTCACAGAATCACTATGCTTGGAAAAGATCTTCAAGATTATGAGGCCTTGAGCAGCCTGCTCTAGTGGGAGGTGTCCCTGCCTATGGCAGGGGGTTGGAGCTGGCTGATCCTTGAGGTCCCTTCCAACCTAAACCATTCTATGATTCTATGATTGATCATCAAGTCCAACCTCTAACACTACCACGGCCACTACTACTCTGTATCTTTGAGCACTATACCTAGACAGCTTTTAAACACATCCAGAGGTGGATGATCCACTTCCCTGGACAGCCTGTTCCAGTCTCTGACTATGTCATAGAATCATAGAATCAGCCAGGTTGGAAGAGACCTCCAAGATCATCCGGTCCAACCTAGCACCCAGCCCTATGCAGTCAACCAGACCATGGCACTAAGTGTCCTTCGGTATAGAGGTTTGTCCTAATGTCCAACCTAAACCACACACCTGGCACAACTTGATGCTTTTTCAACTTGATCTTTTCTGTCTGCCTCTGGAATACTGTGCTCTGAAGCACAGGTTTTTTTTACCTGGAAGCCTGTGTGTGCATCGTGTACCCCTCACAAAATCGAGCCCCTCATTGTTGGGAGGATCATGACTTTACCAAAAAGCTGTGCCGAGGCAGGTTCAGGCTGGATGTTAGGAGGAAGTTCTTCCCAGAAAGAGTGATTGGCACTGGAATGGGCTGCCCTGGGAGGTGGTGGAGTCACCATCCCTAGAGGTGTCTAAGAGGAGGCTGGCTGAGGCACTTAGTGCCATGGTTTAGTTAATTAGAAGGGTTAGGTGATAGGTTGGACTCGATGGTCTCGAAGGTCTTTTCCAACCTGGCTAATTCTGTGAATTCTGAATGAGTTTTGCTGAGGGAGCCTCTTGAGGCAGCTAGTGCAGTGTGCATGGGCAGTGCTCTGTGTTCCTATGACTGGGTTTGGCACTTTTGCCTTCTTTACAAAGGGAAAGACTCGACTAACGTTACTGAAGTGAAGAGGTTAGATTTCTGCACTTCATTTTCTTACCTTTATTCAACAGCCCTTAAGGACTGAAACCACTACTTGAAGGAAATGCCTTGGTTAAGATCAAGGGAAGCTTCAACCACTGGTCATTAACTCCTAACAATGAACCTCCAAAGAGGTCATTAACTCCTAACAATGTACCTCCTAACAATGTACCTCCTGACAATGAACCTCTGATGAAGCTATGTCCAAGAAACCAGGTGATTAAAAGCTGTTGAAGAGCGAAAGAGTCATGCAGACAGATACACACTAAAATATGTGAGGCATTTTAGAAAGCAACCTGGGAAGTCGTTCTGCTGCCTGACAGATAGAATCTTTGCCAAGACAGCATCTGACTGCAGAACTTGCCCTGCTGTATCTCACACTAGAGTGACAGGCTTGGTATAGCAGCAGATAGAAATCTAATCCATCCTAATGGATGATAGAGCTCAAATCTTCTGACCTCCCAGGGTAAAACATGAGAAGGAATCTGAGATATTTTTGAACAATTCTGGTCCCTTCATATAAGAAAAAAAGTTATTACAAGAAGAAAAGTTCCACTGAGGGCAACAAAGATGATCAAAGGTATGACATGGCTTTATGATTAAATAGAGTAGTCTGGCCTGGAAGAGAAATGAACTAAGGTGGCTACGGCAGAATGTCAGGAGTGTCACGGAGAAGGTAAACAGGCAAAGACTGTTTGCTCTCTCCTCTAACACAAAACGCAGGAGACATCAGATGAGACATCAGATGTGTCAAAATCTAAAGAATTCCTTAGGTACAGCTTGGAATTCCAACTGCCTGAGGATATCAGAGATACCTGAGTGTAAAAAAATCAAAGAGAATGTTACATACATGAAGAGAAACATTCACTGACAGCTACACAAGAGCAGTACCTTTCCAGAGGCTGTTCCTGAGCACTGTAGATGTGGCATGTGTTTTAAGGTGTGCCTCTGCATGTTCTCTAGAGTGGGATTGGCTATGGCAGGTTAACAAAACTGGGACAACTCTTTCTGTTCTGATATGATACGATTTAGGTTATTCCTGTGAATGTTCCTTGTTTCACAAAACTGTGTTGCCTACCACATGTGTACTGATGTTCCCATTCAGGGTTATGTCTCATTTGGAAACTGATTTCTCTGGTCACAGACTGAAATGAAATGTAGAATCATAGAATCATTAAGGTTGGAGAAGACCTCCAAGATCATGAAGTGCAGCTGTGAATCAAAGGCTGCTCTGGTCATTAAACCATGCCCAGAAGTGCCATGTCCATACATTCCATGCACACTTCCAGGGATGGTTAGAGCAGTGAAGCAGCTAGAGAAGCTTGCCTTCCCAAAGACACTACATGTCCCAGGTTGAGGCTATAGGGTTAAAAAATGCTCTGGGGACTAGAAGATTGTTATTCAATCCCATAATTCTGCTATCTTGGTATAAGCTCACAACAAGGGCAGTTCGCTCTCCTTTCCTCCTCCTCCTGCCCTGGGTGTGTGGCAGGACCCAATCTATCAGAAACATGTAAGCAGTAGGCCTCTTGGCTGGATGGAGGTGTTGGGGCTGGGGGGGAGGACTGGAGCACTGGGGAAGGTAGATTTAGTTTTTCTGGGGATGGGGAAAACTTCAAGGGGGTTTGCCATAGATGGGGAAATGGCTTTGTAAGATCTGTCGCTGTATTTCTCTCTCTCTAAATACAATTCTGTATTTGCTCTCCAATTTGATCTGAGAGTTTAATTTCTGTCTCCTATCTTTAGTAAACCCACGACACTACAGCATGAACCAGAGGGATTCCACAAGATGCTAAGGGCTCAGGGGAGAAAACAAACAAAATAACCAAACTCTTCAGCACAGTCTGTGCTATGGAGCAGAAATGAACAACACAGTGTAGGTACATAGGTCGAACAATCTTGGGAATATGTTACTTACAGAGCATGCAATTGTCTGTCTGTGTCAGTCTGAAAACTGCTCACACCTTGCATGCATGTCTGTGTATGATGAGTAGAATTAAACCTGCAGGGGAGTAAACTAACAACTGTTCCCAGTCACCTTTCAGTAGAATTCATACAGTGGCTTGGGTTGGAAGGGGCCTCAGAGGTCCCTTCCTAGGCTTGAGGTGAGGAGAAAGTTCTTCCCTGAGAGAGTCATTGGCTACTGGAATGGGCTGCCCAGGGAGGTGGTGGAGTCGCCGTCCCTGGAGCTGTTCAAGGCAGGATTGGACGTGGCACTTGTTGCCATGGTCTAGCCTTGAGCTCTGTGGTAAGAGGTTGGACTTGATGATCTGTGAGGTCTCTTCCAACCTTGGTAATACTGTGAGACTGTGAGACTGTGAAAAAGTCCCTCCATAGCTTTCTTGTAGGTCCCTTTCAGGTACTGGCTTATTCAGCCCTTTATACTCTCCCTGCCATTGCCCTTGATTTCCCTCTGCCAGTGTACTGTAAGAGCATTAAACAGGAGTGTGTGAGTAGGAGAAGTTGTCATTATTTACATTTAAGAAGTTTTCCTCAAGAATATCTGTCCTGAATCAGTAAATGTTTGTTGCTTTCTTCACATAGCAAACTCTAGATGGGAAAATTTCTGTGATGGTCACATTCAATTCACCAGATCAACATGAAATAATTAAGCTATATTGATTTCATAACCTGGGATCATATTAGACCCCTACATAAACAGCTTTGTCCTTTATACTTTGAAGGTGGCTTTACTCCTAAAACATTTCAAGCTATTACTACAGAGAAATATGAGGCAGTGAGTAATAGCTTGAATTTTGGTTGCAATTATGTCCAACTGCAAGCAGAATAACAGAAAAGAAGGCAAAAGCAGTGCATGAGAAACAAACAAGAATTTGGAGCTTCAGGAGAGTGTTTAAACTGGCATTAAAAAAAAAAACAAAACAAATTACTGGTGGATCACCACCATGGCAGACCTCAACTTACTTGGACTAAGAAATATTCCTCTTTCTTTCTGGCTTCCAAACAATGCTTAAAAAAAAAAAAAACAGGTGCATTGCTTTGTTGGTCACTCCTTGATTTCAACTTCATTTTCTGCACCCTGTGGCAGTTGCAGATGCAGTTAAGAAGCAGCTAATCAGCTGCCAGTAATATATTTTTTACCATTTTCAGGTAATTGTGTTTAGAGTGGTCCTGTCTAGCATGTGAAGGAGGTATTAATAATGCTGTACTTTACTTCAAGTAGCTGAGGTTTCTCAGTGGCAGCTGAATGCTTCTGCTCTTCTCCTGATGTACATGCAAAGCCTTCAGATTCTAGAGCATCTTTTCAGCCCTCACGTGCAAAGCCCTCAGATTCTAGAGCATCTTTTCAGCCCTCACGTGCAAAGCCTTCAGATTCTAGAGCATCTTTTCAGCCCTCATGTGCAAAGCCTTCAGATTCTAGAGCAACTTTTCAGCCCTCACTCTTCTCACTTGAAATCATTTCACCCAAAACCACATGCCAGCCAAGAGCAAATATGGCAACAGTTGTGTGTTGATGCTTTAAGGAGCCTGATATTTGGGTTGTTATGTTGTTTTAAGCTTAGTCACAGCTACCAACACATACTTCTAAAAGGGTGTTTCTCTGTGATTTGTTTTTCTTCAGACATCTGCTTGTCTGTCCTTGACAGTACTGTGACACATTAAAAGATGGATAAATAACCCTACCTAGTGAAAACACATTGATTGAAGTCTATCAGGATCTTGTACACAGAGCACATAGGTGGACAGAATCAGACAATTCCAATTATACTGAGCTAATATAGAAAGTTGTTAATTATCTTCTGCACATTTTCTTAGTGGAATGAGGCATATCTACTTTTGATCCTCTTGATTCTCCTGTTATTTATGTTTATGCATCAGGGTATTATGAAATAGAATTATAGAATCAGTCAGGGTTGGAAGGGACTACAAGGATCTAGTTCCACTCCACCCCTGCCACAGGCAGGGACACCCTACCCTAGATCAGGCTGGCCAGAGCCTCATACAACTGTCCTTAAACACTTTCAGGGATGGGGCCTCAACCACCTCCCTGGGCAACCCATTCCAGGCTCTCACCACTCTCATGCTGAACAACTTCATCCTCATCTCCAGTCTGAATGAGATCAACACTGAAAAAAACCCTGATCTTCAAGGAGAGGAAAGGTAACTGGCTGGGCTCTACACACATAGAGAAGCCAAACACATCTCTTCTGATAAAGAGAGTTCTGGGCTGAACAAAACTTTATTTAGAAATTTAGGGAAAGCTTTCACCTGCAAAAAAAAAAAAAAAAAAAAAAGAGTTGACCTACAGTCTAAAGTATCTAAACAGTCAATTTTGTAGTTTTTAACAAGTGGCATATGCAGACCCTTTAGGTCTAGCTGCAGCATATAGTGCACTGCTCTAGCAATGTCACAGCTCCTCCAGTGGAAGCTGCATCTACATGGAACAATTATCTGTGCAGGGTATATAAACCTGGAGTTGTTTAGTCTGGAAAAACAGGAGACTAAAAGGAAAGTAGAGGAGGCTGAAAGAAGCTTATAGATAGGTGGGTTTTAGTCTCTTTTCCTTAGTATCAACACAGTCTCAAGGGGACACAGTCTCAAGTTGTGCCAGGGGAAGTATAGGCTGGATGTTAGGAGGAAGTTCTTCACAGAGAGAGTGATTGGCATTGGAATGGGCTGCCCAGGGAGGTGGTGGAGTCACTGTCCCTGGAGGTGTTTAAGATAAGCCTGGATGGGGCACTTAGTGCCATGGTCTGGTTGACTGGATAGGGCTGGGTGCTAGGTTGGACTGGATGATCTTGGAGGTCTTTTCCAACCTGGTTGATTCTATTCTATTCTAACATTAGGATTTACTGATCATAGAGAGTTAATTGACAAAGGAGGTATTTTGCAGGTTTCCCTTGCCACAGCCAGGAGGTGAATAGATTAATTGCTCTACTTCGAGATTGTATGACTACATTAGACTACATCAGACTACATCAGACTACATCAAGTAACAATATGAGAGGAAATGAACTCAGAGGCAATTTAAGTTTGGTATTAGGAAACTTTTCTTTGCTGATAGCATGGTCAGGCATTGGACAGGCTGCCCAGGAAGGTGGTGAGTTTGTCATCTGTGGAGGGGTTCAAAAACTGTGTGGGCATGGCACTTTGGGACATTGTTGAGAGGACATAACAGTGTTGGGTTGATGATTGGACTTTATGAACTTAAAGGCCTTTTCCAACTTCAATGATTCTACGATGGCCAGCTAAGTTAATTTGTAATGGACTAAAAAGACCAGCAGTGCTAATCAGGACTACTTCATAGACCTTAAGTTGTGTTCATATTTGCTGAAGAAACCCAGTATTTCACAACTGTTTCCTGAAGCTTCTTTTATTATTCCCTGACTCTTCCCTTCACTACTCTCTTTGCACAAAGGGGCTATTCCTTTCACAGTTAAAGTCTGACAGTAATGCGCTGGAACACATCAGAATGAAATATGAGGTTTGATTTTTGTACATTCCTGATCATATTTTAAAAGCATAGATCCTGAAACTACTTTAGGGCAGAACTGAAGAGCCCTTTTAAAATGTCCCTGCTGGTCCTATTGTGCTGATGAGCTCGATAGTGAAACTGGCCTTGCTGATATAACACTATCTTAGCTAGGCTGTAAACAATGGCTTTAATCAAGATCCTGAATGCTTTGCAGACAAAATGGTCTTTCAGTGTTTCCTGATTTCATGGAGTCAGAGTGTTTTGCTTTTATTCCCCCTGTGCAACTCTCCCCTTTCAATGTCATCTTCTCCTTACAAATCCTAACATCTAAAGGCAATTGCTTAAACCATTTTTAATACACTAAGAGCTGTTAATATTATGTTGTAAGCAACATCTCTGCCATGTCTTGTTGAAAAGGAAAGACAAGAAGCAGGAAGAAATTCCTCTTGGGAACATGTTTAATTCCATTTCTAAGGTGTGCACATGGGAAGTGTTGCACTACTTTGTACTCAAAACCTTCTCACCTTCTAAAAGGGGGTCAGTAGTATATCTACACCGAGGAGCCCACGATTACTGAACAGTGAACTCATGTCCCTACTACAAAAAGAAGTGGTTTGGGATCATAAATGCACACCTGACAAGCACTAATGGTGTGTGTGGTGTGGTGGATTGTCCTCAGCTCGTAGTCTGTGCAACCATTCACCTCTTCTGTCCCCTCTGGTGGATTGTCCAAAGAGATGGATATGTAGTAGATGGAATTATCTCCAAGTAAGGAAAGTTAAACTGAATTAGATTATTTGTTTGATAAGACTTAACAGCTGTTTATCACTTGCAATATTTTTGATATATAGAAGCATAGAATGCATTGGATTGGAAGAAATCCTCGAAGGACTTCTTGTCCGACTACCTATTCCCCATCAGTGAGCAGGGATATCTTTAACTGGATCAGATTGCTCAGGGATCCATCAAGTTTAAATTTGAATGTCTCCAGGAATGGGGCCTCCACCACCTCTCTAGGAAACCTGTTCCAATATATTACTACCCTCATACCATTTTTTAGAAGATACTAAATTAAAAACAAACCCAAACCAACACAAAACCTCAACTCATAGAATCATAGAATCAACCAGGTTGAAAGAGACCTCCAAGATCATCCAGTCCAACCTAGCACCTGGCCTTATGCAATCAACTAGACCACAGCACTCAGTGCCTCATCATATTGTTTTGTATGAGCCACACTGGGATATGAATTCCAAAGCAAAGCTTTTATGCATGTAAAATGCAGGTGGGGTTCAATTCAAAATGAAAAACGTTGGCAACTTTAAGGTTCAATAATATGCAATCATACTTTTAGCAAAAGCAGAGAAGTTAGTTTACTGATTACCATGTGGAATATATGCAGGCTATTTCCAACCTGAGATTAGACACAGTTTACCTTTTGCTGACAGTCACTGTTTCCCCATGTGCTAGAATAGACAGAAATGCCATTCCTATGCTAATTGGACAAGAAGACTCATTGTCACAGCAGTATATCTCAGAATATTTGTATTTTAGATATTACTATGCATTTTTTTTTCCCCAGTTACTAAAAGGTGCATCTAATCATGCTTGTAAATGCATCCATTAGTCCTGATACTATATACCTCTGCCATAGACTAAGGAAAATGCACAATAATATGAAGAATAAATGAAAACTATTAATATAATTCTGTCAGTCTCAAAAAGGTTGGTGATTATTTCTGTAGTTTGCAACTCCTTGATGTATTTAGCAATAAGAAGCAGTAAGGTGTCCAGAAATTGACTCTCATTTGACAGCTCTATTTTTATTTGATTTTTTTATAGCAAATATAAACTCATAGGTTTGTAGTCCAAAATCATCAGACTGTACTAACTATTAGGGCGGTGATGAAAGCACCAGAATTGACAGCCAACCCTGTGCTGGGCTGCAGCAAGAGCAGTGTGGCCAGCAGGGCAAGGGAGGGGATTCTCCCCCTTTACTCTGCTCTCCTCAGACCCCACTTGCAGTACTGTGTGCAGTTCTGGAGCCCCCAACACAAGAAGGACATGGAACTGCTGGAGCCGGTCCAGAGGAGAGCCACAAAGATGCTCAGAGGGCTGCAGCAGCTCTGCTCTGAGGACAGGCTGAGAGAGTTGGGGCTCTGCAGCCTGGAGAAGAGAAGGCTTCGAGGAGACCTTAGAGTGGCTTTGCAGTATCTGAAGGGAGCCTACAGGAAGGCTGGGGAGGGACTATTGACAAGGTCTGGGAATGTCAGGACGAGGGGGAATGGGTTTAAGCTGGCAGAGGGGAGATTTAGACTGGATGTTAGGAGGAAGTTCTTTCCAGTGAGGGTGGTGAGACACTGGCACAGGTTGCCCAGGGAGGTTGTGGATGCTTCCTCCCTGGAGGTGTTTAAGACCAGGCTGGATGAGGCCTTGAGCAACCTGCTCTAGTGGGAGGTGTCCCTGCCTATGGCAGGGGGTTGGAGCTGGATGATCCTTGAGGTCCCTTCTAACCTAAACCATTCTATGATTATCAGAGTAAGTCAAAGGGAATCTACTGAGATGTTGACATCTTGTAATAGGCAGCATTGGCAACAAACAAACCACATCTCAAAGAGAAAAGGAAGTTGCATTGCTGTGCCCCAAAGATATTTTGCTGAACTGCTCTACCTTATACCTGGCCACATGCATACTAAATGCCTTCACAAGAACAAGGTAGGACAGCAACAGTGGAACTATGCCTATCTATTTCAGATAAAGATACAGACACAGCTTTTAACTTCATAATGCTTCTCCTTTTTCCTCCTCACAGAAATGGCTCATCTCTGGTTTCTGAAGTCTGATATAAAAGGTTAGCAAAGTGAGGGTGCATGAGAGATAAAACAGCCATCCCATCTTATTAGATGGCTCTTATCTTTGATCACACAGCATTTTTAAACCAGAAAACACCCATCTGAAACATGAGTGGGAGTTACAGTCACACTCAATGCTGCATAACTCTGCCATACAGGACAGGTGACAGTTTCGTCTTCTCTGAGTGTTTCCAGGACTCATTTGCCTGAGAATTCATTTCTCCTGGAGTCAGCAGCTGAAAGAGGAAGATGGGAACAACCAAGAAAGCATCTCTGTCTGGGACTGGAATGCAATATGTGTCCTTCCCAGACCACACTTCAAACAAGAACACTTTTAATAACTCGATTTGTGTTTGTTTTTCTTTTTCTGCCTGGTGGCTCCTGGTCCTCTGCTGACCTCTGATCACATAGAATTGTACTCTAATCTCACACAAGTCTAGATGACCACACAAGCACATGGTGAACCACAGCCATCATATGTCATGGGAACAACATTCTGATGTTCCACAGCTTCCTGTCCTTGAGAATTCAAGCTCTGCATGGAAGTCAGCATGTAGCATAAAAACATATTTCTTTATAGGGGGAAAAAAAAGGACCATTAGAATAACCAATAACTGTTTTTTTTTCAGAGTTGGAGTAATGTGTCTTATTATTCATCTTTTTGATTGCCTTCTTCCTATGTTTTCATATCAACTCCAAATTCTTCTATATCCCCCCCCACCACCTATTTTCTCTAAAGACTGTAATAATTTCTGAGGCAAATGGCCATATTCACTTCCCATGCCTTTCCAAATAGTCCCATATCCTGCAATCAGATACATTATGGGTGACTCAAGGTGAGTCAGGAAATAGAATTCACCATGAAGCTGTTTACATATGAATGTATACAAATGATAAACACAGAACACAATGTCAAAAAGCAAGAAAATGCAATCAAGGATTTTTATAGTGGCATCACCATTCAAGTGGAAAAAAGCCTCTGTGAAACAATGAAGTCACCCTGGATCTGTCAGTTAAAAGACAGTGTAAGTGATTGCCACTGGTATTACATACAGAAAAGTGGGATCTAATAATTCAAGCAGGCATTTTTTTTTCCCCAGAATGGTTATTTGTTGGTATAAAAACCCAACCAAACAAAAAAAAACAACAACAACAACCAAAACACCAGCAACTCCCCCCAAAAACCCTAAAACCAACCAACCAAAAGCCTCTTGCTTTAGCTTTCTCCTTGAAACTGCTTTTCTTTGCATGAGGAAGTGCAATGTAAATTGGAATAGATACAAGCAGTGGGTTTGAATTCAATTATCTCCTGATTGTACTTTTAGGGCATGACCTGTAATCCCATCATGTTGTGCATGCCCATAAGTTCAAGTTTTTAACCAGAGCAACTGTGAGATCTACTTTACCTTGCCAGTGCTCTTTGATCACTTTTGTTTATGCACTTTATGTGACTGAGTACCCCACCAGGGCAGCACCTGCAGCCCAGTGTTCTGCTGCAGTGAAAATGCAGAATAGACAAAGAAAAAGCTTCCAAATATCTCCCAGTCTCCTTACATCCTGGACTGCATCAAACCAAGCATGGCCAGCAGATGAGAGAGGTGATTCTGCTACTGTGATCTGGTGAGATCTACTTTACCTTGCCAGTGCTCTTTGATCACTTTTGTTTATGCACTTTATGTGACTGAGTACCCCACCAGGGCAGCACCTGCAGCCCAGTGTTCTGCTGCAGTGAAAATGCAGAATAGACAAAGAAAAAGCTTCCAAATATCTCCCAGTCTCCTTACATCCTGGACTGCATCAAACCAAGCATGGCCAGCAGATGAGAGAGTTGATTCTGCCACTTCTGCTCTGATCTGGTGAGACCTCATTTGGAGTACTGTGTCCCAGCTATGGGACCCTCAACACAGGAAGAACACAGACCTGATGGAAAGGGTCCAGAAGAGGGCCACAAAAATGATCAGATCTGAAGACAGGCAGAGAGTGTGGGGGTTGTTCATCCTGGAGAAGAGAAGGCTCCAGGAAGAACTTAGAGAAGCCTTCCAGTACCTGGTGGGGACCTACAAGGAAGCTGGGAAGGGACTGCTCACAAGTGCTTGTAGTGACAGGATGAGGAACAATGGCTTTAAACTAGAGTTGGGTAGATCTGGAGTGGGTGTTAGGAAGGTCTGTGCCATGAGAATGGTGGAACACTGACACAGGTTGCCCAGGGAGGTGGTGGAAGCTTCAACCCTCTCAAGAGATTCAAGTTCAGGCTTAATGAGACTCTGAACAACCTCCTTTAGTCGAGGGTGAGCCTGCAGCTGGGTTAGACTATATGATCTTTAAAGGCCTCTTTCAGCACAATCCATTCTGTGATCCTATGATTCTGTATTGCTTAAAATTCCAGAGTTAAATGAAATGAAAAATGTAGAAGAGGCTCAGACAGAAGCAAGTCAAAGCTTTCTGCAAGTCAGTCACTCATGCTCCTGCTTTTCCTGTGTCCTTTTTTGCTGTGCACATACAGCCAAGTCACTGTGGTGTGAATTCAGTAATGCTGGCAACAAAAGCATGGAAAATGGACAGAGAAGCACTTTCTCCAAGGACAGAGCTGGAGAAGGAGAGATGAGACTGGGACCAAAACGTGTGGTTAATCAGAGGTACTGTCCAGCCAGGACAGTAGCTATGAATGTGTTGCCACTGCACAAGGCAGTGCAGCAGTAAGATAAAAAAGTTCAGCTTCCTACTTCTAATCCAACTGCAGAAGTTTGGAGCTTAAAAATGGTCTAATTTATCTTGTTTTAAATAACAATAGAAGAAAATCCAGCTAAGAACCAGAAAAGAGTTTGAAGAACAACCTCATTTTTCTCAGCTAACCATTTAGTGGATATTTTAGAGTCAGCTTCTGTGGCCACAATTATTTGGCATACACTACTGTGACTGAAAGCAAAACCAGTAGCTGTGATAACTGAACTGCATTTGGAATGCAGAATCCTTCGAAACAAAGGTCAAGTTAAACAAAAAGTAGACATCCCAGCACAAAACTAGGAAAGGAAGTACCTCACTTGGTTTTGGAGGAGACACCTGGAAGGATATTTTTATGGAACTTTACAAAGGAACTAACTCTTTTATTTGGGATTAACCCAAGAGTGTTGTTTCTTTCTTTCTAAATTCATATTCCATCATTTCCTTTGGATTTCTTCTTTCTTTGTTTCAAAGAAGGCAAGATTTACTTGAGGACTGTTTCCAATCAATTACAGGTCTTGTGCAAGTTAAACACTGGAGTGTGCCACACACTGAAAAGGTCTTTTGAGTGGCTTAATCCTCTTCTAACCACTGAGTAGTTTTGTCTAAATAAATATTCCCAGTAGTAAATAACAGTGATCTACAGCACATCCACAAGTTGCATTCATGCCTGCTCTCTGACAGCCTTGTGCTAAGGTGTGTGCTGCCAGTGCAAAAACACTTGGTGAGAACAAGATTTACATCAATACACTTACCTGACCTCTTGGTCTAAACTGGCTGGCCCCTGGTGTGCTGAGGTTAAAGGTGTTTGAATTAATGGCCTGTGCCACAGAGTTCAGCAACTTCAACAACGTAAATCTTCAGAAGCATCCCACCAACATTTTATGCCCATAAATCAAAGAGGTTCAAACTCATAACAGTGTTGACAGGATTTTCAAGTATACCTAAAGGGGGTTAAGCTTCTTTGGCTCTTAGATGGATCTCTCTTTCCTAAACTCCTGACTATATTATTCCACCTATAACTCTAGTTTACATGGCTTAAAATTCGTGAATTTGCAGGAGCTTAGTGGTCTTCAAGCACAGAAGGAAACAACTGCTTCATAGAATCATAGAATTATAGAATCATAGAATCATAGAATCAGTCAGGGTTGGAAGGGACCACAAGTCCAACCCCCTGCCATGGGCAGGGGCACCCTACCCTAGAGCAGGCTGGCCATGCTTCTGCATGACCCAGGCCATAGAATCATAGAATTGTTCAGGTTGGAAAAGACCTAAACATGATCAAGTCCAGTCTTCAACACAACAGCACCACAGCCATTAAACCACATCCTGAAGAGCCATGGCGATTAGTTTCTTGAACATCTCCAGGGACAGTGACTCCACCACCTTTGTGGGCAACATATGCCAATGCAAATTTTATCCATTTATTTTTCTCCATGCAATTTACTCTTATTCATCTAATGCATAACTATCTACTATGTATTAGAAGATGTCAAATGATGGAAACTCAATGCCTTTCTGAAGTAGTGTACTTGGATAGTGTATTTTCATTGCTTTAACACTGTTTGCTTACTATAAACAAATAAAGTTTCAATTATATTGAAAGTAGACTAACTTTAACCTCCAGGGGCTTCCAGAAATGACATTATGAGGTGAAACACTTCCATTTTAGATCTTTTTTTTCCCTATGAAGACCATACCTCTACTATATATATATATTCAATTAAATCTATTTTTCCTTTTGATGCAAAACAAAGATAATTCTCTCACTCAGAAGCATTTTTTATCCACTTTATTGCATCACTTCTGCTGATCTTCTCAGCTTTTTTTCATTCCCTTTTTCCAGAAGTAAGCACTAAAGCTGAGGCAGCTTTGGAAGTGTCCCATAAAGAGAAACATCTCTCACTGTAAAGATGTTTATTAAAATGTAGTAACTGAATACAACAACTTCTCCTTTACTATGCAAATGAAAAGGAATTCAACCTGTAAGAAATAAAAAGTTTATTAGGTGGCATAAAATGTGGTGAACTATAAGAGGCAATAAATATTACAATTCACCTTTAATCTAACAAAGGAATATTTAATTCATGTCTGCTGGACCCATAAACATCATCCTGCAAGTCTGCAACACATGTAGACAGTATAGCAATGTTGCTGTGATACTGAGGGTCTTCATACTCATATGATTGGCTTATAGGAGCATGGAAACCATGGGAATGGCATCAATGGTGCTGTAAGTTGCATTATCAGTACTTAAGGTACTCCCAAAAGAAAAGAAGGTACCTGACTACCTATGAGTTTTGTCTGGATATATGAATAGAGAATGTAAAAGACAAAAATATTGAAGGGTGTTGTTTTGGAGCTTTTTCTTTAGGAGAAGTTCTCTGACATCCGTCACTTATTTTGCTGCTAAACCATGAACATGTGTGCTAGTTTGAAGCTAGCTAGAATGCTTTGGTGAGAAGAATTAGACCATAGGCTGGGAAATAAAAACCATGGTGTTGTCTACTTCCCTCACAGTCTTGCTGAGATGTGGAGAAAGGAAAAGCAAAACATTAGATAAAATCACTTTGCTTGGGCACTTCGCTCTGGGCTTTGCTCTTGGCTCTTTGCCTGCTGGAGAGCNAAAAATCATCAAGTTTTATTCCAGTGAAAGTTCTCCAGATTTCAGCAGTATGTGACAGTCAGTTCATGTCTTGTCCAGCTTCTCTTGTGTGAGTGTTCAGCATCTCTGTAGTGACTTCAAATATCAAGCGACTACTCACGGGGACATGCCTTAAAAAGGAATAGATATATAACTGGCAGTCAACACCAAGGAGTTCATTAGCCTGATTTATCTCAGCTTCCCACAGGCAGCTCATGTTGAACTGTTTTAGTGCTGATATGAACTCTAGATTTCTTTTTTTCTACAACCATTTTTCTAGGATACAGTTGGAAATGCTAGAGATAGCGAGCCTCTAGCTCAGAGGCTGTGACCTTGTTTCTTTGGCTACATTAGGACTCATTTGATCACAGAATCACAGAATTAACTAGACTGGAAAAGACCTTCAAGATTGTCAAGTCCAACTTATCACCTAATCCTTTTAATTAACTAAACCATGGCACTAAGTGCCTCATCCAGCCTCCTTTTAAACACCTCCAGGGACGGCGACTCCACCACCTCCCCAGGCAGCCCATTCCAATGCCAATCACTCTTCACAGTCTCACAGTCTCACAGTATCACCAAGGTTGGAAGAGACCTCATAGATCATCAAGTCCAACCTGTTACCACAGAGTTCAAGGCTAAACCATGGCACCAAGTGCCACATCCAATCCTGCCTCCTTGTTGTGAAGAACTTCTTCCTAACATCCAGCCCAAACCTGCCCTGGTGCAGTTTGAGACTCCTGTTCTTTCACTGGGTGCCTGGGAGAAGAGACCAGGCCCAGCTGGCTACAGCCTCCCTTTAGGTAGTTGTAGACAGCAATGAGGTCTGCCCTGAGCCTCCTCTTCTGCAGGCTGCACACCCCCAGCTCCCTCAGCCTCTCCTCACAGGGCTGTGCTCCGGGCTCCTCACGAGTCTTACTGCCCTTCTCTGGACACAAGATTTAGTCAGCAGTTTGAGTTGCTTGGAATGAGCACCTAGCCACCAAGATTTGATACCTACAGATCCACATGCCATTTGAAAAGCAGGGATTTGATATTTATTTCCAGACCACTGCGAGGAATACTGGAGAAGGGCAGGTCTGATGCTAATGACTGCCAAGCGATGCCTGTTTGGAGATGGTTCCTGTTTGACAACTGCTTTGAGAACAATCAGTTGGCCAGCACTTAATCCATTTAACCTGTGCTTTGTTCATATTATGGAGAGTTCATTTGTAGGTTGGAAAATCCATAATAAAAAGTAACAAATTCCTTACAGAAATCTTAAGTACCTTGCACCCATACATCAAGAAGGAAAACATCAGCAAACCCTAATGCTCTGGCAAGCTGAATAGTCCAGAGCTGTCATTTCTCAACACAAATCAAAATCTCTATTTGATGCCAAAAGTGTGGCACTCACAGCCAGTACAGGTTTAGCCAAATCCAGCTTTCAGTTTTATTTGTGACAGAACTCCATATGAGATCACTGTGACTCATTTATCGTTTGCATCCTTGAGTTTTAGAAGGCTTCTCAGGCTGACAAAAAGGATCTGCCAGTGGCAAAAATAAAAAGAGTAAGACTAATTTTAAAACATCCTAACCTTTTCCTGGCTCATGTGTTAGTTATGTGTGAAAGCAAAAGTATGGAGAAATGAGATCAAGATATTAGAGGTGAACCTGAGAAACCAAAGTCTTGCAATTTGCCAGAGACTTTGCTAGGCAATTCTGTGCTTCCCAGTGAAGTCAGGTCCTTTTTCAATCTGCCTCAGTAGGGCTTCTTGGGTTGGCTTTTTATTATTTTTCTTCTTTCCCAGTGGTGAGAATCAAGTAAGAGTAAAGTTAGTCATCTTGGGTTGCTCTTCACTTTCACTAGGCTTTATGGTGTGGCAATTAGGTGTCTGGTTCATAGAATCATAGAATCATAGAATGGTTTAGGTTGGAAGGGACCTCAAGGATCAGCCAGCTCCAACCCCCTGCCATAGGCAGGGACACCTCCCACTAGAGCAGGTTGCTCAAGGCCTCATCCAGCCTGGCCTTAAACACCTCCAGGGAGGAAGCAGCCACAACCTCCCTGGGCAACCTGTGCCAGTGTCTCACCACCCTCACTGTAAAGAACTTCCTCCTAACATCCAGTCTAAATCTCCCCTCTGCCAGCTTAAACCCATTCCCCCTCGTCCTGACATTCCCAGACCTTGTCAATAGTCCCTCCCCAGCCTTCCTGTAGGCTCCCTTCAGATACTGCAAAGCCACTCTAAGGTCTCCTCGAAGCCTTCTCTTCTCCAGGCTGCAGAGCCCCAACTCTCTCAGCCTGTCCTCATAGCAGAGCTGCTGCAGCCCTCTGAGCATCTTCGTGGCTCTCCTCTGGACTGGCTCCAGCAGTTCCATATCCTTCTTGTGTTGGGGGCTCCAGAACTGCACACAGTACTCCAGGTGGGGTCTGAGGAGAGCAGAGTTAATATTTTAGGTTGCAGTTAAAGAGAAATCCTAAGATGAATCATGTTCTGAATCTCTATCTTTACCTTTCAAGAGTTCTGTTAAGTGATTAAATGTTAAAGTCTGGGGAGATGACTCCTATTCCCTGGTATTCATCAGTGCAAGGTCTCCTTAAAGTGCTCCAGAAAGCTTCTTAAAAGCAGACTTGTGTATTATTAGTTCATATTCTATCACAATGCATGATCCTAGGGTTAGCTGTCAGTCATAAGCCAGGTGACAAGGTGGAGTAAATAGTGACCCTGAGATGTCCCATACAGCCTAAGAAAGAACCTACCCAATTTAGTTAAAAGATCATTCCTGTCCACTTAGACCTCCGGGTGCAGAAGCAGAGTTACAATTCAGTGCTTAAGCCAAAGATTGCATAGATTTAAATATCAAATAAGAGCAAAAGAAAAAAATAAAAAGGAGTTTCTCAAGTGAACATTTTGCATCTACAATGAAGAGCAGCTGTGCCACTGAATGTTACCAGAGATTTACCCAGGTAAAACATGAGCATTTGCTGCTAGGTAGCATGATAATGATTTTTATTTCCAGGAAGACTGAAGATCAAAGAGAGCCAGACTGGGCTAGTAAGCTTGGGTGGTGAAACTGTCAGTTGAAAGACATTTTCTGTTCACATCTATTACCACAGAAAGGCTGAGACTTACCTTGGAATTACAGCTTCTAGAAAAGACAAGTGGACTGTGGATGGATTCCTGCGCTGCTGCTTTTCCACGCCGAGTCTGTTTTGCCATCCTTAGAACGCTCACTGATCCCATTCTATCCATGGATTAACACTTTAATCAGGCAAAACAGGAGAAACACATTTCAGTGCGCTTCAGATTCCAGTGTGGGGGCAGAAGATGAGTATTTGAACTGGGAGAAAGTGACTGACTACAAGTATAAGTAATTCTCACGTCAAGGCTTTGACAAGTCGTTTGTTGGAAAACCTATTTCACTGATTGCAGTCTACACTTAATAGATGTGCCATCCAGGGAGGTGTCAGCTCTCTTGCAGCATACCAATTAATGGCAGGCACTGGTGGTGTGAAAGTAGCTCTTTTAATCTCATTAAAATAGCTGCATACAATGTAATTTCCTTTGTGGGAATGTCTGAATGTGTCTTATGCACTGAAAAGAGAGCACCACCATATTTGAACAAGTTAGGCAAAAGCTTGCCAGCCTCTCCTTTTGACTACCTAGCCTTTGCTTTCTGCTTTTTAAATCCCATCCATAGCAAACAGTGCTGGGTACATGTATCCTACCTATTCACACTTGAATACTACTGGTGGTTTTCAGTTAATTGAATTTTGCCTTGGAAACCCTTTAAATATTTCCCTCTGAAGTCAGAGATCCTTAAATAAGGCTCCTCAGTCTGTTAGAGGCTTTTGCTTAGCGTTCTTTAATTACATCTTTAGGAGGAAGTTCTTTACAGTGAGGGTGGTGAGACACTGGCACAGGTTGCCCAGGGAGGTTGTGGATGCTTCCTCCCTGGAGGTGTTTAAGGCCAGGCTGGATGAGGCCTTGAGCAGCCTGCTCTAGTGGGAGGTGTCCCTGCCTATGGCAGGGGGTTGGAGCTGGCTGATCCTTGAGGTCCCTTCCAACCTAAACCATTCTATGATTTTATGATCTATGAAAACCAGATATTAGGTCCAATCTAGAATTAGACACCTATTTGTACTTGTATAGTGGCTACAAAACTTATACTTCAGTCCTGTCTACCCATTTTAGCACATGTAATTGCTCAGATCTTGACTTTAAGTTCCTTGGAGACCACATCTACAATAGCTGTCTTAGATACAACAATGGTCTTAGAACAGAAATTCTCCAACTCACCTCTGCTGTGACCTTTTTACAGAGGAAATAAGGTATTGTACCAGTAATTAGTGTCAGGACTTCAATGAATAGATCATACCCTGGGTCTGGCTTGCAAGTGTTTATTTCTCTTGTTCAACCTAATGCTCAAAAGACTTGACATGTCTGTCCTTGGAGCTGTTCAAGAGGAGGTCATACAAGGCTCTGAGCAACCTGATCTGATTCAAAAGACTCTGAACAAAGGACTGGACTAAGAGGTCTGCAACCTAAATAAGTCTATAAATGCTAAATAATTTGGAGGATATTTTGAGCACCACACTGTAGCATTTAAGTCGCTGTGACAATTGACATAATATTTCTTTGAACTTCTGGGTTCTTTTTCTTTGGTGAAATGATCCTTCTATTGAGGTCAATTAACTCTTCTAACCAGGTTTCACCAGGAGCAGACGATCACAAAAGCTGGTTTTGAAAATGCTTCCTGTAGAGTTGAAATGTTTCTTCCATTGATCTGACAGCAAGTGAGTCAGACATGTAATAAATTATTCTCTTTCCTTGGTCTTTAAAGACTATTAACATTTGTAGTGTGGCATTATGCAGTTTTTTTTTCCCCTCAAAGCCTGGAAATTTAACAAAATACCAACAACTCTTAAGCTCTGTAACCTTTCCTGGTAAATTTATTCTTAAAACCCAGCAATAACTTTTATTTGGCCAGGGTTATTGACTCTGCCATTTCTCTTCCACAAAGAAAACTTCAACAACTTGTATAGTGTTACAGATGCAATCATCCACAACTGTGGTAGTTTGTGGGGTCCCAGGTTCCTTCAGGAAAACTACAGAGACCAAGTCCCTTCCAAAGGGATGGATCTGGTCATTCCAGGATGTTGTAATATTGGTACTCTATTCCACTTTCTGGTATCATAGCTTGTGAGGCAGAGCCTGGTTGATATCTCTTCTTCCCCTTCCCCTCCCCCTTCCCCTTCCCCTTCCCCTTCCCCTTCTCCTTCTCCTTCTCCCCCTCCCCCCCCCCCCTTTCCTTCCTCCTCTTCTTTTTCTTTTTCTTCTCCTTCCCCTTTTTCC
>WAAF01000351.1:0-35128 GCA_013400475.1 Tricholaema leucomelas
CTACCTTCCAACAGATCAAGACCTGCTCCTGTTTTCTTGACTATTTTGGAGATACATTTACTGTGGCATCAACAAACTGAAACATAACCATGGTCCACTGTTATCCAACACATTATTTTTCATCCCATCAAGACCTCAGGTATAATTTCTAAGTACCTCAAGAGAAATTCTAGAGCCTTGTTTTATTTATCAAAATCACCAGTAGGAAAGTATCTAAACAAATATGCAGCACAAGAAAGTCGACTCAGCAAGCTTCATAGACTTTCTTCTCACAAAAAGAGACAGGCTTGAGAGAGTTGGGACTCTTCAGCAGAGAGAAGGCTCCAGGGAGACCTTGCAGCAGTCTTCCAGCACCTGAAGGTAACCTACAAGAAAGCCAGGAAGGGACTTCTGAGAAGGGCTGGGAGCGATAGGATGAGAGGGAATGGACTGAAGCTTGAGCAGAGCAGATTGAGACTGGAGATGAAGAAGAACTTCTTTGCAGCGAGGGTGGTCAGACACTGGAATGGGTTGTCCAGGGAGGTTGTGGCTGCCTCACAGTCTCACAGTATCATCAGGGTTGGAAGAGACCTCACAGATCATCAAATCCAACCCTTTACCACAGAGCTCAAGGCTAGACCATGGCACCAAGTGCCACATCCAATCCTGCCTTGAACAGCTCCAGGGACGGCGACTCCACCACCTCCCTGGGCAGCCCATTCCAGTGTCCAATGACTCTCTCAGTGAAGAACTTTCTCCTCACCTCGAGCCTAAACTTCCCCTGGCGCAGCCTGAGGCTGTGTCCTCTCGTTCTGGTGCTGGCTGCCTGAGAGAAGAGAGCAACCTCCTCCTGGCTACAACCACCCCTCAGGTAGTTGTAGACAGCAATAAGGTCTCCCCTGAGCCTCCTCTTCTCCAGGCTAAACAATCCCAGCTCCCTCAGCCTCTCCTCGTAGGGCTGTGCTCGAGGCCTCTCACCAGCCTCGTTGCCCTTCTCTGGACACGTTCAAGCATCTCAATGTCCCTCTTAAACTGGGGGGCCCAGAACTGGACACAGTACTCAAGGTGTGGTCTAACCAGTGCAGAGTACAGGGGCAGAATGACCTCCCTGCTCCTGCTGGCCACACCATTCCTGATGCAGGCCAGGATGCCATTGGCTCTCTTGGCCACCTGGGCACACTGCTGGCTCATGTTCAGGCGGGTATCAATCAGCACCCCCAGATCCCTCTCTGTCTGGCTGCTCTCCAGCCACTCCGACCCCAGCCTGTATCTCTGCATGGGGTTGTTGTGGCCAAAGTGCAGCACCCTGCACTTGGAGCCATTGAATGCCATCCCATTGGACTCTGCCCATCTGTCCAGGCGGTCAAGGTCCCGCTGCAGAGCCCTTCTGCCCTCCAACCCAGCCACATCAGCCCCCAGCTTGGTGTCATCTGCAAACTTGCTGATGACTGACTCAATGCCCACGTCCAGATCATCTATGAAGATGTTAAAGAGGATGGGGCCCAGCACTGACCCTTGAGGGACACCACTAGTGACAGCTGCCAGCTGGATGTGGCACCATTCACCACCACTCTCTGGGCACAGCCCTCCAGCCAGTTCCTCACCCTCCTACCTGAAGCCTTGAAGGCCAGGCTGGGTGGGACCTTGAGCAACCTGAGCTACTGCAACGTGGCCCTGCCCATGGCAGGGGGGTTGGAACTGGGTGATCTTCAAGGTCCCTTCCAACCTAAACCAATCTATGAACATATGAAAGTGTTTGGATGCACAATGATGGTACTAAAGTAATGACACATAAAAGCCATTTCTCTTTTGGACCAAGACAGATGCATTAATCTGCATGTGGGGTCCATAAGGCAGCTGGCTCTGGCATGACATATGAGCCCAATAACATGCTTATCATAGCAACCTAATAGTAGCTGCTGGTGCTCTGGAAGGCAAATGAAAGCACATAGGAATGATGTAATTATCAGCAAAGGGGCTGGCTTCAAATCACTTCATCTATTTCTCCACCCAAAGTACAGAAAGAGGAATGCTGCCCACACACCAGAAAAGGATGTACTATACCCAGGATGGATTTACTCTTACAACTGAATAAGAAAGTTCAGTATTATGTGATGCAAAATCTCTTCTGCTAAATCACTACGAGGATTTCAGCTCCACACTGTATAATCCAAATTACACCAAGCTTTCAAAGCACACACACACCTAACACTGGAACAAAGTGCACACTGGAAAGGAATTTAAGTTAACAAAAGCTAAATACTAAGAAGAGGTTTGCTACTGGCACCTTTATGCCAAGAAAAATAAGATGAAACCAGAGCGAAGAACCAGTCCTTGGCACGCTGAGAATAACAGTGTAAGGCAACAGAATTCTTCAGCAAACAGCTACCACAGCTGTGCAAATCCTGAACATCAGGAGGGATGCTTCTTGTAGTCACCATTGCTCTGGAGCTGGGAGCTGGGAGCTTGGAGTAGAGGAGCCTGAGGGCTGCCCTCAGTGCTGTGCTGAAGATGTGCAGGGCAGCGTTGGCAGGACGCAGCCAGGCTGGCTGAGGCTGTGTGCAGCCTGCTCTAGGGTAGGGTGTCCCTGGGCATGGCAGGGAGGTTGGAACTGGCTGATCCTTGTGGTCCCTTCCAACCCTGACTGAGTCTATGATTCTATGCTCAGGGGAGGGCAAAGGCAGCAGAAGGGGCACTGGGGGCAAGCTGGAGCAGAGGAGGTGCCGCAGGAACAGAAGGGGAAGCTTTTTCCCTGTGAGGTCGTGGAGTCTCCTTCTCTAGAGACTTTCTGACTCCCCTGGATGTGTTCCTGTGTGACCTGCTCTAGGTGCTCCTGTTCTGGCAGGGAGGCTGGACTGGATGATCTCCTGAGGTCCCTTCCAGGCCCTAACATCCTGTGAGATACCACTTCTAATCATCCCTACTTTGGAGCTTCTCCCTGCAAAGAAGCTGCAGAGCAAAAAGAAGCCGACCTGCTGAAGGGAAATTCGTGCAAAGATGACAGAACTGCTTCACCAGTCTCAGTGAGGAAGATGTTTGGCTGCAGCACCTTGATACCACAAGAACTATCAGCTGCTTCTTGATCAAAGGAAAACTGACACAAACACATGAAAGCAGTAGCAAACAACTCCAGATATTCAAGTAGGAAAGAGAACCTGACATCCCAGAATTTAGGGCAAAGCATTTCCTCCGCTTGATTTGGCATTAAGCAAGGAAAAGTGAGATATGCAAATAACAAACAGAAACAAGCACATAGAATAGAATAGAATAAAGCAGGGTGGAAGAGAGCTCCAAGCTCATCCAGCCCAACCTAGCACCCAGCCCTGGCCAACCAACCAGACCATGGCACTAAGTGCCCCAGCCAGGCTTGGCTTCAACACCTCCAGGCATGGCCACTCCACCACCTCCCTGGGCAGCCCATTCCAATGCCAATCACTCTCTCTGGGAAGGTTCTATGAGTCACAGTACAAGTGAAGAAAAGAAAAGCAAAGTCTGAATGGCCTGAATGAGAGCCATGAAGTCTGGCAAACGTTACATCATTTTACATAATCATCATGCAAGGCTTTTTGGGGGTTTGGGGTGGTTTCCCCCCCCTCCCCCCTCATTTTAATGGTTAGATAAATTTCCACTCTGTGAAACTCACTTACCTCTTATCTTTAAACCCCTATAAATCATCATCCATCACTGTGGGGATAACACAGTGAAGGGTATCTCAATTCAGTCCAGGGTAATACTATGCTGTTAAATACCTCTGTGTAGATTTCAAGTCACTTTTTCCCCCCCCCCCCAGTTATATTGGGAAAACCATGTTCTTACATGCGCCAATTGCCACCAGAGACTCTATACAGGCAGCATCAGAATCACCCAGGTTGGAAGAGACCTCTAAAGGTCATCTAGTCCAACCCCCCTGCAATGAGCAGAGACATCGTCCTTCACTAGATCAGAGTGGTGATGGAAATACTAAACACAAGTCAGTTACAATGAAATAACTCAGAATTTACCTCAGTGTCAGAAGCTCTGCAGGTCAAAAAGTCATCTGCTGCAGTACTGAAAGAACTTTGCCTTTGATTACTGCAATGACCTTGACTGAGTTACAGCACTGAAAAGGCTTGAGAGAAGACATCTGAGAGGGCATCTGATGAAGGTCTGTAAATACCTGAGGGGTGGGTGCCAAGATGCAGGCACCAGGCTCTTCGTGGTGCTGCCCAGGGATAGGACAAGGAACAACAGCAACAAGCTGGGACAGAGGAGATTCCACCTCAACGAGAGGAGACACTTCTGTCTGGTGAGGGTGCCAGAGCCCTGGAACAGGCTGCCCAGAGAGGTTGTGGAGTCTCCTTCTCTGGGGACATTCCAAACCCACTCAGATGCGTTCCTGTGTGACTCACTCTAGGTGATCCTGCTCTGGCACAGGGATTGCACTGAGAGGTCCCTTCCAAACCCAACCATTCTGTGATTACAACTCCTTCCATTACTTAAGCACATGATCCCCATTTCCCCTCTCAGCCAGCAGGAGATTCACCAGGAGGTGCTCAAGAAAAGCCTGGATGAGGCACTTAGTGCCATGGTCTGGTTGACTGGATAGGGCTGGGTGCTAGGTTGGGCTGGATGAGCTTGGAGCTCTCTTCCCACCTGGTTGATTCTATTCTATTTGTGTATGTCACACACTTTGTGACCCGAAGCACTACAGCACAGAAGACTGAAGGCTGAGCACAACCTGTGAAACACACATCACCTGAAAGGTAGCTGCATCAAACAGGCTCTAGCAGATACACAGACCTCACAAACCCCACAGTTATCAGGTGGAGTACAACTGTGAGAGACAAAGGAGGAAGACTGAAACAGGAAGGAGACAAATTGAGATGGTGGTTAGGCAGTGCAGTCAGATTCACAGATTGGGTTAGGTTGGAAGGGACCTTAAACATCATCTAGCTCCAACCTCTCTGCCAGGGGCAGGGACACCTTTTCACCAGAGACCAGGTTGCTCTTCATCACAAGGCTGGTGAGACACTGGAACACATTGCCCAAAGAGGTGGTGGGAGCTCCATTCCTGGAATTCCTTAAGGACAGGCTGGATGTGGCTCTGAGCAACCAGACTTGGTGAAAAGTGCCCCTGCCTATGGCAGGGAGATCGGAACCTGATGATCCATGAGGTCCCTTCCAACTCTGACAACTCTGTGATTCCATGAACTGGAAAGGGTCCTGACGATTATTTTACCCCTGAAAGGACAGAGGCAAAGCCTGTCATTGTTACAGCAGCTGAAATAACAAAACACCTTGAGAGATGCAAGAAAACAACCAGGAGAGGATGCAGCATATTCAACTGCTCTGAACTAAATACCTGCAAATGGCAACGTCCCATGAAAAGCAGCAGGAGAGTTAACCTCGGGGCTAAACAAGCTTGAACGTCCACCTAAGAGAGAAAATAAAACAGGACCAGAGAAAAAGCATCCAAGTATGCTTCAAAGTGTTTTGGCAAATGAGAGATCAGCTGGAAAAGCACTGCTATCAGGAAGAAAAGCTCACCAGGCAGTGCTTTAAAGCAACGCATACACCAAGTCCTTCACAGAAGCTGCTGCTGTGATGTACAGTCTAAGCTGGCTACCAGGACATTTGTTTTTAATGCTTAAGGTTGACCAACTTTTACTACAAGAAGAAAAAGACCAATCTGATTTTGCTCTGAAAACCTAAGCATTCAGGATTTCAATCCCTCAGAACATACCCTGAGCAAAGCATCAGTGGGCAGCAAAAGCAAAGAAGAAAGATTTGATACTGCACAGCTTGTCCTTCAAATGCAGTTTAGTTGTAGCTCTTGCTGCAGATGCCAGCGGTAGTAACACCTACATTTTGGTCACAGAATCAGGCAGGGTAGGAAGGGACCACAAGGAGCAGCCAGTTCCAACCCCCCTGCCATGCCCAGGGACACCCTACCCTAGAGCAGGCTGCACACAGCCTCAGCCAGCCTGGCCTGAAACACCTCCAGCCATGGGGCCTCAACCACCTCCCTGGGCAACCCCTTCCAGCCTCTCACCACTTTCATCCTCACATCCACCCTGAACCTACCCATCTCCAGCTTCACTCCATTCCCCCCAGTCCTGTCACTTTCTGATAGCCTAAAAAGTCCCTCCCCAGCTTTTTTGTAAGCCCCTTTCAGATACTGAAAAGCCACAAGAAGGTCACCTTGGAGCCTGCTAAGACTGTCCTTGACCAAAAGATTCCTGCAACATAGCAGGTTGTAGTATCTCTATTCCCACACCTTGGATTTTTGGCAAAGCTCTGCACATACTTCCTCTGCCACAGAATTTTGCTCCTTTTTGCCTCTTCCCCAGTACTTAAGAGATGTAAATAACTTCTCTTACTTCATGCTTGCTTGCTACAGCTTGATCTGGGCAGGCAGTCTGAAGTGACGGATGCACAAGATTGGACGTGGCACTTGGTGCCATGGTCTGGCCTTGAGCTCTGTGGTGAAGTGTTGGACTTGATGATCTGTGAGGTCTCTTCCAACCCTGATGATACTATGATACTAAATCATAGAATCAACCAGGTTGGAAGAGAACTCCAAGCTCATCCAGCCCAACCTATCACCCATCCCTGTCCAATCAACCAGACCACGGCACTAAGTGTCTCATCCAGCCTTTTCTTGAACACATTCAGGGACAGCAACTCCACCACCTCCCTGGGGAGCCTGTTGCAATGGGCCTGACCTGGTGCTGCACATCAGGTGTCTACAACTACCTGAGGGGTGGTTGTGGCCAGGGGGAGGTTGCTCTCTTCTCTCAGGCAGCCAGCACCAGAACAAGAGGACACAGCCTCAGGCTGCGCCAGGGGAAATTTAGGCTCGAGGTGAGGAGAAAGTTCTGCACTGAGAGAGTCATTGGACACTGGAATGGGCTGCCCAGGGCGGCGGTGGCGTCGCCGTCCCTGGAGCTGTTCAAGGCAGGACTGGACGTGGCACTTGGTGCCATGGTCTGGCCTTGAGCTCTGTGGTAACGGCTTGGACTTGATGATCTGTGAGGTCTCTTCCAACCTTGGTGATACTTTGAGACTTCCACTGCCATCCTAGCAATGGAGAACCCTAGAGATCAAGATTCAGATGCTGCCAGAGAACTGCAAAGTTTGCAAAGGGGGAACAATAGCTGCAGCCATCAGCCCTCCCCGCAGGGGTCAACACTGTAAGAAAGAGCATTTCACTTTGGAATGTGAAGGTAGGATTGCTCCTATCCCTGTGAACAAGATGAGGACTCCAGGACCCAGATGTGAATTAGGAGGGTGTCATTTCCACATCCATGCTAACGAGTTGCATTAGGAGCTGTTGTGCATGCTGCAAAATCGGTTTGAGCTGGCTCCCATCCAAATGTCTCTTCCTATGCTGCAACTGCTCCAAACCCCATCCACACACCGCTGTCTGTAAAGCACACCACACACAAGGACAACCTTCCACACCACATTACCTTCTAGCAGCCAATTCAAACGCAGTAACAGATTAGGCTGGGACCACTCTAACTTGGTCATTAGTGCTCAAATGTCGATACTTGACCACAAGTGATTCCATCTGCCTGTGCCTGTCCATGCTGACAACACATGACCCATCTGATACCATCCTTAATGATTCCACTGCCTTTTCCTATGGGTTCCAGATCCTAGAAAAGGGTGAAATATAAACTGTAGAAATATAATGAGCAAAGGTTTTGTTCCTCCAACGTTTGCCTCTCAAGTTAGAAAGTAAAAGCATGAAAGAAAATGTCCTGGGAAGACTGCAAGAGAATACTGGGCAGATTTGCTGAGGGAGCTGGGGGTGTGCAGCCTGCAGAAGAGGAGGCTCAGGTAGACAGCAATGAGGTCACCCAACTACCTGAAAGGATGGTTGTAGCCATCACATGCACAGGGTACTGGGGAGCTGCAACAGCCTTGCTCATGCTTGGGAGAAACATCACTCTGTGCTCATAGAATCACAGAAGTCATAGAATCAACCAGCTTGGAAGAGACCTCCAAGATCACCCAGTCCAACCTAGCACCCAGCCCTAGCCAGTCAACCAGACCATCTTCTGAACTCATCTCTGGGCAAGTGCAGGATGCTACTCCAAGAGATTGGATCCCTACTGAAGAGACCTTTGGGTCTGACCTAGCACTGCCTCTCTGATGTCTGACACCACCTCACTGCTGTCTATAACTCCCTGAAGGGAGGCTGTAGCCAGCTGGGGTTGGGCTCTTCTCCCAGACAACCAGCAACAGAACAAGGGGACACAGCCTCAAGTTGTGCCAGGGAAGGTCTAGGCTGGATGTGAGGAGGAAGTTGTTGGCAGAGAGAGTGATTGGCATTGGAATGGGCTGCCCAGGGAGGTGGTGGAGTCACCGACCCTGGAGGTGTTGAAGCCAAGCCTGGCTGGGGCACTTAGTGCCATGGTCTGGTTGGTTGCACAGGGCTGGGTGCTAGGTTGGACTGGATGAGCTTGGAGGTCTCTTCCAACCTGGTTGATTCTATGAGTCTATGTCCTTACGCTTTAGAGAGGAGGCAAAAATAATTTGCAAATATAAATCCTGAGCACCACTTCTCTTCCATATGAAACATGGAGATCCAAGCCCCAGAAGTGCCCAACTGCAACAGCTTACGGCAGCGCCTGCCACCACTGAGCATGGCAGCTGGGCAAGGCACAGCAAACACAGGCGTTCCCAGCTCCCTGCTTGGCTTCCCACACAGTGTTACCTCACACAAGTCAAAGGTTTGGATTCATCTTCCTACTCCCTAAGTTTTGGATAATAACACTCCCTCATCTCCCACGGCAGTTGTAAACCTGCTTTTAGGAACGACAGGACAGGAGGGAGATGAACTCTTCCGCCGCAGGTTCAGGTGGTTTGCCATCCACAAAGCAAGGGCTCACCTGAGGGAATTAGGGAAAGGCAGAGGGAGCAGCTGCCTAACACCTTAATCACCACTCCTCTCATCCAGCCCAGCAGTCAGAGGTCATCTGAAGAAGGGCAGCCAGACCCAACCCTAACACCTTCACAAGGCCAAGAGCTAAGATCACGACCGCCAACCAGCCTTGTGCCTGAGCACCTCATGCTGCTGGGGGGGGGGCCCGATACCACCCCACATCTAACTGCATGCACCGCAGCAGCCTGCACCACATCTCACACAGCCTCTCGCCCTCGGAAATCAGAAGTTGTGTTCACCAAGCAAACGAGGAGGGACCTTAATAGGCGCCATACCTACATAAGGGCTCGGACCGAGGCGTTCACACTCGATACCAGCTCAACCAGTTTGCTGCCCGGGTTGGCCAACCAGCACAGGCAGGCCCAGGCACCGCTGAAAATAAGGTTTCCGAATCGCTCCCTCCCCGCTCTCCATCTGGGGGTAAAGGCAAGCGGCCGCCCTCCCTGGCAGCGCAGCCGGCGGCGGGGAAGCGGCGGCAGCGGCAGCACACGCAGCTCCTGCCCGGCCAGCCCGACCCGCCGCACAAAAGCCACCTCATGGCAAACACCTCCCGCGCTACAAAGGCGGCACCGGACGGTGGGGGCGAGGGTGCCGCGGCGGCCTCGGGCGAGACCCGCTGGCTCGGCGCGTTCCCGGGCGCTGCCGGCTCCCCCGGGCGCCCGCACCCCTGCGGCTCCCCCAGGCGCCCGCACCCCTGCGGCTCCCCCAGGCGCCCGCACCCCTGCGGCTCCCGCGGAAGATAACGCGCCTCATCCCTCCGCGGGTCACGGCCACCCCCGCTCCGCGGCCCCGGCCCGAGATGGCGGCCGGACCCTGCCGCTGCCGCCCCCTCAGCGCAGCGCCGGTCAGCACCTGCCCGGCAGGAGGGAAAGCGACCTTCGTTTGCCGCCCCTCGGGGGCTTCGATAGCCCCGGCCTGGAGGCGGGGAGAGGACGGGACGGCGCTGGGGGCAGCTTAGAGGAGCAGGCGGCCAAGCCGCTGTCCTTCGGCACCTTGCGGGGCCGCGGACTTACGCCCTACCTGTCGCCCGCGGGTAGCTGCGCGCAGCCCCCGGCTCCGCCATCTTCCTGGGACGGTGGTCACAGCCGCGTCCTCCTGTCACCGCCGCCGCCGGGGCTCCGCTCCGTTCCGCGGCGCCCAGCGGCCACCGCACAGGCGCACTGCCCGCCCCGCGGCACCTGACACACAGCGCGGCGGGCGGGGAGGAGCGGGAACAGGGCCGGGCACGGCGGCCGACGGCTGCCTGGTGCCGCTCGGCGGCGGCGGTTCCTCGCCCGGTGCCGCCTAGGGCGGGGCGGCGCCGGCGCTGCCAGGTGCTGCCGCTGCCGCCCCTGCTCCGCCTCGCAGGGCTGCGGGCGGGGTGGTCCCGCTAGGACTCGCTGAGTAGATCCTCGCCCCAGGCTGGTGTCCGCTAGGCTGGAGAGCGCCGGGCCCGGCCGTAGGGCAACGGAGTGCCTCAGGCGGGCGAGGTGTGGGCCGCCGCTACGTGCGACCCACCCGGTCCGTCCCACCAGCTGCCTCTCACCTGCAGCCGTGGCTCTGCCATCCCTCAGGTGAGGTAGCGGGGCCGCGGCCCAGCTTGTGCCCCCGAAGGCCGGGCGTGTTTAATTGCATTAACACCGGCGAAGCACACAGTGCCCGCCAGCGTCCCAGGAGCCCTCCAGGTGTTTCCAGACGTTTCCATCCGGGAGCTTGTGTGTGCTGTCGGCAGCCACATGTGGCGTCCATTGAGGGAAGGCACAAGCTGCATGGTCCTCGTCTGCCGGTGGTTCTTAATGGGATGAGATTGAACAAGGCCAAGTGCAGGCCACTTTGGCCACTGCGACCCTAAGGAGCGCTACAGGCTGGGGACAGAGTGGCTGAGAGCAGCCAGGCAGAGAGGGAGCTGGGGGTGCTGGGAGAGAGGAGCTGAAGCTGAGGCAGCAGTGCCCAGGTGGGCAGCAGAGCCAATGGCATCCTGGGCTGGCTCAGGAGCAGTGTGGGCAGCAGGACAAGGGAGGTTCTTCTGCCCCTGTGCTCAGCACTGCTCAGGCCACCCCTGGAGTGCTGTGTCCAGTTCTGGGCTCTTCAATTCTAGAGAGATGTTGAGGTGCTGGAAGGTGTTTGGAGAAGGGCAGCAAGGCTGGGGAGGGGCCTGGAGCACAGCCCTGTGAGGAGAGGCTGAGGGAGCTGGGGGGGTGCCGCCTGCAGAAGAGGAGGCTCAGGGCAGAGCTCATTGCTGTCTGCAGCTCCCTGCAGGGAGGCTGTAGCCAGCTGGGGCTGGGCTCTGCTGCCAGGCAACCAGCACCAGAAGGGGACACAGCCTGAAGCTGTGCCAGGGCAGGTCTAGGCTGGATGTGAGGAGGAAGTTGTTGGCAGAGAGAGTGATTGGCATTGGAATGGGCTGCCCAGGGAGGTGGTGGAGTGGCCGTGCCTGGAGGTGTTGAAGCCAAGCCTGGCTGGGGCACTTAGTGCCATGGTCTGGTTGGTTGGGCAGGGCTGGGTGCTAGGTTGGGCTGGGGGAGCTTGGAGCTCTCTTCCAACCTGCTTGATTCTATGATTCTCCCCCAAGGGCTGCCAGATGTGTGGGCCTGCCCATGGCCCTTTAGGCCAGCACCATTTTGCACTCAGGAGAAATAAAGAAATGTAGTCCTTCATTCTCCTATGTATGTGCTGGCTGTTGGAACACTTCCAGAAGTCTGGCAGCCTGCATGCTTGCTTTGCTCCTGCCTTCCCATTTTTGCTGCTCCTTGCCCAGGTGGGCACACCGCAGCACATGGGGGAAGGTGCATGGCCTCTAGGCACGTGGCCTTGGCACATCTCCTGCTCTCCTGCTTCAAACGTCACCAGAGCTGGTGCCAAACACCTTATTGCCTCATACCCAACGCCAGCTTACTGCAAATGAAATTTATGACATCTTTAATCCTCTTGTTCATTCTGGGTCTGTTTGTCCTGTTCTTTTTTGTCCAACAATTACGCTCCTGTTACATTCCTTAGCTGAAGATGCAGCTGATAAGGAGATAGAGAAGGAAGGCATTTTCCATTGGTTTGGTTTGATTTGGCTTTGGAAAGAATTTCCTTTGGTGTTCCTCATGTGTCTCCCAGGAAATTGCTGTTTCTCACTAAGTACAGATTATTCTGTTGGGGTAGCTCATCGACAGTTTGCCTTCCATCCACACATTCACATGATGGCCTTGTGTTTAACCAGACAGATTTCATCACTGACAGCCATTCCCTGTGTTGCTTTATCAGGGAGAGACTTCATTTGTGTTGTTTATAACTCTGCCAAACTGAAAAAAAGGTGACATTTTCATGCCACCTGCTCCTCAGGCTAAGCTTCTACTCCAGTTAAAATGACTCCACTTGTCTAAAGATGAAGTTGTCTAAAGATGAGATTCCTGTTACAGAAGAAAAATCCTACCTGTCCAACCTGGTGGCCTTCTATGAACAGGTCAGAGCATGAATAGACGAGGGGCAAGCAACTGATGTCATTTACCTGGAGCTGAGCAAGGCCTCTGGCACTGTCCCACACCACATCCTGGTCTCCAGGCTGGTGACACATGGCTTTGATGGGTGGAGCACTGATGGATAAAGAAGTGGCTTGATGGCTGCACCCAAAGAGTGGCTGTCAGTGGCTCCACGGCCAAGTGCAGGTAGTGACAAACAGACTCACTCCTGGGTCAGTCCTGGGACCAGTCTTGTTCAACATCTCTGTGGGTGCCATGGACAGAGGCACTGAGTGCAGCCTCAGCAGGTTTGCTGAACACACCAAGCTGTGTGGTGCAGCAGCCAGGCTGGAGGGCAGGGATCCATCCAGAGGGACCTGGGCAGGCTGCAGAGGTGGGCACAAGCCAACCTCAGGAGGTTCAACAAGACCAAGGGCAAGGTCCTGCAGCTGGGTCGAGGCAATGCCAAGCACCAATCCAGGCTGGGCAGTGAGTGTCTGGAGAGCAGCCCTGAGGAGAGGGACTTGGGGGTGCTGGTGGAGGAGAAGCTCAACAGGAGCCAGCAGTGTGCACTTGCAGCCCAGAAAGCCAAGCAGAGCCTGGGCTGCAGCAGCAGAAGTGTGGCCAGCAGGGCCAGGGAGGTGATTCTCCTCCTCTGCTGTGCTCTGCTGAGACCCCACCTGGAGTACTGCATCCAGCTCTGGAGCCCCTGGGACAAGAGGGCTGTGGAGATGCTGGAGAGTGTCCAGAGCAGGGCCAGGAGGATGCTGAGAGGGCTGCAGCAGCTCTGCTGTGAGCACAGACTGAAAGAGTTGGGGCTGTGCAGGCTGGAGCAGAGGAGGCTCCCAGGTGACCTTCTTGTGGCCTTCCAGGATCTGAAGGGGGCTACAAAAAAGCTGGGGAGGGACTTTTGAGGCTGTCAGGGAGTGCCAGGACTGGGGGGAATGGAGCAAAGCTGGAGGTGAGGAGAGTCAGAGTGGAGGTGAGGAGGAAGTTGTTGAGCAGGAGAGTGGTGAGAGGCTGGAATGGGTTGCCCAGGGAGGTGGTTGAGGCCCCATGGCTGGAGGTGTTTCAGGCCAGGCTGGCTGAGGCTGTGTGCAGCCTGCTCTAGGGTAGGGTGTCCCTGGGCATGGCAGGGGGCTTGTAACTGGCTGCTCCTTGTGGTCCCTTCCAAGCCTGCCTGATTCTAGGATTCTACCTGTCCTACTCTAGCTGTGCCTCCTGACTTCCAGGGGCTTCTTTGGTGACAAAACCAAAAGCAGGAAGACTCTCCTGTAATCGTAATTGATCTTTAGCCTCTTGGTGCCTGACTAACACCAGGGTAAGGAGAGCTGCTCTCAGTGAAAGTTCCATGGCTTTAGTGCTGAGAGAGAGCAAACAGAGGAGATAAGTTTCCAGGACTGGCAATTAGAAAAGCAGGGCATGGATGTAGGGCATATGAAGGGATATTAAAAGATAGAGGAGTGTAGCCAGAAGCTGGAGAAGGGGGAATGAGAGTATCAGCAGGGAGGGCACAATCCCAGAATCACAGAATGCTCTGGAAAGAAACCCCAACAATTTCTCAGCCAGAGCTGTACTTCAGTGTGCCCAGCACTGATCCTTGGGGGACAGCACTGGTGCCAGCTGGATGTGGCACCATTCACCACCACTCCCTGGGCCCAGCCCTTCAGCCAGTTCTTGACCCATTCCAGAGTGAATCTGCCCAAGCCACAAGCTGCCAGCTGTGCCAGGAGAATATGAAAGGAAACTACACTGAAAACATGAAAGCTCCAAAGACAATCATCTGCCCTATAGTATTCAATGTAGCAGGTGATAGGAGTCAGTGTTTAAAGTACCATTGCAGAGTGTTGTGCTTTTCCTTCCCCCCACAAGACAGTGCAAAGGATGTGTTTAATTAATGGAGAGTTCTTCAATGCTCCTCTTCGTTTTCATCACCTACAGTGGAATCTTTCATGTCATATCAACTGTACATTCTTCAAACCCCTGCCTTGGAGGCAGGTTAATTAAATTTCCACCCTGGCTTTCTTGTGGTACTCTCACAGCTCCTTCCAGCATTAATAAGTGTAACTCCAGGACAGCCTCCTGAGTTGCGGTAGTACTACCACCGTATTTTACACACTGGGAGGGACTGACAGAAGGTAATGGAGCTGTAGGTTGTGAATTGTGTCACAGGGTTGGCAGGTTGTTCTAAAGCAGGGATTTAAATAGTGGATTTGATTCAGTCTGCAGCTCTGCTATGAGGACAGGCTGAGGGAGTTGGGGCTCTGCAGCCTGAAGAAGAGAAGGCTTCCAGGAGACCTTAGAGTGGCTTTGCAGTATCTGAAGGGAGCCTACAGGAAGGCTGGGGAGGGACTATTGACAAAGTCTGGTAAGGTAAGGATGAGGGGGAATGGGGTTAAACGGGAGGAGGGGAGATTTAGACTGGATGTTAGGAGGAAGTTCTTTACAGTGAGGGTGGTGAGACACTGGCACAGGTTGCCCAGGGAGGTTGTGGATGCTTCCTCCCTGGAGGTGTTTAAGGCCAGGCTGGATGAGGCCTTGAGCAGCCTGCTCTAGTGGGAGGTGTCCCTGCCTATGGCAGGGGGTTGGAGCTGGATGATCCTTGGGGTCCCTTCCAACCTAAACCATTCTGTGGTTCCATTCTATGATTCTATGATCACCTCAGAAACAAGACCATAAGGGTGCTTGCTCAGCTTTGACTTTGGAAGCTCTGGACCTCTAAGCATCAGATGTAGTGGTACTTAACACCTGGGTGTGAGCAGTTACTTGGAGGTGTGTCCATGTATCCTTCTTTCTGACAGAGAGAGGAACTCTGAGGAAGTTTTTAATCCTCAGCTTTTAAAATGGAAGCCATGAAATACTTGATTTTGCCCATACTTCACAGAACAAGCTTATTTTCTTGACTGCTGGCAGCTAAAGTGGCGTTTCCAGCTGTGGTGGCACTACAGCCACTGCCTGCATGCTCAGAGTTGATCCCACCATGTCCCTCTTCAATGTCAGGAGGACAGAGCCAGGCTCTGCACAGTGCTGTCTAGTGGTAGCACAAGGGGCACTGTGGACAAATTGGAGCAGAGGAAGTGCCACAGGAACAGAAGGAAAAACTTTTTGCCTGTGAAGGTGGCAGAGGCCTGGAGCAGGCTGCCCAGGGAGGTTGTGGAGTCTCCTTCTCTGCAGACTTTCCAAACCCAGCTGGATGTGTTCCTGTGTGACCTGCCCTAGGTGCTCCTGCTCTGGCAGGGTGCTTGGACTGGATGATCTTTTGAGGTCCCTTCCAACCCCTGACATTCTGTGACACCCCAATATCCTATGCAACATATGCCTTGCACCAGGGGCATATCCTCACTTGCCCCCACACATCTGTTATCTTTTCAAGTTGAGCTGGAGCTATTTGACTTGGAACAGGCTAACAGTGAAAGGGTCAATCCTCACAAAAAAGGAAGTGAAAGCAGAGAAAGAGAGGAGCACTCCCATCACCTTCCTCTGCCTTATTTACTGATGGCACTGGCATCTCAAGTCATGTACAAACACAGCCCTGCCTACACACCCTGCTTTACCGAGCGTGCTAATGGCATAAACAGCAGTGGAATGCAGCCCAAACCTATTTCACACCTGATTTAAACTGCACATACTTGCATCTGGCTTTTCACTGAAAGGGTGACAGAGGTTACTTCTCCAGTTGTCCCATAAACAGGGCCTGTCTTCCTTACTCCCAGATCCTTGCCTTCCTCCTCCAGAGTCAAACCCTTGTGAGCCATGAACCTCAAGAGCTGCGTGGTTAATTGCTTTGCAGATCTGTGGCCAGGTGGATAGGGACAAGTTAGATTTCCAGGAGTTTGGGATTGCTTTTGATTCTGGGATTTCTGTAGCAAAAGGCTCTTTGCCACAGCGTTAGACAAAGGAAAGACAAAAAGCTCTGTTAGTTTTTCATGCTTTAACAGGATGTGACACAGTCTTAGCATCTGCTGGGAGAGGCAGGAGGTGCTAAGTCTTGCTTAGGAAGGAAAGAATGTCTGCCCTGCAGCCAGAGAAGTGTTTCTCTTCATCACCTGCTGCAGTGATTGATACTTGCCTGAAGGATTTCCAGTTGTTTGCAGTATTTTTGGTGAGGGTAGTTTGCAGGGAAGAGAGGAGCATTCCTTCCCCAGAAGTACATCTATTCACTTAGGGCAAGCTCATCTTATAATCACATATGATAGCTCCATGGACAGGAACAGAACTACCTCAGACCGGTAAGGAGCTGTTCTCGAGGTTATGATACTTCTACTCTCACCATCAGTTTTCCTTCTCCTTTAACTTCCACAAGTTAAAGTGAGAGCTGACACAGAGACAGACACAGATAGTGCAACACTGATCATGGTTGCTTCAAAGCAAGACAAATCAGCCTATGTAGATACTTCCAGTCCTCAGGTCTTCTGGTTATTAAAATGAGATCAATAATTCTGCAGCAAGCAGTGTCTGAGCCTCAAATCAATGGGTATAAAATAGTACACTGAATATTTTAACACAAAAGGTGGGGGGGAGTCTGTTGACAAAACTTGTTCATCAAGGATGAAATGAACCTGTAGGCTTCTTCTGAACTCCACAGGCTTCAACCCAGCTACAACAAATTACACAACCTGAAGGGGTCTGCAAGAAAACTAAGAAGGGACTTTTTACAAGGGTTTGTAGTGATGGGATGAGAGGGGCAACAGGTTTGAGCTTGAGCAGGGCAGATTTAGACTGGAGATGAAGAAGAAATTCTTTCCAGGGAGGATGGTGAGACACTGGAATGGGTTGCCCAGGGAGATTGTGGATGCCTCCTCCCTGGAGATGTCCAAGGCCAGACCCTGAGCTACTTGTTCTAGTGGAAGGTGTCCCTGTTCATGGCAGAGTGATTGGAAGTAGATTATCTTGAAGGACTTCTCCAACATAAACCATTCTGTGACTGAATCTGCCAGCTGTCTAACAGCAATTACCAGAGTTTACAGCTTGGGGTTCAGACTGGGGCATCAAGAAGCACCACCAGAACAGACTGCCCAGAGAGGTGGAGCAATCTGTCACTGGGACTTTTAAAGACCCAAGGGTGACATAATCTAGTGCTGAGCTGGCCCAGCCTTCAGAGGTCCCTTTCCAACCAAGATTCTTATGGTCTTGCAGCAGGTCTCAGGTTGTCACAACACCTTATTAATAAGCCCTATTATTAAAATCAACTGTTCACTTGTCTGGTGTCATGAGTGGTGGTAGAAGATTGTCACCTAGCCTGTTTGAAGAGGGCAGGTTGAACAGATGGGAAGCACCTGGGTGAGTTGCATAACTAAGCCAACACCTCCTTCACCTTACTTTATGTAGTGAGAGCTACAGCAAGAGGCCAAGGAAAGGCATTCAAGTCACACTTCTGCTCCTCACCTTTCTTTCCCTTGCACTGGCACTCATTCACCCTTCCAACTTAGCTTACTCCTCTTCCACACTAACCTTAATCTTAGGAGCAAGATTCTGTTGCTCCTTGTGTTGTGTCTGAAACATTAAGAACCTAAACTGGTAACTAGCCTTTCTCTGGACTTCTTTGTGAAAGCATTATCCAGCTGCTTTGGTCTGTGGGTGCAGAGTTGCATGAGAACAGCCCTGAAGAAAGAGACTTAGGAGTGTTGGTTGCTGAGCAGTTCCCTAGGAGCCAGCAGTACCCTTCGGCAGCCCAGAAGGCAGCTGTGTGCTGGGCTGCAGCCAGAGGAGTGTTGGCAGCAGAGCAGGAGAGGGGATTCTGCCCCTTAGCTCTGCTCTGCTGAGACTTCACCTCCAGTCCCACCTCCAGTTTTGGTGTCCCCAGCATGAGGAGGACAGAGAGCTGCTGGACTGGATGATCTTGGAGGTCTCTTCCAACCTGCCTGATTCTGATTCTCAGATCAGGGAATGGAGCAGCTCTGCTGTGAGGACAGGCTGAGGGAGATGGGGGTGTGCAGCCTAGAGAAGACTCCACAGAGAGCTGCCTGCCAAGAGCTGAAGGGATCTTATAGGAAGGCTGCAGAGGGACTTTTGCTGAGGGTGTCTAGAGATGGGACAAGGGGGAATGGTTTGAAGCTGAGGCAGAGCAGGGTTAGAGTGGAGCTGAGGAAGAAGTTCTTCAGTAGGAGGGTGGTGAGACTCTGAACAGGCTGCCCAGGGAGGCTGTGGATGCCTCCTCCTTGAGGGTGTTCATGGCCAGCTTGGGTGAGGCCTTGAGCAACCTGGTCTAGTGGGAGGTGTTCCTGCCCATGGCAAGGGATTGGAACTAGATGAACTTTAAGGTCCATTCCAACCCAAACTACTCTACAATGATGACCCAGGGCAACCCATAACCTATTGTGGCAGAAAAAAGGAGTTTATCTTTGTGCCCTGGCTGCAGTCTCTGTTACACTGGGGAACATTGGTAAAGTGAGGTTACTTACAAGAGTGCTGCCTTCATTTGCATTTCTCCTTCCTCCTGCCAGGGAACTTCATTTCTCCCAGGTGTAGCAGGCTGGGTCTGGCAACCCCAAATTCCATCTCTGCGTCTTCAGTAAAGACTCACTGCCATGGAACCATTGATGTTTCTGCTAGCACAAGTGGCAGATGGACACCTTCTGCACATGGACCTCAGGAACAGGTGTGAGAGCTTTTAAACCATGTTTAGAGCTGCTGAGGAAACCAAGGAGGTGGGGAACCACTCATACACCTCATGACATTCAGGTAGCTTCACAGGTGAACCTTACAGGCATACAAAGGCAGTAAATTCATACTCTGCAAGATCAATGGAGTGAGAAGGTTGTTTGTAGTTATCTCTTCCCAATATTTAACAAGATTTTACAGCAAGCATTTAAAACCCATGAGACATTTGGCAGAATTACTACTGAGAATATTTTATGCCTAGAATAAGACACCAGATCCATGCCATAATGAAAGGGGAAAAGAGAAGACATCTTCGCAAGAGCACTGCAAGTTCAAGTTCTGTGCTAAAGTCACATAAAGCAAGGAGGCCACTCTGTATTTAAAGCCATTTTGGTTTTATCTCTTGGGGTAGTCACTTTACATCATACCAAAAACTGTATACATGTGTCAAGAATCAGAGTTTTATGGCACAAAAGGAAGTTTTCCATTAACCTGCTTTCAGAGCTGTTCAATACATAATTGAAGACAAAGAAACTAAGGCTACCACAAAGCAATCGTTGCATGACGATGTTAAGTCTTTATTGAGCTTCTTAATTGACTCCTCCAGCCTGGAGGTAGAGAAGAATCTTTCCAGTGACTTCTTCTGGATGGAAAGATTCTTTTCCTATGTTTGACACACATTTCTTTTCTCACTGATGCTGTCGTTCCAGAGTTCACATGAGCTTGAACCCTTGTACCTTATAATGCAATTTAGGATTCAAATAAAACCTCTACTCTGAACATAACCTCTTCTAGAGTGTAAAAATAGCTCACACCTTTAACATACCCATTTGAGGTGGGGGGGAAAGAACCAGTTTGAGATGGTTTCCAGTACAAACCAAACCGGGGACGTTTGGTATCCCTGTGCGGCTGCGGGAGGTCACCCAGTGTTCACCTTCTGCAACTGCAGCTGACGACAGGCAACAGCTCGGCAACAACCTGCAGGGTTGAGATGCTGCTTCCTTTTTCTAACCTTAGCTTCTCTCCTCTAAGCCCTCCACTGTGGCAAATTTACACCTTTGACATAATGAATGGGTTGAATTATCAAAATCAGTATAAAAAAATAGCAGCGTGCTACTAGAGGTGAAAAGCAGACTGATCATGCACCTGGGGTCTGAATGCAGATTTCTGCCTGCCTTTGCTTTTTAATTCTCTTATCAAAATCTGTTTCAAGTTAACATCAAGGCAAAAGGGGGTATAAAGGACAGACACTGCATAGTATGTGATTTAATACTAAATCTGACAGTGGGTTCCTTGTAGGGAATCAAAATGGATGATCATTACAGGGTAAACAATTTTTATTTCAAAATACAAGTTTGTCACTGGAATTGTAGTGATGAAAGCAGAGGAAGGGGGAAAATTGCAGTCTTTTACAGCCCTGTGTCACTGCATCTCACATCCAGAGGTGGGGGAGGGGAGGGGGGAAAGCTCTAATTAGTGAAGAGGGCAAAAATCTTGGTGGCAATTCATTGAACCTTTGTGCTAATCCAGCATTATCCATTTCTAAAGAAATATAAATACTTTAAAACAAACATTGAAAATAAATCCTTTGCCATGTAACAAACTACAACTCTTTACCGAGATTTTTTTTCAGTCTTCTGAAAAGAAAGGGACTTTACCCAAAAAAAAATAATCCAAATATCACTGTAGAACAATCCTTGGAGGAAAAGAAAGTCGGAATGTAAACCTCTGCTCCGAATTAGATCTGAAAGACAAACACAAAACAACCCCCCCCACACACACACCGTGTGTTTAGTTCACAGGCAGTTGCTCAGCAATGCTGTCTTTAAGCTGCTTTTACAGATAGAATAGAATCAAGCAGGTTGGAAGAGAGCTCCAAGCTCATCCAGTCCAACCTAGCACCCAGCCCTATCCAGTCAACCAGACCATGGCACTAAGTGCCTCATCCAGGCTTTTCCTGAACACCCCCAAGGACGGTGACTCCACCACCTCCCTGGGCAGCCCATTCCAATGCCAATCACTCTCTCTGCCAACNTTTACAGATCAACAGTACACTTCCTGCAGGGAGGCTGCAGAGGGACTTTGCACAAGGAGGGCAAACAGTAGAGTGGTTGGAAGCTGAGGGAAAGCTGCTTTAGATTGGATCTTAGGACTTAACAGTAGGAGGGTGGTGAGACTCTGGAATAGGCTGCCCAGGGAGGCTATAGATGTTTCCTCCCTGAAGATGTTCAAGGCCAGGTTAGATGAGGCCTTGAGCACCTGGGCTAGTGGAAAGTGTCTCTGCCCATGGCAGGTGGGTTGGAACTGGATGATCTTTGCAGCCCCATTCTATGAATCTGCTGATGTTATGTATTTATTGTTAGGAATTATCTAAGCAGAGCTCAGTCAAAAGCAACATTTCACTGAGAGATGCAGGTATTTTTAGCACCAGGAAATGAGATGGAAGTGACAAGTATCCATTTCTCCCAGGAATCCCTGGAAGCACCTTAAACCCCACTTCCCTGCTGAAGTCAATTGGCTTTGCTGGTGTATGAACTGAAGAGAGATCCTCCCATGGTGGGGAGGTTGGAGGAGATGAGCTCTGAGGTCCCTTCCAGCCTGAGCCATTCTGTGATTATCCCACACAAAGATCCATTTGTATACAAATTCTGTTATTTCAGTATTAGAATCACAGAATGGTCTGACTTGGAAGGGACCTCCAAAGGTCATCCAGTCCAACCCTTTCTGCAGTCAGCAGGGACATCCTCCACTAGAGCAGGTTGCCCAGAGCCTCACCCTGAGCATCTCCAACACAAGGACATGGAACTGTTGGACCCAGTCCAGAGGAGAGCCGAGAAAATCCTCAGAGGGCTGCAGCAGCTCTGCTCTGAGGACAGGCTACAAGAGTTGGGGCTCTTCAGCCTGGAGAAGAGAAGGTTTTGAGGAGCCCTTATAGTGGCCTTCCAGGATCTAAAGGGGCCTACAGGAAGGCTGGGGAGGGACTACTGACAGGGGCTTGTAATGACAGGACAATGGGTAATGGGTTAAAACTGGCAGAGGAGAGATTCAAGCTAGACGCTAAGAAAGGCTTCTTTGCATTGGGGGTGGTGAGACACTGGCACAGGTTTCCCAGGGAGGTTGTGGCTGATTCCTCCCTCCCTCAGAGTGTTCATGGCCAGGTTGGATGAGGCCTTGAGCAACCTGTTTTAGTGGGAGGTGTTCCTGCCTATGGCAGGGTGTTGGAACTGGATGATCCTTGAGGTCCTTTCCAACCTAAACCATTCTGAGATTCTATGATTCTGTGATCTCCAGGGATGGAGTCCCAACCACCACCCCAGGCCACCTGCTGCAGCGTTCCACCACCCTCATGGTGCAGAACTTGTTCCTAACATCCAATCTAAATCCACTCTTCTCTAGTCTGAAGCCATTGCCCCTCCTCCTGTCACTACAGGCCTGTGCAAACAGCTGCTTATTGATGCCTTACAACACAGCCTCAGCATTATCAGCATGAAAGTACCAGGAAGTGTTTCTAGCTTTAAACTAAATCTTCTGTAAACTCAACCACTGAAAAGTCTTCTCAAAAGTCTGAAGAAAAAAAAATCATCAAAGTTTTTGGTCTATCTAAAATATTTGTTCTAATCTATTGTATATTTGATCCAATCCATCACATACTGAGAACTCAAAGAAGTCAAAGTTTAAAGAGAAGGTCCTGCTACCAACTCAGAGGGAGGGGAGTAAAAAGATGAAGAATTAAACCACAATAATATCCTTAGAACAGTCTATCCAATTAAAATTAACTCACTGGCTCAGGAAGTTATTCCTCATCCTCTGAGCCAGCTGACCCTGAACACTTTGATCTCTCCAGTGGAAAATAAAGTGCAACAGCTTAAAAAACCAAACATTTCACAGCAGATTCTACTCCTGCAATTTCCTACCTCTTCTGAATTACCACCATTTTACTACTGCCACTTAAAGAGTGTGGAGGGTCAGTCACTAGGGCTTGGTGATAAGCAGTAACACAACTAACTGTGACACACAGTAAACTGAGGATTAAGGGATTAAGGTTAACCTTTGCAACTACTGAGATGCAGCCTTTAACGGTGTTTATGTAAACAAAAATGGAGACTTTGTGGTTTGGAAGCTGCAGATCTCTCAATTCTTTCTGCAGTTGTTATTAGATAGTGAGAAATCAGAAAGTGTTCATGCAACTTGCCAAACCACCTCATAACCTGTGACCTGCTGCAGCACTGAGTGTCCAGAGCAGTCTGCAATAGCAGTTTGTGGCTCACCCTGGCTCCACAGCTGCCCTGCACGGCACAGGAGCTGACACACCAATCCTTGTGCCTTCTTTTTGGCCTACTGTGCAGTGGAAGCATGGAAATCTTACAAGTCTGCTAAAGCTTCATCATCTGCTTTGCTTTCCACTGCAAGCTTGTTGTAAGGGGCTTACGCTTCAGAGTGGCACTGAAGGCTATATTCAGTTCCTTCAATATGGACATCAGCAGCTACCTCCTTGGATGCACTCAACTCACTTGGGTCTTAAAGGTCTTTTCCAGCCTTACTGACTCTACGACCAGAGAAGTGAAAGCAGCATGCACAAGTCCACACCACTTTCTGAAGCAGCCCCCAAGAAGCTGAGGTGTTCTGAACATCAGAGGACTCTTTTCCTTGCTCCACACCAGCAGGAAACAGCTTTTCAAGCACAAATGTTTACTACTTACGTCGTCAATATCTTCATCGTCATCTCCAATGTCATCAAACTGGATTTCATCATCATCTCCAGGTCCAAATGTGTCAGTTTCATTGATTTTAGCTGCAGAGGAATTCAGAGAAGTTGGGGAGTGTATTCACACAGAGTCAAGCTGGAGTCAGTAGCTTTCTCTAATGTGAACTTCTATTTGGAAGTGAGAAGATGCTTACCGTGTTCTGGAAGCTCCCCATATGCTTTCAGACTTCTGGCTTCATCTGCATTGTACTTTAGAATAACATCAGCCTTGTTATCCTAAGGAAGAATTGATTGCAATTTATCAGTCACCTATGAATATAAAACCTTATTAACCCTATTGGTAAATTAGGAACACCTATATTATGCTGGCTGGGGTCCCCTCCCTGGAGATATTCAAAGTGAGGCTCGACAAGGCTCAGGGCAACCTGGTCTAGTTGAGAATGTCCCTGCTGACTGCAGAGGGACTTGGTCTGGATGATCTTTGGAGGTCCCTTCCAACCCAGACCACTCTATGATTCTACTTATAGAAGAGGATCTTCTTCCTCCTTCCCTTCCAGTTCCTTTAAATGTGAAGTCAAAACAAGTGCTCATTTCTTCTGAGGGATAATTCTCCCCCTCGTTAATCTGAGAAGTTCACTTTCACGCCTTGGAAATGAATCTGTCTTCAGAGAACACACCATGAGGTGCTGGGTGCTCAGTCACAAAGTGGTAAAACACCCTAGTTTGAAGTAGTTTAGCATGTACAGTCAATAACAACATCTTAAATGTTCTACAAATCCAATGTGTGCTTCAGAAGCAGAAATCTTCACGCAGCTGATTACAGAACATTCAAGGAAAAGCACTGACCACATGAAAAGCTGAAGCCTGGTTTCCACTAACCTTTAAATAAGGTAAAATAGTTCTACTCCATTTAAGTAGAAATTAATCTCTGTCATCAATTGGCTTCTTAAGGCAAAAAAACTAAACACCAAAGCTGCAAAACTCTGATTACCAAAGTTCTAATTATCACTGTAAAGTGGTTGGTGTTTTGCTCAGTCTCTCCTCTACCACAGCAGCAAACAGCTACACCTGGGCAAAACATGGTGGGTGAGATGCCAGTGAGCAGCTTCCTGCTGCTCACCAAGTCCCAGAGTGCAGCTGAGGAGAACAAAATGCACCAGAGTTTGTCATCCTGACAATCCTTCTGTCCCCTACAAGGGGTCTGAAATTCACAATGCAGCATTAAGTAAATACAACTAAGTTAGATGGGAATTTCCTCACAACGTCCCCTGCAGTTCAACATTAAACAAAGCTGTTTGACAAACACTCTTCATTGGCAAATGGCCCTGGATTTTTACCTGGTAGTCTCTCAAGCCAACCAATATAATATCAGATGTATTTATCCAAACCTGGAAGAGAAAAGAGATGTCTTATGGCAGGTATGAAACCTGTGTTGCGTAACACAAGAGTCAAACAACAAGTTTAGGATTCCTGAGACATGAAACATTTCACTGGAGTCAGCATTTTTGCTTTCTTCACTGGTAAATTGTTTTCACAACAAAACCAAGGTCACAATTCCTCACAGATCTGTCATTTGGTGTGTTACAAAGCTATTACTAAGGCAAATCAAGCTTCTTGGAAGAGCTTCTAGCCAATAAGGTGGCTATTAAAGTTGTAACTTCTGAAGAAACAATGCATCAAACCTCCACGCTGTGAACTGAGCTCCACATGAGCTAAAACATGACAGCAAAACCTGCTGGCCAAGCACAGTGAAGTGCAGAAGCAAACAGAAGGAGCTGTTTCTAGTAACTCTGCTGATAAGTCAGACTAAAGGCAGAAGTCTGTAAAAGGGGCCATGCTAATATAAATACCCAGATGGATTCTTTAGGAGATGCAAGATATTTCAGTCGGGATTTCCTTTCTTGCACTCATAAGGAATTGCTAAGTGCAGCAGGAAATTAATGCTGCAGCACCCAGCATAAATCTGTGCACATTCTCTACTGCCTTCAACAGCTAATGGCAGAGCATTGCAGGAGGCTTAGCAGGGGTCACACTGCTAGCAGGATACCTGCAGTCACAGACAGGCAGAACAATCCAGAAAGAGCAGAGCAGAAGTCTGCCTTTGTTTGGAACAGACTATCTGAGAGGACCTCCTCTGCACCATCCATCAGCAAGGGACAGAAAGCTGTAACATCTAAGGCAGGAGGGGACACCATCCAAAGACAGTGAAGTCAAGAATGTAAAACCTGTGCTCTCTTCACAGAGAGAGTGATTGGCTTTGGAATGGGCTGCCCAGGGAGGTGGTGGAGTCACCATCCCTGGGGGTGTTGAAGCCAAGCCTGGCTGGGGCACTTAGTGCCATGGTCTGGTTGGTTGGGCAGGGCTGGGTGCTAGGTTGGACTGGATGAGCTTGGAGCTCTCTTCCAACCTGCTTGATTCTATGACTTCTCTGAAGGTACAAACTACTGCAGATCAGCTTTGTGGGAAAGGATTTTGGGAACTGATGAAGTGGCCAACCAACCGATGGCATCTGAGCTGCCTGTGGGAAGCTACAAAATAACCCACCCAAAGCACCCTTGCTCAGCTGCTCACAGTGAGAAGGTGGAAACTGTTCTGTTCCTCCCTAGATCAGACTAAGTGGAGCATCAAATCCTGGGTTTAGAGAACAGCATACAAAAAAGGTGGCTTTGGACAACCCTCTTAGACTTTTGTATTCCTATGCTGGTGGTGTCAGTTTGCATCTTAAGAAAAGTTCTGCTAAGTACTGATCAAATCTGAGATACAACCTGCAAATAGTCATCACATTTCCCATTTCCCAGTTTAAATCTTTCCTATAACTGAAGTTTCTAGAATATGCAACATCAGTATTTCACAAGGAAAAATCTTTCCTGAAGTGCAAAGACCCCCAAAGGTAGAGCTTCAACTACAACCTTCACTCAAAAGCAAAAAGATTGCCTACTTTTCTTTTGTGCTGGCAATACAAACAGAAGAACAAATGAGTTTGGTATCAAAGAAAAGAAAAAGCAGCTCAAAATGGTGAGCACAGCAGAAGAACTTTTGGTAACAAGCTACAGAGAGACATTTTCATCACCACAATGCCACTCTTCTCTGGTGAGATGCTTCAGATTACCTTTTTTCTTAGAACAAATGAGTTTGGTATCAAAGAAAAGAAAAAGCAGCTCAAAATGGTGAGCACAGCAGAAGAACTTTTGGTAACAAGCTACAGAGAGACATTTTCATCACCACAATGCCACTCTTCTCTGGTGAGATGCTTCAGATTACCTTTTTTCTTAGTTTTCCTCTAATATGACATAACCTCTTCACACCATCAAAACATAATGCCTCCAGTCTTCCATTGCCTAACATCTTGATCACCTGGGCATATTCTGCAAGAGACAGGAAGATGCAGCCAAACTTCTGATCAAATACAACTTCACCAGACAACCAACAACTCTGGCCACTGGGCTGGAACATTTTGTCAAACATATCACACAACTGTCAGGGTTGGAAGGGACCTCACAGATCATCCAGTGCCAAACTCCCTGCCATGGGCAGGGACACCTAACACTAGAGCAGGTTGCTCAGAGGTACATCCAGCCTGGCCTTAAACACCTCCATGGAGGAGGCTTCCACTACCTCCCTGGGCAACCTGTTGCAGTGTCTCACCGTCCTCATGCTGAAGAACTTCTTCACATCTAATCTAAATCTCTTCTCTTCTAGATTGGATCCATTCCCCCCCAGTCCTATCACTACTTGACACCCTAAGTCCCTGAGCAGCTTTCCTGTAGCCCCCTTCAGATCTGGAAGGCCACGATAAGGTCTCCTCGAAGCTTCCTCTTCTCCAGAAGAAGAGCTGAGAAGAGCTGTGATCAATCACATGGGCTGCTGAATGTATCCCAGTTTTCCTGTTGTTGTTGATATTAAGATGTTCAAACACTGCTTACTCTTGGTTTTCTCCGTGCTTTTGTTCCCTCTGAGGCACTTAACACAGATACTGGGACAACAGAACAGCTTGCCCAGGCAGGTGGTAGAGGTCCTGTCCCTGGAGCTATTCAAGCTGAGGCTGGACAGCTCTCTGGGCAACCTGCTCCAGTGGAGGATGTCCCTGCTGACTGCAGAGGGGGTTGGACTGGATGGCCTTTGGAGGTCCCTTGCAACCCAGACCACTCTATGGTTCTATGGAGTCACATTCAGAGTTTGACATTTTATGACAGCATCACAGCATCTGTGCTGGCAAAATCTTATGCTTTCAGTTGAGGAATCCTGGAGAACTCCCTGATACTCTGGACCCTTTCTGCAGAGGCTCTGTGGAAAGAAAATGCTGTTCTTGAAAGGGCATGCTCTGGTGTTCTCAGAAACTGCCTGAAAGGCAAGAGGCAGGCTACAGCTGAAAGCTGGGGAGCAGCTCCACAACACCCACCCTCAGTCTCTCACCTTCTATCTCCTTCCCTCACAACACCCATCCTCAGCCTCTCACCTTGTATCTCCTTCCCTCACAACACCCATCCTCAGCCTCTCACCTTGTATCTCCTTCCCTCACAACACCCATCCTCAGTCTCTCACCTTCTATCTCCTTCCCTCACAAGACCCATCCTCAGTCTCTCACCTTGCATCTCAGCTCCTTCCCTCACAAGACCCATCCTCAGTCTCTCACCTTGCATCTCAGCTCCTTCCCTCACAACACCCATCCTCAGTCTCTCACCTTGTATCTAAGCTCCTTCCCTCACAACACCCATCCTATTTCTCACCTTGTATCTCAGCTCCTTCCCTTAGCATGCTTCAGAAAGCACTGCTGCTGAATTACTCCCCAGAATCACTCACACATGCACTGCTAAGACTGCAGCACCAATGTACCACCACTTCACTCAGAAGAATAAAGCCTGTAAGAATTGTAACATAATTGTTTTGACTGAGATTGTAAGTAGTGCAACATTCCCTGACTGCCCATACTGGCCAGGAAAAACAATTTCTCAGTTAATCAGGGCTGTATTTCACTATTCCAAAGTCTTGCCCTAGCACAAGTTAGAATCACAGAATGGTTTGAGTTGGAAAGGACCTCCAAAGGTCATCCAGTCCAATTCCCCTGTAGTCAGCAGGGACATCAACCACTAGATCAGGTTGTTCACAGCCTTGCCCAGCCTCACCTGGAACAGCTCCAGGCATGGGCACTCAGCTCCCTCCCTGGGCAACCTGTTGCAGTGTTGCAGCAGCCTCCTGCTGCAGAACTTGTTCCTCACAGCCAATCTCAATCTGCTCTGCTCTCATTTCAACCCACTGTCCTCGTCCTGTCCTTGCAGGCCTCTGCAAACAGTCCCTCTGCAGCCTGCTTGCAGCCCACTCAGGTACTGGCAGGCTGCTCCCAGGTCTTGCTGGAGCCTTCTCTTCTCCAGGTTGAACAACCCCAATCATAGAATCATAGAATCATAGAATGGTTTAGGTTGGAAGGGACCTCAAGGATCATCCAGCTCCAACCCCCTGCCATAGGCAGGGACAGGGACACCTCCCACAATCCTTAGCAACAACTTCAGGTATCCAAAGTGCTGTTGCTAGAAGCTCCCCTGAGACCCTAGGGAGACTGAAGCATAAATACCAGTTCCACAGTGCACTAGAACTGGTCCCTGCATGTCTGAGGTAGGACTGAGGACTACCTGGAGTTGCGTGGCTGCAGCTGTATGCAAGCAAAGCAAATCTTTGTGTACTGCTCTGCATTCCTGCTTGGATTTTAATAACCAGCCAACCTGGTGTCTCCCTTCACACAGGATCCAAAGAATCACATGTGACCATTAATAACTGAAAAGAACATTTTATGAAGCAGATTTTGCTTGGGAGTGGAGAAGGATTTTACATTTTCTGACTGCATAAAAACCCAACACCTTCTTTTTTGCTTACAACTGTCAAGGACTATCAGAAAGAACTTAAGAAACGAGTTATGAGTTCAGTGGTCTCTCCTTTGGCCTTGATTTACATCAGTACTTTTCTGTCTTTTCAACAAACCAGCCCATTACCTGCTCACCAGGCGAGTACTGGTGTAAATGTGAGCAACCACGAGAGTGTGACACACAAAAGGGAGGTGACCTCACTGCCACCAAATGACAGGGCAGAGGGAAACCCTAGTCACCACTCTCCAGCTGAACACTCCCAGGGCTCACTTAACTTGACAACGCCCAAGGAAGGACTTCATCTACTGCACCTGTTTGAATACTGGGACATCATTCCTGTGTCACCTCCTCCAGGTGCTCCTGCTCTGGCAGGAGGTTGGACTGGATGATCTTTCGAGGTCCCTTTCACCCCCTAACATTCTGTGATCCCAACCCAGGAGTCAATTCACCACCAAGAAGCAGTGGAAGCAGAATGAAATGCAGACTTCAGAGAGCTCACTGAAGGATCAGAGAAATGTTCCAGTTGGTATAAAACAAGAAGCAAGACCGTGAGACACCAAAGCAACCAGAGGCAAGCCCCCAGCCACGTGAACTAAGCTACTGCTTGCAGCTACTCCAGGGAAGGTTTACATCCATGGCATGTTACACACAGCCCCACAACGAGCTGAAGGAGAAGCAAGCTTCATTCTCACATGGTGAAGCTATTTAAAACTTCCCCTTTCCTAACATCTTCCTCCTACACTCAGTATGTCACTTGGAACTCAAACACATCCCCAGGAGGAACAGCTCTCTTTATTCCAGAGCAGCTTTGTACTTCTCCAGGTGTTCTGTGTGGCACAGTTAACAGCTCACCTTGCCCATCCTCCTTGAACACCAGCTCTCTTTTCTCCGATTCATTCTCATTCTTACCTCGTCGTCTGTTTTTACCTCCTTTACCTAAAGGAAGAGCAGAAGGGGAAAAAAAAACATCTGTTACTATCTACAAAGTGGAGTCCTGGGTGCACTTCTGGAGCCCCCAACAGAAGAAGTACATGGAACTGTTAGAGTGAGTCCAGGGGAGGGCCACGAGTGAGTGCAGCCCAGACAGCAACCCTGTGCTGGGCTGCAGCAGCAGCAGTGTGGGCAGCAGGGCAAGGGAGGGGATTCTGCCCCTTGGCTCTGCTCTCCTCAGACCCCACCTGCAGTCCTGGGTGCAGTTCTGGAGACCCCAGCACAAGGAGGACATGGAAGTGTTGGGGGCAGTCCTGAGGAGGCCACCAAGATACTGAGAGGGCTGCAGCAGCTCTGCTATGAGGACAGGCTGAGAGAGTTGGGGCTCTGCAGCCTGGAGAAGGCTGGAGGAGACCTTGGAGTGGCCTTCCAGGATCTGAAGGGGGCTACAGGAAGGCTGGGGAGGGACTACTGACAAGGTCTGGGAATGAGAGGATGAGGAGGAATGGGTTTGAACTGGCAGAGGGGAGATTGAAACTGAATGTTAGGAAAGGATTCTCATCAGTGAAGGTGGTGAGACACTGGCACAGGTTGCCTAGAGAGGTTGTGGAGCACAGAGTCACCCAATGTGATCAAAGATCACATTGGGTGATTCTGTGCTCCACAACCTCTCTGGAGGTGTTCAAGGCCAGGCTGGATGAGGCCTTAAGCAACCTGTTCTTGTGGGAGGTGTCCCTGCCTATGGCAGGGGGTTGAAACTGGACGATCCTTGAGGTCCCTTCCAACCTAAGCCATTCTACGATTCTAAATCGTCAAGACTTTGGGCATTTCTGTGCTTGTTTGGAGTAGCCTATCCAGATCTAGACAAAGGTTTTAGCTGTACAGTTTTTCCTAAGTAGTAACTGCAAGATTTGAGCCTCCACTCTTGTGCCTTAGATGCTTGGGAGTGACAGCAGCCTTCAACGAGCATATCCACAAGATCACCATCTTCAGCCTCTGTGACTACCAAGCACCTCACGGGCAGTGGCTGGGACGCTCTGATGCAAAAAGTGCAGAAGAATAACCCGAGGGGTTACTTGTGGCACTGAAATCTTCCCCTCCAAGTGAAAATGCCTTCCTTAGAAGGCACACACGTGGCAAAAGCATGAGATGGGCTTCGCGAAGACGCGGAAAAGCAGCCCCTACTGCCCCTCCTCCACCCGCTAAAAGGCTTCAGTTCTCTTCCCCTTCCTCCCACCTCATCTTATTTCCCTTTAAGCAGCGGGGATGAGGAGAAGGGGAGAAGCAGCAGAGCGCACGGAGGAGCCGCACGACCGGCGGCCGCTTCCTCGGCGAGTGGCCCGGAGGGGTGACGCGCACAGCCGCCCCTGACAGCCCAGCCCCGCCGGGGCCTCCGCCTCACGGCCGGCCAGGCCTCGGAGTCCTCCCACACGCCGCTGGGCCGCGTGTGAGGGAGACCAGGCCAGGACCGGCGGCCGAGGCAGGCCGACACCGGGAAGGCAGCAGCGGCAGAGCCGCCTCGGCGGACCCGCCGGCACGGAGAGGTGGGTGGGAGGGATCCTCCGCCTTCTCTCCTCCCCGCCCCGCCTGCGGCCTCCAGGCCGCGGCGGCTCCCACGTGAGATGAAGCGGCAGGCGGAGAGCCTCTCCCTGGGCCTCCCCAGCGCGGCCGCGCCCGGGCCCAGCCTCATCGCTACGGCGAAGCGTCGGGCCGCCGCGCTAAGGCCCGGGGAAGGGCGACTCACCTTTATTCTTGGGCATGGCGCAGGGCGCTCCGCCGCGGACAGGCTACGGATGAGGGACGAGGGACGGCGGTTGGGGCGTCGCGCGGCTCTCGCGAGGCGGCGGCGGCGGCAGGCGCGATCGGGGGCGGCAGGCGCGATCGGGGGCGGCAGGCGGGATCGGGGGCGACAGCCGGGATCGGGGGCGGCAGGCGCGATCGGCGGCGGCAGGCGCGGTTGGGTTGGAAGGGACCGCCGAGGCTGCAGCTGCGGCTGACTCGCGCGTTCCGGCCGGGAGCGCCGACCCGATCCACAGCGCCCCCCGGCGCGCGGGCGGTCTCGCCGCCTCCCGTCGGCGCGGACTCCCGGCAGCCCGCCCACTCCCGGCCGCGTAGCGGGATTGGGCGCTGCGATCAGCGGGCGCCACGCGATTGGCCAAGGTTCCGCGCCGGGCGGGGCGGTGTTAGCCAATCAGAGGCTCCGGGAGGCGGTGCCGTGTGGGCGGTGTCGCCGTGAGGCAGTTCGCTGTGGCCCGCGGGAGCCGCGGAGGCTACGCCGCCGAGGTCCGCGGCAGCCGAAGGCTGGGGCTGGCCGGAGCCCCGCCGCACCCCGGCGCCTGCAGTCTCCTCTCAGCACCGCGCTGAGCGGCCTCGGCTGGTCCTGGGGACCTCGAGGACTTTTTGCGGTGGATTTAAAGGAGGAAGCTTTGCGCGGCGGAGCGGAGCATGAAGCCTCGGGGAAACCTCGCATTTGTCGAGGATGGGAAACGTCTTAGACGCTGGTGGTAAAGGCTTAGAGGCGGGAGGGTACGCGTGCGGCGTACGCAAGGTAAGCATCGGGAGTTTATATCGGCTCCTCCTGTCTCCTTTCCGGAGCTTCGCAGGGCTCCCACGCTAGAATCATAGAATGGGTTGGGTTGGAAGGGACCTTAAAGATCACCTAGCTCCAAGCCCCCTGCCGTGGGCAGGGACAGTTTCCACTAGCGGAGCTTGCTCAGGTTTACTCGACAGATCCTTTTAAAACGTTTTCAGACGCGCAAGATAAAACCTTTCCGGGCAGGTGAGGCAGTGCTGCCCTCTCTCCTCCCCCCTGCTCTCTGTGATGCTGTCTTTGCTGATCACCAAACCTTTCTTCGTGGCCTCTCAGCGCTGTCTTTCGTTGCCTTCCTCGTGTACTCTCCAGCACTGTCACTGTAGCTTTATGCGGACTTAGCGTTTTTTAGCCTTCCCTTGCGTCCAGGATTTAAGGCTTAAAAGAGTCACTGTTGCAAGCTGCTAAGCTGTGAGCTGCTGAAACATGGCTCTGTCGCTTGTGGAATAATCACAGAATCAAGCAGGTTGGAAGAAGGCTCCAAGCTCATCCAGCCCAACCTAGCACCCAGCCCTGCCCAACCAACCAGACCATGGCACTAAGTGCCCCAGCCAGGCTTGGCTTCAACACCTCCAGGCACGGCCACTCCACCACCTCCCTGGGCAGCCCATTCCAATGCCAATCACTCTCTCTGCCAACAACTTCCTCCTCACATCCAGCCTAGACCTGCCCCGGCACAACTTGAGGGTGTATCCCCTTGTTCTGCTGCTGGCTGCCTGGCAGCAGAGCCCAACCCCACCTGGCTACAGCCTCTATCCTCTCTCATTTCCACGTTCAGAACAGGGAATGCAGTGATCCCCACTCTAAGGCAGCATCCTCTCTAAGATGCACTTCACAGTCAAGAGGAGTCTTTACAAGGTATAAAAATAAACCATTCTTGCACGTTGGTCTTGCTGTGTCCTGTGTTTGGGTCTGTGTGCTGGTTTGAGCCTAGCTGGGACACTGTGGTCAGAAGAATTAGATGCTAGGCTGTGAAAAGGAACCAATGGTGATGTCTGCTTCACTCATAGGCTTGCTGAGATGTATAAGAACAAGAACATAAATGTGGATAAGGCAGTTGTTTGCTCTTTTGCTTTGGGGCTGCACTTCTCTCTAACCTAACCCCTGCTGTCTGTGTGACTAATCCATTTGCTTCCTAACACCCCTGGCCGACCTTCCAAACTCACCTTAAGCATAAGACAAAGTCTGGGATAAGGTAGAGGGGTGGGGAGAAGGTGGAAGAGTGGTTGGGAGCCCCTCCTGGGGACTCTGGTTTCTGGGAGGGCTGTTGTGTTTCTGTATTACTTTTAAACTCGTCTATTTCTCTATATAGTAAATATCTGCTTGTGTATTGTGCTAAACTGTAAATATAAAGCTTCATTCATTCTATTTCCAGCAGCTGAGTCGAGTCTGGGTGATTTTCTTAAGTGTGTGGGGGAGTGGGTAACACCCAAACCATCACAGTCTGTAAACATCTACTGCAGACATCTCCAGCTCCTTAGTTACCCTACTAATAGCAACCTCTCTAAAGCCCCTGCCATGTAGTGACACAGACAGTGCCACTTAACAAACACACACTTGGTATGGGCATTACTGAAGAACAAACTTCTCTAACTGGGCAGAAGAAATCATTAGCCAAAACAAAAGCCCCACTTGAAGATGTTTGAAAGTTTATTTGTAGTAGAAATCTCATTTTCTTTTGAAGAGTACAAAACCTGCCCCCAGGAGACAGGAGTACAAGCAACGAGACCTTCCCAGAAGAGCTGTTCCTAGTTAGAGCTGGAACAGTTTGACACCTTAAAAGCACGATTGGAACAAGTTTCCTAGATCAGACTCTGAATAAAACAATCACTTGAAAGGATTCAGTACAGTTTATTGTCTTCTTTTTATTACCAGCACTTTGAGTTCTACGACAGCAGTGCCAAGCATCTACGAGATGCTGGTTGTGATGGTCTAGGAGGAGGTAGGAGGGCACTGAGTTGCTGCAACAGTACCTCAGCCTCGCTCCCCTGCCCTGCTGAGAAAACTGCTATAAAGTAGGATTGTAGAAAAATATTTTATCTGTGATTTTTTGTCATTTTTTAAAAACCTCTGAAGTAGACTTCTCCCCCTCCCCCCCCCCCCCCCCCC
>WAAF01000351.1:35171-50093 GCA_013400475.1 Tricholaema leucomelas
CCCACCCCCCCAAAAAACTATGTTGCAAAATAATTACATCCCTCAGAAGTACACCTTTCCCTTTGATTTGAAGTCAAGAGTATCAAGGTAAAGCTCATCATTTACATCGTTTCCATAGGTGAAAAGTCAGCTGTTTAACCATGGCTGCTTACTAAGGACCAGCATACTTGGAATCCTTCCCTTCCAAGAAGGGAAAAAAGCACAGCTTTAGTTGGTACACCACATGGACAAAGGCAAAACACACACACACACACAGAGAAAAAGAATCCCAGATGTGGAAATCTCTTTTCTTAGGCCCTTGACTCTTTAGAAAGGAAGGAAAAGAAAGTTTAAATATTCTCTTGCAAAACTCCTTGTAAGTTTAAGTCAAGTGATGAAGAGGAAAGAACTTTGCCCTTCGTGGGGACAGATGGCATTTGATGAGTATTGCAACCACCCTCTCAAGCACAGGAAGTGGTAATTCCATGCTACACTACTTTAAACCACTGCCTGCAGACAGAAACTTCCCTTGTAAATGCAGGTCTCCTTTTCTGTCCTCTCTGCCTCTCTAGCCTAGAGTCCCTTGCGATGCTTTGCAGACCAAGCAGCAGTCCAGCAGTGAATGTGCGGTGTCAGATAGGCTCACATCCTAATAGCAAAGCTGCTGGGGTCCAAAGCAGCACTGACATGGAGTTCTTTATAGCTTCTAACAGCTGCAGCTACTAATCCATGAAAACAAGCATGGAAGCTGTGAACATGGATCTAGAAGAGGAGGTAAGGTGAAACACACCTCCTTGCACAGACAAGCCCTTTGCACCTTGGTCTAGGAAGGAACTCCAGAGTGGATGTAGACTTCAACACGTTGGAGATAGCAGGTGTTAAACTGCTCTGCTTTAGAAGCATTTCCAAGGTTCATCCTGTGCTGCCAGGCAGCAGCACCTGTGAAGTCCAACCAGCTGGCTGCAGAGGGGAGATAGACACAACGCAGGAGTTTGCTTCACACCCTTTAGCTAATGACCCTTGTGCTTGATGGCCACAGTCCACAGCTAAAATACAACTCAGTCTGAGCACTTTTGTACTAGTTTACCACAGACACTGCCAGCACTGAAGCAGCTTCACTCTTCCCCTTAGGCCTGTTCTCCGCCAGGTACCTCCACAGACACGTTGAGGACACAGGAGAAATTCCTCCCTGAACTGAGACGTCGTTAGTGAGACACCAGCAAGTCCTGCCACCCCTTGGCTTCAACAGCATCAGCTCTGCAGCTGATTTCTTGACCAGAGGTGGCAATCTTTGGATTAAGACACTGAACCTCTCCACGAGGCATGGCCTTTAGATTTTGAGAAGCCTGCCTCAGGATTGCTCAGAGAGCTGCAAACACATTTTCTGGAAGGAGAAGATGCTAACTGGAAGGGGAAGATGCCAACTGGAAGGGGAAGACGCCAACTGGAAGGGGAAGATGCCAACTGGAAGGGCTGTGTGTGTGCTGATTTCTGAGAGTTATCTGTTTGGAAATCCAACTCCTTAATTATAGAACAGACTGAACACTGAAGAGATGTCTAAGGGCACTAACAGTGGCATCCTCTGCAAGTCCAAGGAAAAGCTCCTGGCAGAGGGAAGAAGCTCCTGTTCTATTAGAGCACAGCTGTGGTGTCACAAAGATGATTCTCTGAGGATTTTAGGGAAACCAGCAGATTTGTCACCATCAGAGGAATTTAACAGCCCTAAATGATCAAGAGAAATACCTTCTTACACAAAACACAGGATTGCACCTTTCAGTTCCTGAATGGAGGTGTTCATCCAGATCCATTTTTATTAAGGCTGGAATTCCCAATAGCTGTTTTCATACCTGGGATGAGTTGATGTAGGGATATTGTTTTGGTGGAGTGAGACTCTCACTGAGTCCAGACACACTGCAGGGCAATTTAATCTCTCCAGAACAGCCACCCAAATGCACCTTTAATTACTGAAGATGCTGAGAGGCCAAGAGTATGAGAAGTTTCTACTGGTATATAAGAGTGAGTCTTTCACACCCTCACACTCAAACTTGCTTCCATCTGGGTAACAATGAGAAAACTCACTCCGAAAAGCTTTGTCTTACCTGATTGGGACACCTGAATTTGCCAGGAAAACAATGCTGAGTCTTTTCTCACTCCTGACAGACCTGAGGTGATTCTCATTTAGCTCTGGATGCCAAGTAAAATCAGAAGGTTAGATCCATCAGTTCTGCAACCCCACAGAATGCAGTTTCAACCTAATTTTTCTTTCTGCAGGCTTCTGCTTAGTAAGTGGACAAAATGTTTTGCTTTATCCTCAGCCTCCTGTCTTTTGTAAGGCCAACATCCACTGAACAGCTTGAACAGAAAGTCACAGAACAGAGAGAAAAACATCAACAATGGATTAGAACAATAAACACTATCGAAATGTCCTCCATCAGAAAGCATTTAGCAGTGATTCCTGAGTCCAGAGATTACATGGGAGAGCATAAGGGGAAGGGGGAAGAGAAGACAGGAGTGAAATATGGAGCAGATGATCTTTTCTCTGGGTTGTATTCCCTATTGTATGAGGAGAGATCCACTGCTGACTGCTAGAAACAGTCTCCTGATTTTCATAACCTGACATGCAGTGCCCTACCCCCCAGAAAAAAAAACCAACCATGGAAATGTAGAGGAGACACAGGAAGGAGAAAGAACACAGTATTACATTCAATAGCTGTTTAACAGTCAGGCTTCTTTTAGAGCTAACAATCCTGGTTTAAAGCCAGGTGAGCTGTTGAATCAGACTGAATCATCCAAAGAAGGACTAATAGCTAAGTCAAACGAGGCATGTACACACCAAAGAAAAACAGCACAGAAATGTCCTGCTTGGGAAACTGGTTACAAAACCATACCAAAAAAAAAAAACCAAACCCCAACAACAACCCCCCAAACAAACAAACATGGCACAAAGTAGATATAGTGCTAATATAAACAGATTGTTTAAGCTAAGTGCTTAACTGAAACTGTCCATCTCTACCTGTAACAAAGAATAGTTCAGGGGACAACAACAACAACACCACACACACAAAATGCTCCTTATAAAAATAATGCTATGTGGGGCAGAGTGCTTGGTTCAGTGTATCTGCTGGCAGAGGTGGCCTTGGGAACTCTGCTGTGTGCAGTGGGGAAGGTGATTGGTATGTTTCCACTTGGCCCTCTCTTTGAAGCTCCGCTAAGATCAGGAGGTTGCCGTCGGGAGTTGAAAGCGAGAATAGATGAAAGCAGGAGCAGCAGCAGCATCGTAGGTACCAGCTGGGACAGAGTGTGCTTGCAGGTATCTGTCAGATAGGTGCTACCTGTCGCCATGATTTGTGCTATCATCTTATAACCACGGTACCAAAGCATCTGGTTGAGGTCACTTCACAGGGCTGTGGAGGTGATTTTTTTGATGCCTCTCCTCTGAGCGAGAGTGGAGCGGCCAACTGGCTCCAGAACCGGCGACTGGTTGCGATTCAAAGCAGAGTAAGTCGCTGCCATTGCACCCTGGGGAGCAGAAGGGAACAAGCAGAGAAGGTGGTGACTGATGGGGCACACTCCAGAGACCAGGCAGCACCGAATGCCACAGCTTCTGAACCACCTTTAACTGCCATTCTGCCTTCATCTACAACACATAAACATACCACTGCACCACTCAAGTACCGGCAGAGTGAGGAGTGAGCGGATTTTAGGGTAAGAAATCCTTCTCAGATCAATCTATAGCAATTCTACCTTGCTTAGAAAGCCACACTCAGAAGGTATGAGGTTGTGGATGCTTCTCCTCATTCATGTTTATAAAGATGCACAGGGCAGTGCTGGAAGACAGAGCCAGGCTCTGCTCAGGGATATCCAGCGTTGTGTCCACTTCTGGGCCACTCAGCTCAAGGAGCTCAGGGAACTGTTTGAGAGAGTCCAGCCCAGAGGCACAGAGCTGCTGCAGGCAGTGAAGATCTCCTGTGAGGCCAGGATGAGGCAGCTGGGGCTGGCAGCTGGCAGCAGAGCAGCCTGAGGGCTGCCCTCAGTGCTGGGCTCAAGATGTGCAGGGCAGTGTGGGCAGGACACAGCCAGGCTCTGCTCAGGGCTGGCCAAGGGCAGCACAAGGGGCACTGGGGGCAAGCTGCAGCAGAGGAGCTGCCAGGGGAACAGGAGGGGAAGCCTTTTGCCTGTGAGGGTGGCAGAGGCCTGGAGCAGGCTGCCCAGAGAGGTTGTGGAGTCTCCTTCTCTGCAGACATTCCAAACCCCCCTGGCTGTGTTCCTGTGTGCCCTGCCCTGGGTGCTCCTGCTCTGCCAGAGGGTTGGACTGGACAATCTTTGGAGATCCCTTCCCAATCCCTAGTGTTCTGTGATTCTGTATTAGCTCTCTCCATGCTTTGTGAGATAGGTGGGGAACAAAATCCCATTGGCAGGCTCACTGTAATTACAAGCAGAGACTGCTTGTAACTTTTACAGCCATTTCAGTTTTCAACAAACTGTTTTCAAACCCACCCAAATTATTCTTCACATAGAAGATTTGTTTATTTAATACATAAGTTAGAAGGTTGTGAACTATGGGATCAGAACTTTCCCTCTTTTTTCCACCTGTGTTTTTGGATGCAAAGAATTTCTAATAGCTGGCCCAGAGTGTTAATCATATTTTTTCAGATCCCTTCTCTGTTGCCTGCAAGAGATTCTTGGATGCAGGACTGAAGGCAGGGTGGAATACAGAGAAATGATTTTTCTCTGCTTGTTCAAAGTGAAAAGGTTTATCACAGGCTCACAGGATGTCAGGGGTTGGAAGGGACCCAAGGAGACCATCAAGTCCAAAGTCCCTGCCAGAGCAGGACAATACTGTAACACAGATCACAGAGGAACACATCCAGACAGGCCTGGAAAGGCTCCAGAGAAGGAGCCTCTCTGGGCAGCCTGTGCCAGGGCTCTGGGACCCTTACAGCCAAGAAGTTCCCCCTTGTGTTGAGCTGGAACCTCCTCTGCTGCAATTTACACCTGTTGCTCCTTGTCCTATCCCAGGGAGCAGTGAGCAGAGCCTGTCCCCCCCTTCCTGGCCAGCTCTCAGATATTTATAAACGTTTATCAAATCCCCTCTAGGTCTTCTCCAGACCAAGCAGCCCCAGGTCCCTCAGCCTCTCCTCATCAGCCATGCCCTCCAGTCCCCTCATCATCCTCGTAGCCCGCTGGATTCTTGTCCCTCTAGAACTGGAAAGCCCAAAACTGAGCACAATATTCAAGATGAGGACTCACCAGGCCAAAAGGAGATTGTGTTTCAAATTATCTGGGCCAAAAGCAGATTGTGTTTCTGACAAAGAGCAGAACAGTGCCTTACCATTTTAATTAACACTACCTTTAGAATTGTGACAGGACTGGGGGGAAAGGAGCAAAGCTGGAGGTGGGGAGAGTCAGGCTGGAGGTGAGGAGGAAGTTGTTGAGCATGAGAGTGGTGAGAGGCTGGAATGGGTTGCCCAGGGAGGTGGTTGAGGCCCCATGGCTGGAGGTGTTTAAGGCCAGGCTGGCTGAGGCTGTGGGCAGCCTGCTCTAGGGTAGGGTGTCCCTGCCTGTGGCAGGGGGACCCTTGTGGTCCCTTCCAACCCTGACTGGTTCTATGATTCTATGATCTCCAGTGATGAGGCTTCAACCACCTCCCACAGCAACCTGCTGCAGTGTTCCAGCACCCTCACGGTACAGAACTTGTTCCTAACATCCAATCTAAATCTCCTCTTCTCCAATCTAAATGTGGAAGCCATTGCCCCTTGTCCTGCAAGCCTTTGTAAACAGCCTCTCTCCATCCTTGCAGGCCTCATTCAGGCACTGCAACATGTTGCCCAGGGAGGAGGCTATGGATGCTCCCTCCCTGGAGGTGTTGAAGGCCAGGTTGGATGAGGCCTCGAGCGACCTGTTCTAGTGGGAGGTGTCCCTGCCTATGGCAGGGGGTTGGAACTGGATGAGCTTTGAGGTCCCTTTCCAACTAAACCATTCTATGATTATTAGTTTTCCCCAGTGCCTCCTCTTTTCCAGGCTGAACACCTCTGGGCTCCTTCAGCCTGCTACTGTAGCAGATGTGCTCCAGCCCCATGATCATTGTCATGCTCCTCCTCTGGACCTGCTCCGTCAGGTTCATGTCCTTCCTATATCGAGACCCCAGACCTGGATGCAGTACTCCAGGTGAGGTCTCACCAGAGCAGGGTTAAGTAATCCTTTTGTTTGTCCTGACTGTAGCTGAACTGCATTGCTAACCAAAGCCTTACATACCTTGACTAAATGGGGAGCATCCTGCCTGTTGAGCTGATATTGGGGCAGCTGGTCACAGTGAAAGCCTTACTTACCTTGACTAAATGGGGAGCATCCTGCCTGTTGAGCTGGTATTGTGGCAACTGGTCACAGTGAACTATCCAGGGGTGACTAAGAACTTGGGCTGCAGTCAGTCTTTGATGTGGGTCAACATGAAGCATTTTGGAAACGAGGTCCTGGCAACAGTATACAAACAGTCAATGCAAACAGCAGTAAAACTTCAGATCACAGTTCAAATCTGAAAGGTTCTTTAGTGGCACAAAAATGCTTCTTTCCAGCAATGGTAACACTGTTGTCTTTGAATTATGTGATTTAATAGCTATTGGGCAACACAATAGGAAGGTAACCAACGAAGTGAGGCTCATAAAGGATCAGACTGGTATTGAAGTAACCATGGGTGGAACTGACCTAATCAAATATGACACATAAATGATAAACAAGGTGTTGCACTCCAATTTATTCCTCATCCCTCAAAGAACAAAGCAAATACACTTGCCTTAGCTGTATCTGAAACAGTGTTCCAATAACCACCGCTGAGAGAGAACTTCCCGCTGCCTATCCGGGCCAAAATCTCTTCTGGAGTGTCATCAGGACCATTTGCAAAGGGAGTGTAGCTGTTGAACCAAAAACATTCCACTGTTAACAACTTCCAGAACCTGGAACCTCAACAGTTGCTCTAAATCTGATCAGAACAATGAGTCAAGGCAACAGACAGGCAAATAGGTGTCAAGAAGAAATTCTTCTTCACACGTGAAAAGGCAGAACACTGAATACAGAACTGGTTTTGCTGTAGCTGTTCCTTCTGTGTCAGGGCTCAAAACAAGAGTTTCCCTTCAGCAGCTGCATGAGACACAGAAAGCATCCCTTAACCCTTCCTATGTTAGGGAGGTACTAGAATAAGCTGTCCTAAAATGAGATGTGAAGACTTCATGCTGGTTTGCTGCTAGAGGAAGGAAGCTGCAGCCATTTCCCTTGCTTCACTCTGAGCATTCTTGCTGCTACCTGAATGTCCACAACCAAGAGAAAAAGAGAACTATTTAAAAGCAAATGTGAGTCACCTGCCAAAATGTCTCTTCACTCAAGTGGCAAATTGAATAACCCACCATAAAAACTAATAACAAACATGTGGCAGGTGCAACAGCAATCATTTGATGATTTGAACTTGTGGAGTTCTGGTTGAGTTTATTGTTTCTTCTCTCATCCAATTCAGTTCTGCTGCATTCCTCTTGCACTTACTGTACCCCAACCACATCATTCAAACTACCCAGTGGCTGAGTTTTGCACACAATCATGCTTTAGTGGATTGCAATTCCCTTTGCAACATCTATTTCCTTCCACATACATACTGCTTAATCACTTCATTTTTCACATGAGACAATCAATTCTTGCTCCTAAGTCACCGTGGGTCACAAATTAAGCACCAAAAATAAATGAGACATGAGGAGCTAAGGATATTTCAGCTCAGTCCCTTGCATTCCACTAAAAGCAGGGTGTATCCTTCCTTCACTGAACCCAAAAGTGAGGTTAATCAGTGCCTTGATGGAAACATCTCTAACAGTGAGCCTATGCTTGCAAATATTCTCCTTGTTTGTATTGTTTTGCTGTTCCACAGCAGAGCAAACTGAAGTTACCCTTACCCAGTCAGCATGGTGTAAAGCAGAACACCAAGGCTCCAAATGTCACATGCAGCATCATAACCTTGTCTCTTTAAAACCTGAGGGAGACACATATTGGTTGGTTGAGGTTTGTTTTTCCCCTGATGAAAATATGCTCAGCAGCACTTTGAGAACACCACAGGTAGTGAGAATTCAAACTTTCAGCATCATCCACAGAGCGATTTCACTTGTCACACAAGGAGGAAACAAATAACTCATGAAGTTCAACAAGACTAAGGGCAAGGTCCTGCCAGCTGGGTCGAAGCAATCCAAGCAACAATATAGGCTGGGCAGTGACTGGCTTGAGACCAGCTATGGGGAGAGGGGCCTGGGGGTGCTGGTGGCTAAGAAGAGCCGTCAGTGTGCTCTGGCAGCCCAGACAGCAACCAGAGCCTGGGCTGCAGCAGGAGAAGTGTGGCCAGCAGGGCCAGGGAGGTGATTCTTCACCCTCTACTGTGCTCTGCTGAGACCCCACCTGGAGTACTGCATCCAGTCCTGGAGCCCCTGGGACAAGAGGGCTGTGGAGATGCTGGAGAGTGTCCAGAGCAGGGCCAGGAGGATGATCAGAGGGCTGCAGCAGCTCTGCTGTGAGGAGAGACTGAGGGAGATGGGGCTGTGCAGTCTGAAGAGAAGGCTCCCAGGTGACCTTCTTGTGGCCTTTCAGTATCTGGAGGGGGCTACAAGACAACTGGGAAACTGGGGAGGGACTTTTTAGGCTATCAGGGAGAGACAGGACTGGGGGGAATGGAGTGAAGCTAGAGGTGGGGAGATTGAGACTGAAGGTGAGGAGGAAGTTCTTCAGCATGAGGGTGTTGAGAGCCTGGAATGGGTTGTCCAGGGAGGTGGTGGAAACCTCATCCCTGGAGGTGTTTAAGGCCAGGCTGGATGAGGCTGTTGCCAGACTGCTCTAGTGTGAGGTGTCCCTGGGCATGGCAGAGGGGGTTGGAATTGTCTGATCCTTGTGGTCCCTTCCAACCCTGACTGATTCTGTGACCTTACCAGCAAAATAAAATCTCATCAAAAGAAACCAAGGCATATAAAATCTCCTAGGTCTTTACCTCTGGTGCAACAAAGTTTGCTGTGTAACACGGAGTCATCAGGAGACCGTTTTCCGCTCGCAGTTGTTTGGCAAAGCCAAAATCACAAATCCTAATGGATTCTGGATTGCCAGACTCATCAACATAAAGGATGTTGCTAGGCTTCAGGTCTCTGTGAACGACCTGCAAAGACAAACAAATAAAATCAACATACAAAGGGCTTTCTCATTAGCAATTTGTTACCTCATTTCAAATCTCCCATCAGCAGTCCGTTGCCAGATTTCCAGCTTCTAACATCAGGTGCAGTTTTCTGATGCTCACTGGTGTCCAGAGTGCTACACTTCTACTTTGGAAACTCCTAACTCTAAAGCTCCCTCCAGATGTCTTTCTTCCTCACCAACATATTTGAAAAGGCAGTTCCAGATGCCTTGTTCCACTGCAGAGGTGCAAAGCCCTTCAAATCAGACCCTTTGCCTAGTAGCATCTTTCAGATTCAGAGATCTCCACAGCTGCTGATGTGCCACTGTGCTACATGACAGCCTCGAGTTGTGCCAGGGGAGGTCTAGGCTGGATGTGAGGAGGAAGTTGTTGGCAGAGAGAGTGATTGGCATTGGAATGGGCTGCCCAGGGAGGTGGTGGAGTCGCCGTGGCTGGAGGTGTTGAAGCCAAGCCTGGCTGGGGCACTTAGTGCCATGGTCTGGTTGAATGGATTGGGCTGGGTGCTAGGTTGGACTGGATGAGCTTGGAGGTCTCTTTCAACCTGCTTGATTCTATGACCACAAGAGTTTTCTGTGTGATCTGCTCTAGATGATCCTGCTCTGCTCTGGATAAGCTTTTGAGGTCCCTTCCAACCTCTAACATTCTGATTCTGTGAACAGTTCCTGCTGCAGTAGCCCTCTCTAATGTGTTCTCTTAATTCGGATCACCTTGACCAATCTCAGTGCAAACACCGAAGGCCTGATCAAGAAAAATCTCAATATAGTTCTGCCAAGATGATCAGAGGGCTGGAACACCTCTGCTGTGAGGATAGGCTGAGGGAGCTGGGGGTGTTCAGCCTGGAGAAGAGAAGGCTCCAGGCAGACCCAAAAGCAGCCTCCCAGTACCTGAAGAGAGCCACAAAAAGGCTGCAGAGGGACTGTTTGCAAAGGCCTGCAGGGACAGGAGGAGGGCAATGGTCTGAGATGAGAGCAGAGCAGATTGAGCTTGGATGTGAGGAACAAATTCTGCAGCAGGAGGCTGCTGCAACACTGCAACAAGTTGCCCAGGAAGGGATTTGAGGCCCCAGCCCTGAAGACATTCAAGGTGAGGCTCAACAAGGCTCTGAGCAACCTGCCCTAGTGGAGGATGTCCCTGCGGAGTGCAAGGGAGATGGACTGGATGACATTTAGAGGTCCCTTCCAACCCTAACCATCCTATGATTATATGATAATTGCCTTTCAGAATTGCACTGAAGAAGTGTATCACCATCTCCTTCCAGCTGTTTTGATTTTAATGAACTGGCATGTCCAAAAAAGCCTGTACTGGTCCCTAAAGTGGCTGCTTTGTAGGGGCTTCAGATGCAAAAATGCTTAACTGTGAATGCTGTCAAAGTTCTGGCAGAATGAATCTGATCTAAGTGGAAGCTGTGCTCTAATGGAGCTTAAGGCTTAGTAAGACTCATAAGCTCTGCTGTGAGCACAGACTGAAAGAGTTGGGGCTGTGCAGGCTGGAGAAGAGGAGACTCCCAGGGGACCTTCTTGTGGCCTTCCAGCATCTGAAGGGGGCTACAAAAAAGCTGGGGAGGGACTTTTTAGGCTGTCAGGGAGTGCTAGGACCTGGGGGGAATGGAGCAAAGCTGGAGGTGGGGAGAGTCAGCCTGGAGGTGAAGAGGAAGTCGTTCAGCATAAGAGCTGCAGCAGCACCTAGAGCAGGTCACACAGGAACACATCCAGACAGGCCTGGAAAGGCTCCAGAGAAGGAGACTCCACAACCTCTCTGGGCAGCCTGTGCCAGGGCTCTGGCACCCTCACAGGGAAAAATATTCTCCTCATGTTTAAATGAAACTTCCTATGCCTCAACTTCCAGACATTGCCCCTTGTGCTGGCATTGGGCATCACCCAGCAGAGCCTGGCTCCAGCCTCCTGGCATGCTGCATATCTTTATAGACACTGATGAGGTCACCTCTCAGGCTTTTCTTCTTCAAGCAGCACAGCCCCAGTCCCCTCAGGCTCTCCTCATAACAGAAATGTTCAATTTCCTTCACCATCTTTGTGGCTTTGTGTTAGACTCTGTCAAGCAGTTCTGTATCCCTCTTGAGCTGGGTGACCCAGAATTGGACAATGTACTCCAGATGTGGCCTCACCAGGACAGAGGAAAGGGGCAGGAGAACCTCTCTCAACCTACTAACCACAGTTGTTCCAAACATTCTATCATTCAGTCACAAGACTCTTTCCATAGAGTGTTTCACTGCAATCTGTTCTGTTCCTCTGCTGACTGTAATGGAAGGAATTGTTAGCAATCTGTACTGAAATGGGAAGAGCAAACACCACTGGCTTTATTTCCACACAAATCCCTGCTGCAGTGGATCAAAACCAACTTCATTACCACACCGTAGAAGGTAACAAGATGAAACACCCTTTGGGTTCAAATCTCTTTGCTAAGAGCAGTTAGTTCTAAGTTCTCTTATAATAGAGATAAGAGAATATTACAGAATCATAGAATCAAGCAGGTAGGAAGAGAGCTCCAAGCTCATCCAGCCCAACCTAGCACCCAGCCCTGGCCAATCAACCAGACCATGGCACTAAGTGCCCCAGCCAGGCTTGGCTTCAACACCTCCAGCCACGGAGACTCCCTGGGCAGCCCATTCCAATGCCAATCACTCTCTCTGCCAACAACTTCCTCCTCACATCCAGCCTAGACCTGCCCTGGCACAGCTTCAGACTGTGTCCCCTTCTTCTGTTGCTGGTTGCTCCAGTCCGGCCTTGAACACCTCCAGGGATGAGGCTTCCACCAGCTCCTTGGGCAACCCTTGGGCAGGGTCTCACCACCCTGATGGTGTAGAACATCCAGTCTGAATCTACCCATGTCTAACATGAGCCAGAGTTTGTACTTCTGAAAGAGAAGATTGTTAACATTTATAAGCATTTTGAAGAGGATGAAAAACTTACCCCTTGTGCATGGAGATATTCAACTGTTTTTGTTATTGTGAACAGAACTGCACTGGCTTCTCTTTCTGAGAAGAACTTTTGCCTAAGGATTTTATCCAGCAGCTCTCCTCCCTTCATAAGTTCTGTTACTACATAAACATATTTTCCATCATCATACACCTGCAAAAAAGCACAGAAAGATGTCAGCTTCAAAACCTTTCTGGTCTGCTATCTCCCTCTGCACTGCAGGTGTGTCCACAAGCTGTTTCCTCTAATTATTTATTCTGTGTCTCTCACCCCACACATGAGCCAAACATTCTCCATAGAATCATAGACCCAACCAGGTTGGAAGAGACCTTCAAGCTCAGCCAGCCTAAACTATCACCCAGCTCTGTCCTATCAACTAGACCATGGCACTAAGTGCCCCATTCAGGCTGCTGGAGTGCAGCCAGGCAAAGAGGGACCTGAGGGTGCTGGTAGAGAGGAGCTGAAGCTGAGGCAGCAGTGCCCAGGTGGGCAGCAGAGCCAATGGCATCCTGGGCTGGCTCAGGAGCAGTGTGGGCAGCAGGACAAGGGAGGTTCTTCTGCCCCTGTGCTCAGCACTGCTCAGGCCACCCCTGGAGTGCTGTGTCCAGTTCTGGGCTCCTCCATTGCAGAGAGATGTTGAGGTGCTGGAAGGTGTTGAGAGAAGGGCAGCAAGGCTGGGGAGGGGCCTGGAGCACAGCCCTGTGAGGAGAGGCTGAGGGAGCTGGGGGTGTGCAGCCTGCAGAAGAGGAGGCTCAGGGCAGAGCTCATTGCTGTCTGCAGCTCCCTGCAGGGAGGCTGTAGCCAGCTGGGGTTGGGCTCTGCTGCCAGGCAGCCAGCAACAGAAGAAGGGGACACAGCCTCAAGCTGTGCCAGGGCAGGTCTAGGCTGGATGTGAGGAGGAAGTTGTTGGCAGAGAGAGTGATTGGCATTGGAATGGGCTGCCCAGGGAGGTGGTGGAGTGGCTGTGCCTGGAGGTGTTGAAGCCAAGCCTGGCTGGGGCACTTAGTGCCATGGTCTGGTTGGTTGGGCAGGGCTGGGTGCTAGGTTGGGCTGGGGGAGCTTGGAGCTCTCTTCCAACCTGCTTGATTCTATGATTCTCTGATCATTCCAACTGAATAGGCAGGCATAAAACAAATAAACCCAAGTCCACCTCAAACAGTCTTTGTAAAGTGAAGTTAATGCATCCAAAGCTGCTGTGACAAAAGCTTACAACTTATATGTGACTGCACACAAAGATTTGCAAGGCTCTTATCTTCCCCAGGAACAACACTTGAGAATTTTCAGCAGAGGGCACTCCAGACTGAACTATCCCAAAGCATGTTTTGAGGTGTATTTAAGTACTGCATTTCAGTTGCACTTTCTTGTGCTTTAAACTTAAGGCAAAAAGTGGTTCTGGCTGCAGCAAAACATTTTACAGACTCTCTTCCCTGATAGTTATTTCCATCTATTTTTCATGGTGATGTTGGAATTGGTCATAGATTCAGAGATTGGTTTAGGTTGGAAGGGACTGTGAAAACCATCTAGTTCCAAGCCCCTGACACAGGCAGGGACACCTTCACAGAAGGTTAGAAGCTGGAATGGAGTTTGAAAGATCATCCAAATACAACTCCCCTGCCAGAGCAGGATCACTTATGCCAGAGCACACAGGAACACATCCAGGTGGGTCTTGAGTATCTCCAGAGAGGGAGACTCCGCAACCCTCCTGGGCAGCCTGTGCCAGTGTTCTGGCACCTTCACAGGGAAAAAATTCCTCCTCAAGCTTACATGAAGCTTCCTATGCCTCAAGCTTCCTTCACCTTCCACTAGCCCAGCTTGGTCAAGGCTTCATCCATCCTGGCCTTGAACATCTCCAGGGAGGTTGTGGATCACAGAATCACCCAATGTGATCTTGGAGGCTGTTCTTTCTTGTTCTATCACTACCTACCTACTCTCTCAGCTGGAAGATCTCAACACCTACCTCTATTCATTGTCTTTCAGGTATTTGTAGAGGGTGGTAAGTTCTCTCCTCAGCCTCCTCTTCCTCACACTGAACAGCCTCAGTTCCCTCAGCTGCTCTTCATCATTCTCACTCTCTTTGATCACATTGGGTGATTCTGTGCTCCACAACCTCCCTGGGCAACCTGTGCCAGTGTCTCACCACCCTCACTCCAAAGAATTTCTTCCTCACCTCCAGTCTAAATCTGCCCTCCTTAAGCTTCAACCCATTCCCTCTCATCCTAGGACTACAAGGCCTTGGAAAAGATAAATCATAGAATCAAGCAGGTTGGAAGAGAGCTCCAAGCTCATCCAGTCCAACCTAGCACCCAGCCCTAGACAATCAACCAGACCATGGCACTAAGGTATCATAGAATCAAGCAGGTTGGAAGAGAGCTCCAAGCTCATCCAGTCCAACCTAGCACCCAGCCCTGTCCAATCAACCAAAGCATGGCACTAAGTGCCCCAGCCAGGCTTGGCTTCAACACCTGAGGAAGAGTATTAAAGAAATCATTCTGCAGGTTTTACAAGCTTATGATCCCATGGAGAAGAAGACAATGATGGGTTTCTATCTTCTTGCTTGTACAGCAATTTCCACCCCCCCAACAATAGAAATAACTGATCAGTGGCATGTATATGTATTAAGACTTCAAATATGGCACTGTATTTCAAAGCAGAATTAACTAATTGCAGCTATGAACTGGCATGGGAGATTTTAATTTCTTTTTTTTTTTCTTAAACAGGCATCCTCCCTCTAACCCTGGGAGAAGATGAGGAAATCAGTTTATTTCACTTCACATCACTGCTCAGGCCACACCTTGAGTTCTGGGC
>WAAF01000355.1:0-31054 GCA_013400475.1 Tricholaema leucomelas
ATCGCAGATATCACATAGCTGTGGATGCTGCTGTTTGGGACGATGTTAGTCCTGTGACTAACTGGTTCTCTCTCTCCCCTGCCACTCTTTTAGAGGCGTTTGAGTCTTTGCTTCGCTTTGCTGAAAACCACACGAGTTCCCTTTTTGAGACAGCTTACAGACCTATGGCAAAAGAAGCAGCAGAGCCTGTTAAAGAGCTTTTTACAGACATCTCTCTCTACATTCTGGGCGCAGAGACTACAGTGGAAAGTGCAGTGTTACGGTTCTTCGACAGTCTCTTCCCTCTGGTGTACAGCCGGCTAATAAACCCAGGAATTACAGATTTATCAGAGGACTATGCGGAGTGTCTGCGGCTTACAAGGCAAGACATAAATCCTTTTGGACGCTATTCTAAGACTGTGGTTACAGAGCTGTCAAAATCTCTTTGGGCAAGTCGGATGCTCAGCCGGGCCCTCGGTCTGGGCATTGAAGTGATAAATACTACTGAACATGTGGCTCTCACCAAGGAATGTAGCAAAGCTCTAGTGAGGATGCAGTACTGCCCACACTGCCAGGGCCTGACGCTCATCAGACCCTGTGTCGGATATTGTCTGAATGTAATGAGGGGCTGCTTGGCCAGTGTCTCGGAACTGGATGCACAGTGGAGGGAGTATATCTCCACGCTGGAGTACCTGACTAATGAAATGGCTGCCTCACATGATCTGGAAATTGCACTGATGGGAATCCGGAACTCCGTCAATGAAGCCATCCTGCACGCACAGTTGAACGGACCGCAGCTCTCCGCTACAGTAAGTGCTCTCTAATTATTCTCTACTCCCATTTATGACTTTCATTATCTGACAAATAAATGTTTAAACAAGTTGGTGTTGCTTTTGCGTCAGTTTTTAGTCTTCAGCTAGATCTTTGTTTAATGGTCCATGAAAACACGACAGATAATTATGATTGGGTTCCATAGAGTCTGCTTTGAAACAAAAGGGCCGGGGTGGGGGGGAAAGTTTGTTCCTCGAGTAGCAGCCCTGTAAATCAGGTGGCTCTGGCTCCTCTGCAGAATTTTCTAAACAAAAAATTGTTCTGCTTGATATTGACAATGTAATTCCACACTCCTGATCCTGTAGGAGCAGTGTTTCCCTGGCACGTGAGTGTTTGTAGTATGTGCAGTATGTGTGGATATTCCACAGGAATTAGTTTAAGGGGTCAGAAAAGTAGATTTCTAAACAAAGGCAAAGGAATTAACTGTCCTAGTTTTACAGTCCCTTTATATTTGTGTTGACTGAGACATCAGGAAGGTGGTGTGGGTCTGTCATGAGTACACTTCTCATACAAAAGTCAGCAAATGCATGAAAAAAATTAAACTTGCATGACAGCATTTACTTATCTGAGGGATACACTTCATGAGGCCATTTTTCTGAGTGGTATTTACTTATATAAGGGCTACAGCCTCAAGTTGTGCTGGGTTAAGTATAGGCTGGATGTTAGGAGGAAGTTCTTCCCATAGAGAGAGATTTGCCACTGGAATGGGCTGTCCAGGGAGGTGGTGGAGTTGCCATCCCTGGAGGTGTTCAAGATAAGACTGAATGAGGCACTTAAGTGGTATGGTCTAGTTGACTGGATAGGGCTGAGTGATAGGTTAGAGTGGATGATCTTGGAGGTCTCTTCCAACCTGGTTGATTCTATTCTATTCTACTTCGTGGGTCCATTTTTCTGAGTAGTAGGCTAAGGAAGGCAGTACTAGGATGGTAGAACTGTCTCAAATAATAGTAGCATATGACTGGCAGGTGTTCTCTCAAGGTGTTGAAGATTAGAGCAGGAAGTATTAAAATGACAAATGCTGCTGACTACATCTGTATGAAGTGCAAAGTGACTATCACTAAAGAAAAATGTAGCCATGTGGTCTTAAGCAGGGTAAAGACTAAGAAATGTAGATAGATCTGCCTTGTCTTGAAAGAAAAGGACTTCTTGCAGGGAACAAATGGGAAGGAATTGCAAAGATCTAAAAACTTAATTCCTGTGCTGAACTCAGGTAAGTACATTAGAGGAGAGAAAGAAATACTTCCAAAAGCCTACAGAAAGACTCTATGGCAGAGGGCATTCAAAATTAAAGGAAGTAGTTTATTATGACAAAAATGTGCCTGTATGCTTGGAAACTTCCAGGGTGCTTAATATCAAAGTTCTCCCCAGTTTACAGCACATACCTTAGAGTCGATGTAGTCTCTAGATTAGAAAAATCCCCAACCGCTTTGAGTACTCTGACAAAAATATTCACTTGATATTTGTGGTAGACTCAGTTCCCATTGCTTCAGATTCGCCTTTCCTGTCCAGCAGTGAGTCTTGTGTCTGCTGGTTGATCCAAAGCCCAAGAACAAACATGGAAAAGAAAGATAAAATGTATTAGGTTCTTGTATGCTTCACAGCAGGCAGAAAGGCCTATGGCATTGCAGAACATCAGCTGGGTGCTGAGACACTGGGACAGGTTGCCCAGGGCGGTGGTAGAAGCCCCATCCCTGGAAGTTTTTAAGGCCAGGCTGGATGGGGCTCTGAGCAAATTGATCTAGTGCAAGGTGCTCCTGCTCATGGCAGGGGATTGAAGCTAGGTGATCCTTGATGTCCCTTCCAGGCCTGAAAATCCTATGATTCTGTATTCTAACAGCAGGTCTTCACAGAGCTAAGGTTTGGTTGATACTGTCATAATGTGTCTCATACAGCAGTGTTAAACCAGGAACACATAATGAGCAGTGTTCTTGTATCTGCTTGGATTTTCACTCAGATGTTATTTTCATGAGTCTATAAGGGAAATGAAAATCAAAATGTGCTATTATGACGTAGTAGTTTTGTCTGGCTATAGATAGATACCTCTTAAATCATGGTATGGTTTCATAGCGTAAAGCTTTCTGGCTGCTAGCAGCAAAAATAGCCTGACAGAGATTTCCTGCAATATATGCAGCATGTAAAAGATGCTAAAAGGTAATTCTGCACTGCATTTGACACAGAGTCACAGAATGGTAGGGGCTGGAAGACACCTCAAAAGATCATCTAGTCCAGCCTCTTGCCAGGATCAGCTAGAGTAGGTCACATAGAATAGAATCATAGAATCAACCAGGTTGGAAGAGACCTCCAAGCTCAACCAGTCCAACTCAGCACCCAGCCCTATCCAGTCAACCAGACCATGGCACTAAGTGCCCCATCCAGGCTTTTCTTGAACACCTCCAGGGACGGTGACTCCACCACCTCTCTGGGCAGCCCATTCCAATGCCAATCACTCTCTCTGTGAAGAACTTCCTCCTAACATCCAGCCTATACTTCCCCCAGCACAACTTGAGACTCTGTCTCCTTGTCCTGTTGCTGGTTGCCTGGGAGAAGAGACCAACCCCCACCTGGCTACAACCTCCCTTCAGGTAGNCTCTCTTGAATTGAGGAGCCCAGAACTGGACACAGCACTCAAGGCGTGGCCTGACCAGTGTTGAGTACAGAGGCAGAATAACCTCCCTTGTCCTGCTGGCCACACTGCTCCTGAGCCAGGCTAAGATGCCATTGGCTCTCTTGGTTACCTGGGCACACTGCTGCCTCATCTTCAGCCTACTGTCCACCAGTACCCCCGGTCCCTTTCTTCCTGGCTGCTCTCCAACCACTCTGTCCCCAACACATCCAGGTGGATTTTGAATGCTCCAGAGAAGGAGACTCCATAACCTCTCCAGACAACCTGTTCTGCTGCTCTGTCAGCCTTCCTTGTAGTTGATAGGCACTTGCTTGGCTTACTGGCAGGGTAAAATTCATAATCCAGGTAAATGTCAGATCATTACAGATTATCTCCGAAAGTATGTTGCTTCTAGTGGATTGGAAAGTAGAAATTCTAGGTGGAAGTGGCTTTCAGGCTGAGGATTTTCTTTGATGAGTACTGAAATAATTTTACTTGGGTCTTTCTTAGTTACCTAGCAGTAACTTTAAACATTTCCATTCTGCTCAGAAGGAATCCAGACAGTGCTGTGTGTTTGAAACTGCATTGAGTCTTTTTTCCCCTATGTTAGCTTTGTTTTATCTTTGTTTCCTCTCACTAGTGAAATCTCCACCCATATGGATCGTGTCTCAGGCTTTGCAGGATAGCAAAGGATGATTGCTGTTTGAAAGTAAAGCCTGAGCAGCACTGTGGGTTACCCTCGGTCTTCAGGCTTTGTCAGTAAGGGTAAGATCATGTTTTGAAGCCAGGGCATACTGCACTATTTGATACTGATTTAAAGCAGTGCTGATTAGTTACAGAGGATAGCTGCTATTTACAAAATTGAGCCTAATTAAGCCGTATTTCCTTCTCTGAAGGAACGGAAAGGAGTTCAGTCCTCAGCTTGAGTATTTCCGTCTGTCAGATGGCTCCTCGGAATCTGGGGCTCTGACGTTCAGTCCCGCTGGAGCCCGTCTGGGCCGCACTGAGATCTGTACCCGGCGTGTTTGCTGGTTCATTTTATCACAGTATCACAGTCTCACAGTCTCACCAAGGTTGGAAGAGACCTCACAGATCATCAAGTCCAAGCCGTTACCACAGAGCTCAAGGCTAGACCATGGCACCAAGTGCCACGTCCAATCCTGCCTTGAACAGCTCCAGGGACGGCGACTCCACCACCTCCCTGGGCAGCCCATTCCAGTAGCCAATGACTCTCTCACTGAAGAACTTTCTCCTCACCTCGAGCCTAAACTTCCCCCGGCGCAGCTTGAGGCTGTGTCCTCTCGTTCTGGCATTGGCCACCTGCGAGAAGAGAGCAACCTCCTCCTGGCTACAACCACCCCTCAGGTAGTTGTAGACAGCAATAAGGTCTGCCCTGAGCCTCCTCTTCTCCAGGCTAAACAACCCCAGCTCCCTCAGCCTCTCCTCATAGGGCTGTGCTCGAGGCCTCTCCCCAGCCTCGTTGCCCTTCTCTGGACACGCGCAAGCATCTCAATGTCCCTTCTAAACTGGGGGCCCCAGAACTGTTGCTTTCAGCAAAGAAGATACCTTCTCTTTTCCCTCCAGAGAGGTGCAGAGACTTTTTTCTGTTCAGGTGGCACGCTCTTCAGCTTCTGCAGGGGTGGGAACGTTCAGCTTCTGTGCAGTTGCCATTGCAAATGCTGTAATTGGTTTTATTCAATTAGAAATAATCTATGGAAAACGCATTCAGGAAAGGAGAGCACTCCTCCTAATTGCCATTTATCCTGGGGCAGCCTTAATTAATGCACCTGCTCTTTTAGGAAACATTTTATAGTTTTTAATAGACAATGTGACTAAAAATTAGAGTTGTTTAGCTTGTCGCCTGCCTGGATGGTAATGAATAATGCAAAGTTAGATTATCTTTGCTTTAAAACGAGGGGAAGGGGTGAAACAAACCAATAAAGCTCTTAGAGTGCTTATAGATGTGAAGAAAAAATAAATACCTGCTGTTTGTATGATGAGTGCATAGGCTGGCCTCTGCTCATCTTCTTCATTATAACCAAGAGAGTTGCTCCATTTGCTGGCATCACATGTACGAAAGGTCACCTCTAAGATATTAGGGCTCTCTCCTCAGATAGCTGCAGACTCTGCCATGCCATTTGTTCAATGATACTGGCTGACAGCCAGCTTACTTAACCTAATGCGGGGCAGCCACGGGCTGCAGCATCAGCAGTCAGCATCATTACCTTCTGGTTTGTCTGCTGGAATCTAATTGCCTTTCCTATTGGTAAGGGCCCTGACTGCTTCTTGGTGCCAGCTACAGAGACCAAATTAGCTCACTCTTGGCATTTTGGAGACTTTTTTTCCCTCTTTTCCTGTTTAAAGCTGCTCCCATTTTCCAGCAGAAACCTACCCTGCAAATCCAGGGGTTCAGTCTGCCATTAGCACAGAACAAGGGGACACAGTCTCAGGTTGTGCCAGGGGAGGTCTAGGCTGGATGTCAGGAAGAAGTTCTCACCAGAGAGAGTGATTGGCATTGGAATGGGCTGCCCAGGGAGGTGGTGGAGTCGCTGTCCCTGGAAGTGTTCAAGCAAAGCCTGGATGGGGCACTTAGTGCCATGGTCTGGTTGATTGGCTAGGGCTGGGTGCTAGGCTGGACTGGAAGATCTTGGAGGTCTCTTCCAACCTGGTTGCTTCTATGATTCTATATTCTAAACTCTGTGCATCATTCTTCATTTGATACATATATATATATTCAAAGTGGAAATAAAATGCTTTCAACTGACATGCATGGAGGAGGCAGCTTTAAAATGCAGATGGCTGGAGAAGTTTATCACTGGGTAGTGTAGCACATGCAGTCTGTGCCTGTACTCAGCAGAGTCATGTCCCAGTGAGGTGGTGTTCCAGTTGCTTGAGTCAGGCTATGGAGGACCTGGCCTGCAGTCTGCCTCTAGCAGGCAGGAAGACATGCATGGGGACAGGTATTGGGAACAAAGTAGGGGAGATTTCTCTTAGATGACAAATGGTTAGAATCTGCCCAGCTTCATGACCTATGGATATGGATCACATCTCAGTGCTGCAGTTTCGACCTTCAGTGGAGCTTGGCTGTCTGGCTTGCAGAACAGCACTGTTTTTTTTCTCCTGGTCTGGATCTGAAAGGCACTGATAATTTGCAGGGTGGGTTTCTGCTGGACAAGATGGAGCTCAAGAGTCAGTGCCTTCTCCAGATGCAGATTTCCTGCCTGTTTTGCCAAACATGAGTAAACAGAATTTCATCTGCCTGCCTGTGGAATCGCATATGGCATTTCACTGTGTCAGAGAAGTGTTTGAAGTCTAACAGCAAAAGGATGATTCTTTAGTTTACTAGACTATCAAAGCATATAAGATGCATTTGCCCAAGCTGGTAAACTGTGATTCCAGGTGCCCTCTGTGCCTCTGGAGATGATTTGTCACTCATTCTACAATGCACACAGTGCTGTCTGAGACGTGTATCCGTTGCAGTCCTTGAGTCATCTTTCAGCAGCAAGCTGTATTGAGGCTGCCAACCCTCCTATCTGGTGCATTTCCTTATGCTTCAGTTCAAAGGGTAGTGAGGACACATAGAAGCAACCTCTTTACAGCAGACAAATCCTGTACTGCTTATGTTGCTTTGTCTTGGGGCCTCATTTGTCAAGGGCAAAGCAGAGTTTTCAGAGCAGGTTTTGAAAGAAGGAATGTTTCATGGTTTGAATTCCACTCCAGTTCCACAGAATTTGAACACATAATTGCTCATTCTTTTTTTAAGCACTTACCCCAGGTATTGCTACAACTTCTGCCCTGCATATGGCTTCATGTGAAGCCTGCCTGCCCACAGAAATACTTGGAATGTTCCTGCTGCATGAAGTTTATGAGCATGAAATACTGGTTATTGATGTTATAATGGCTGAAAGTGTTAAAAGAGAATGTAAAAAGCCACAGACATAGTATTTTTAGAACAGCCAGCTGTTACGTAGGACAAAAGTCCTGTGTCTTGTGTTTCTTGGTTATTACAATAAAAGCAAAAGCTAAAAAAGGCTTACTAGTAGAGAAGGGTTATAAAAATCAGATATGATCAGAGATTAAGCATTAGAAGAAAGCAGAAAGGTCTGTGCTTTGAGCCAGTTAACTTCTTGGGGACAAGCTTACCTGGGAATGTGATAAAGGTGATAGAAATAAGTGATAGAAAAACAAATTTTGGGGAAGTTATGGAGGCAGGAGAAACACAGGAGGAGAGGGATGTCCTCTGCTACGAGGACAGAGTTGGGGCTCTTCAGTCTGGAGAAGAGAAGGATTCGAGGAGACCTTATAGTGGCCTTCCAGTATCTGAAGGGGGCTACAGGAAGGCTGGGAAGGGATTACTGACAAGGTCTTGTAATGACAGGACAAGGAAGAATAGGTTTAAACTGTCAGAGGGGAGATTTAGACTGGATGTTAGGAGGAAGTTCTTTACAGTGAGGGTGGTGAGACCCTGGCACAGGTTGCCCAGGGAGGCTGTGTCTGCTCCCTCCCTGGAGGTGTTCAGGGCCAGGTTGGATGAAGCCTTGAGTGACCTGTTCTGGTGGGAGGTGTCCCTGCCTACAGCAGGGGGTTAGAGCTGGATGATCTTTAACGTCCCTTCCAACCTAGACCATTCTATGATTCTATGATTCTATGTTCAATTTGCGTAATACTGGGAATTTAGGGGGTGTCAAGAAGAACAGAATTAGTGATTGTAAGAGGAAAAAAAAACTGATCAAAGTGCCAGAGAAATCAATGACAATCTTTCATAAGTGCTGAAGACATCCAGGAAAAGGATGGGTCACTGGGCAGAGATCCACTGAAGACATCAAGGAGAAGGATGGGTCACTGAGAAGGGATCCACTGAAGACATCAAGGAGAAGGATGGGTCACTGAGAAGAGATCCACTGAAGACATCCAGGTGAAGGATGGGTTCCACCAAATACAGAGTGTGTGTTAAAGGAGGTTGGGTTAAGGTTGCAATGAGAGCCTATGTGATGCCTGTTTTTGGCTGATTATTCGAGTGGTGTTCCTGTGTGGCTTAGAAATGCAAGGAAGGCACAAGAAGCTTCCACTTGTAGCAGTGGCTGTTGTTTGTGATGTTGAAGAGACAACAGAGAAAGGAGTTAGGCTCTCAGTGCCTGTCCAACTGCCACTGCTATGGTTGGTTGCAATTAGGGATGTCATTGGGAGTTGTAGAGGAAAATGACATTGAATTAACAGCAAATTAGAATTTAGTAACTGGGACAGATGCCCGCTCCTAAGAAGCAGCACAGAATGCCTTTGGTGTACCGAGCAAGCAGACTGTGTAGGTATTGGCTAGGTTCAAATTAAGGATGGAAAGGGGCATCTGCCTGAAGAAGACCATATTCAGCCTTTCCTGGAATAGAATAGAATCACAGAATGGTTTAGGTTGGAAGGGACCTCAAGGATCATCCAGCTCCAACCTCCTGCCATAGGCAGGGACACCTCCCACTAAAGCAGGCTGCTCAAGGCCTCATCCAGCCTGGCCTTAAACACCTCCAGGGAGGAAGCATCCACAACCTCCCTGGGCAACCTGTGCCAGTGTCTTACCAACCTCACTGTAAAGAACTTCCTCCTAACATCCAGTCTAAATCTCCCCTCTGCCAGTTCAAACCCATTCCCCCTCGTCCTGACATTACCAGACCTTGTCAATAGTCCCTCCCCAGCCTTCCTGTAGGCTCCCTTCAGATACTGCAAAGCCACTCTAAGGTCTCCTCGAAGCCTTCTCTTCTCCAGGCTGCAGAGCCCCAACTCTCTCAGCCTGTCCTCATAGCAGAGCTGCTGCAGCCCTCTGATCATCTTTGTGGCTCTCCTCTGGACTGGCTCCCGCAGTTCCATGTCCTTCTTGTGTTGGGGGCTACAGAACTGCACACAGTACTCCAGGTAGGGTCTGAGGAGAGCAGAGTAAAGAGGGAGAATCCCCTCCCTTGCCCTGCTGCCCACACTGCTCTTAGAATCAACCAGGTTGGAAGAGACCTCCAAGATCATCCAGTCCAACCTAGCACCCAGCCCTACTCAGTCAATTAGACCATGGCACTAAGTGCCTCATCCAGTCTTCTCTAGAACACCTCCAGTGATGGCAACTCCACCACCTCCCCAGGCTGCCCATTCCAATGGCAAATCACTCTCTCTGTGAAGAAGAATGCCCTCAGTACTGTCATGGGCTGAAGCCAAAATTTACAGGGGGGTGGCCTTTGGAAGACAAAAATAGAATCTTGCCATCCATTTTCTGATGAAAGTTCAGCTGTGCGTGGAAGGCCTCCAGAAAATAATTTCGGTGGTGTGAAGTTATTAGGAATGAAAGATTGAAAAAAACCCTGAGAAATGAAAGACCTGAGAGCCATGAAAGTGGTCACCTGTAGGAAAACAAAAGCTTAGAGCAAGGGCTGCCAAGCTTACAGCAGCTGGAGATTGATGCCCAGCAAGCTTACAAATTTGAAAAGGAAATGGCAACACGAGGAACAAAACAACTTTGTGCTGAGCGAGTTCACAGCAACAAAGAGTTTCTGCCAGCCAGCAATGCACTACTTGATTAACGACACCGAGCAGTATCATAAAGCACTCCTGGAGGTTTTGGAGAACACTTAGAGCTGAACTCAGGTGCATCCTTCCTGCAGGTTTTTCAGTTCAGATGATCAGCACTAGCTGTCAATAAGTGTAAGAACTGTACTTAGCAGAGGTGCAAGCATTAGATTCAGTTCCTTGTCGGTAGGTTGCTTAGAATAACTGTAAAAACATGCAAGGAAAGCTATGCCGTGGAATGTTCACACTGGAAATGTTATTTCAGGTAGCATTTTGCTTTTGCTCAGCACTTAGCAGAGAACTGTCTCTGAAAACAGAAAATGGAAGAAAAGCCTGCCTGTGGTGAGGTATCTGTAAATGACCTTGAAGAAGCTGGAACTGTTGCTCTGTTGAAGCTGACTGATCACAGGCTCACAGGATGTTAGGGGTTGGAAGGGACCCAAGGAGACAATTGAGTCCAACCTCCCTGCCAGAGCAGGACAATCCTATCTAACACAGATCACAGAGGAACACATCCAGAAAGGCCTTGAGAGAGACTCCACAACCTCTCTGGGGAGCCTGTTCCAGTGCTCTGGGACCCTTACAGTAAAGAAGTTCCCCCTTGTGTTGAGGCAGAACCTCTTTTGCTGCAGCTTACACCCATTGCTCCTTGTCCTATCCCAGGGAGCAGTGAGCAGAGCCTGTCCCCCCACTCCTGGCAGCCTTCAGATGCTTATAAACATTTATCAAATCCTCTCTAAGTCTTCTCTTCTCCAGACTAAGCAGTCCCAGGTCCCTCAGCCTCTCCTCATCAGCCATGCCCTCCAGTCCCCTCATCATCCTCGTAGCCCTCTGCTGGACCCTCTCCAGCAGATCCCTGTCCCTCTTCAACTGAGGAGCCCAAAACTGAACACAGTATTCAAGATGAGGTCTCAGCAGGGCAGAGTAGAGGGGGAGGAGAACCTCCCTTGATCTGCTGGACACACTNCCAGCTTGGTGTTGTCAGCAAAGCTGCTGAGCAGACTCTGTCTGTGCCCTCATCAATGGCGTTGATGAAGATGTTGAACAGGACTGTCCCCATCAGTGATCCCTGGGGGACACCACTGGTCACAGCTCTCCAGCTGGACTTGGCATCACTGATCACCACCCTCTGAACTCTATCTTGCAACCAGTTCCTAACCCACCTCACTTTCTGCTCTTCCATCCCACACTTCCTCAGCTTGCTCGCTAAAATGTCGTGGGAGAGGGTGTCAAAGGCCTTGCTAAGGTCGAGGTAGACTACAGCCACTGCTCTCCCTGAATCTACCCATTCAGTTATGGCATCATAAAATGCTATCAGGTTAGTTAATCATGACTGCCCCTTGGTAAATCCATTTTGACTCCTCCTGAGAACCTTCTTCTCTTCCAAGTGCCTTGAGATGCCCTCCAGCAGGAGCTGCTCCAACATTTTTCCAGGGCTGGAGGTGAGGCTGACTGCTCTATAGTTCCCTGGAACCTCTTTCTTGCCCTTTTTGAAGACTGGAGTGCTTCAGTAGTGTGTGTTGCAGATGACACAATCACTTGCACTGATGGCATGACCCTGTGTATTTTGTTCTCATGAAGCCAAGTTGCCTGATTGTACCTCAGGTTCAAGTGCTTTGTGGATCCACGAGCAGGAGGAGACGTTTTAGAACCTTGGTGAACTGCCATGAAGGCACACCTTGTAATGACCCATTTCTGTGCAAAAGGTGAAAGAATTGTGTTCACAGTGCTGGGAGACATATGAAAATATGCCTTCATTAAAACTTGGTTTCACTTCCTTTGGGCTTTCCACTCATTAAGATACTGCTCTCATCTTACAGTCAGTCGTGAATGAGTTTTAAAGCTGAGCAGTGGAACTGTATATCTGGAATCAACTGCATTTCATGGAGTGTAAGCATTTAATTCTTGTAGTCAGCTTTGTAAGTCTTGCCACGTGCTGTTTGCTTGATTTAAAAGCGCTTTGACACTTGAGTACTGTAGAAGTATTTCTGGAAATAATCATCTAAATTGTTTAATGCATTTGCCTCTTTCCCATCTGTTGCAGAAGTCCTCTAGAGAGTAAGAGCTCATGTAGTCGTGAACAGCTCTTTAAGGGGATGTAAGGAGCTTTCTGGCCCATGTTGGTTAATGACAATTCTCTTCCAGGAAGGTGCTTGATACTCAAAAGTAGTCTGATTTCCTGGTGGTAAGGATCATCTCCTCTGTAATAATGGAACTGCCTGAAATTTGGTATTTATGTCAATATGAAGTAGGTTAAAATGAAATAGATATATTTATCATCAGAGTAGGGGTATACTCCCCCATATAAATTACAGTTGAGTTGATTCTGAGAGATATTTACTGGGTCTTATCCAGCTGTCATGCAATCTGACTAAACACATGGCAAAGAATTTGGTTTTGCTAACTCGTATAGCCTTAAGTAGCTTTCTCAGGAGCAATCATTCATTTGGATGTGTGTGTCTCTTCTTACCCAAAGGCATTCCATCACAAGTCACATCATAGCTCCCAGCTGACTGCTGACTTGCTGATAGTCCTTAACCACACTATTAACAAGTCATTAATCTGTAGTAAGATAAAACACTCTTTTCTGCCTGTTGGAGCAGTATTCAAGTTCTGCTTTCCCTAAATCATGTGTTTTGTGTAAACCTTAAGGTGTGTTAAACCTTCATACCAATGGGTGTAGTTTTTTATCAGACCAGCTCTGATTATAAGGACCCATTTTTGGTTAACTACTGTGATTAAGCTTTTGGGAATGATAGTGATCTGAGGCCTTCTAACAAAGGCTTCTGTCTTTAAAGTGTCCTGGCACCACTGGGTGTTTCCCTGTTTGCAGTCAAGACATGCTTGATACACTGGTTTGACCCAGACTTGTGGTGCACATGTTTGCAGAAAACATGTCAGATATTTGGGTGTGTTTGTGGCCCCAGAGATGCTGCTAATCTAATGTATGGGTGAGTGTGATTAGGAGATTTTTGCATGCATGATTCTGGTGTTCCTTCTAAGTCTCACAGATAGGTGCTGACTTATTAGGTATGGCCAGTAGGTTATCCAAGTGTGGAAAGTATCACAGTCTCACAGTCTCACAGTATCACCAAGGTTGGAAGAGACCTCACAGATCATCAAGTCCAACCTGTTAGCACAGAGCTCAAGGCTAGACCATGGCACCAAGTGCCACGTCCAGTCCTGCCTTGAACAGCTCCAGGGACGGCGACTCCACCACCTCCCTGGGCAGCCCATTCCAGTAGCCAATGACTCTCTCAGTAAGTAAGAGTAAAGACAGCAGGTCCAGTAGGAAGCCAAGAAGGAGTAACCTGCTTTCAGAGCAAGAGGCCTAAACACTGTAGTAAAAAAAAGTCATTATCTATTACTCACTTTGCATTAGGGCTACTATCTTCTTTTAGGGAGAATAATTAAGAGGTGATAGATTTCCAAAGAGTGCAACTACCTGAAAGAAGGTTTGAGTGAGGAGGGGGCCAGCCTCTTCTCCTTGTTGTCAAGCAGCAAGACTAGAGGAAATTGTTCCAGTGAGTTCTTTGGGGCCAGGGAACGCTCTCACACATGGGTACTCTGGGTATAGTGTTAATACTTTATTACAGCTTAAACACTAAAACCATAACAGGAAAGGTACACTGGAAACCACAATACCTAGGACTCAGATACTACAGTCACAGAGAGAAAGGTATGTGACAAGGAATGCTGAGTAACTATTGACCCAAGAGCAGGTTATACTCACCCTCACCCTAGCCAGCTGACCAGCAGAGCTCCTGAGATGTGTAGCTGGCAGGGCCAGCAGGCACTCCTCTTCTTAAGGCAGGCGTCCCCAGCGGGAGCCGCACCGTGATGGTGGTCAGACTGGTGCTGCTCCAGCCCAGCTCCCTGTGCTCTCGGTAGAGATGGCTGCAGGATTCTGTGACGTGTGGCCAGGACGTCCTAGAAGGCCAAAGGCAGCAGAACAGAGCTCCTCCTTTACTTTGGAATCGGTTCCATCCATCTTTCCCTACTGCTCGTGCGCATACTTGCAAGCCCCAGATCTTCTCTCTAGTGATTATTGGCCTGTTGGAACTTCTGATCAAACACAGACCAACTCTTCCCTCCTACGGAAATGGTTTCGAGCAGCACCAGGGGAGATTCAGGCTGGATATTAGGAAATATTTCTTCACAGAGAGGCTTCTCACTCATTGGAATGATCTGCCCAGGGCAGTGGTGGAGTCATTGTCCCTGGAGATGTTTAAGCAGCATGTGGACCTGATGCTTAGGGACATGGTTTGGTGTTGGCTTGAGGGTTGGACTGGATAATCTTTGAGGTCTCTTCCAAACAGGTGTTTTCTTTGATTCTGTGATTTCATTGTTTCCTTGTTACTTTAATTTTGACAGAAATTATGATTCACCACTGACATCAATTTAAATAGGTGCTTAAAAGTGTGTCATAGATGAAGCAAGTGTCCTTGGCTGCCGCAGGGGTGTTAAGCCTGCCCCTCTGTCCTGTTAAGTGCGGTAGAGACTAAGACGAGTGTATGCTAGTGCCAGTGCACACATCACATACAGCCCACTGCCTGGCTTCACTCCTGCAAAGGAAGCTGTGGATAATCAACAGGTTGTGTAGCACACTTGACTTGCTGGAGGGCAGGGATGCCATCCAGAGGGACCTGGGCAGGCTGGAGAGGTGGGCCCAGGCCAACCTCATGACATTTAACAAGGCCAAGTGTAAGGTCCTGCACCTGGGTCAGTGCAATCCCAGGCACAGATACAGGCTGGGTGGTGAATGGCTGAGAGCAGCCCTGAGGAGAAGGACCTGGGGGTCTGGGTTGATGAAAAGCTCAACATGAGCCTGCAGTGTGCACATGCAGCCCAGACAGCAACCCTGTGCTGGGCTGCAGCAAGAGCAGTGTGGGCAGCAGGGCAAGGGAGGGGATTCTCCCCCTTNGAGGGGAGATTTAGACTGGATGTTAGGAGGAAGTTGTTTACAGTGAGGGTGGTGAGACACTGGCACAGGTTGCCCAGGGAGGTTGTGGATGCTTCCTCCCTGGAGGTGTTCAAGGCCAGGCTGGATGAGGCCTTGAGCAAGCTGCTCTAGTGGGAGGTGTCCCTGCCTATGGCAGGGGTTGGAGCTGGATGATCCTTGAGGTCCCTTCCAACCTAAACCATTCTATGATTCTATGATTCAAAAAGACTAATTCACGTCACATAGAATCATAGAATCATCCAGGTTGGAAGAGACCTCCAAGCTCATCCAGTCCAACCTAGCACCCAGCCCTATCCTGTCACCTAGACAATGGCACTTAATGCCTCATCCAGGCTTTTCTTGAACACCTCCAGGGATGATGGCTCCTTGTGTTTCTGTTTACTAAGAATGAACTTATTCAGCTCTTGATTTAACTTCTTTTTTCTCAGAGGACTGTGCATGACATCACTTTTTTTCCCCTCAGAACAGCAGCTTTGCTTCAGTTTGTTTGCCAAAGAGGCTCTGCAATTTTTCAGCCCCTTTTGGTTCCTAGAGAGTTAGTTCCTGGGAGTTCTGCAGGCAGGTGTAATGTTACTAAAATAATGATAAAAAGCCAGCCTCAGAGTTGTAACCTGTGTAAAATGTATGGTCAGAATGATGTCCAGTTTCCCCCTGAAGCTGAAAGTGCTGGAGTATAGAATCACAGAATGGTTTAGATTGGAAGGGACCTCAAGGATTATCTAGTCCCAACCCCCTGCCATAAGCAGGGACACCTCCCACTACAACAGGCTGCTCAAGGCCTCATCCAACCTGGCCTTGAACACCTCCAAGGAGGTTCTGGAGCACAGAAGCACCCAATGCGATCTTCGATCACATTGCGTGCTTCTGTGCTCCAGAACCTCCCTGGGCAACCTGTGTCAGGGTCTCACCACCCTCACTGCAAAGAACCCTTTCCTAACATCTACTTTCAGTCTTCCCTCTGCCAGTTCAAACCCATTCCTCCTTGTCCTGTCATTACCAGACCTTGTCAATAGTCCCTCCCCAGCCTTCCTGTATGTCCCCTTCAGATACTGAAAGGCTACTCCAAGGTCTCCTTGAAGCCTTCTCTTCTCCAGGCGGAAGACCCCCAACTCTTGTAGCCTGTCCTCATAGCAGAGCTGTTCCAGTCCTCTGATCATCTTGGTGGCCTCATCTGGACTGGTTCCAACAGTTCCATGTCCTTCTCTAACTCATCATATCTATGTCCTCTTTGACTTGAACTTGATGCTGGATGAAGAGGAGGGTGTGCCCAAGTGGGTCTGATGGCAGCAAAAGTCCTATCAAAGCCATAATCATAAACCTACTGAGACAGCACAGTCATCATTTCCAAGAGTCAGTGCTGGCACTGACTCTTTCTCTTATTTTGCTTGGAATATGACTCTGGTGTCAGCACTTCACCATTATTGCAGTTGAAAGATGAAGGACGTAAATATGGTGAAGAGTCCAGGCTTTTGCTCGGAGCATAATACTGAGCAAGGCAATCAAGGGCTGGGATAGTATTTATGGCAATGATGGTACTCAGGATGACAGATGATGTGCTTAGTGTTTCAACCAGTTGTGTTTGCTTAATTCAGTCTTTCTGCTCTATTCTTTTTCATTCTGTTCTGTGCACCTATTGTAAGCCTTGCCCAGACTCTGTAAGTCATGTACTGAAACTGAGTGTTATTTTCTACTTCAAAACCAATTGAAACTGCAAAAGAGGAATAGATATGCGGGGGGGGGGGGGGTTTATTTGTTTGTTTGGGGTTTTTTTGTGTTTTTTTTAATGAACCTAAGTGTCTGGATCCTGCTTTCTTAAGGACGATGGATTGTGTAGCTGCCCTGCTTTGGAATTTTGGTGTTTCTGTTTGTTGTGGTTAATTTTGGACTTATAAATTAACAAGGAATCAAACAATGAAGTTAGAGTGTTGCTGGGTTGGGGTCCAGTCCTTGGTGAAAAATGCAGCTCTAGCATATTGGCAGCTAGACTGCTTGTTATTCATTGTGAGGCGTCTAGCTATGGGAGTGTTAGATGTTTGACAGCATTGAATAGATTCCAGTCAGCCATACAAACTACCTCCAGTGAAGTGGAAAGGACCATAAAATTGTTTTAGCAACAGCTAATTCTCTTGAGTCTTTTAAGGCTTTTTTTCCTCCTTTTCTTTCCCCCCTTTCCTTTAACTGCTTGGTTGCCAGTAGAGGATGTGACAGTCTAAACAATGAATGCTCACAGATTGGTTTCATGTTTTAAGGTTTGTTATGAAAGCTTTGCACTGATTTTGCATGTAGTATAGTGTGGGTCTTGAAAACAAAGAGCTACCCAACCTAAAGGGTAGGGAACCTTAGGAGGAAGTTCTTTACAGTGAGGGTGGTGAGACACTGGCACAGGTTGCCCAGGGAGGTTGTGGATGCTTCCTCCCTGGAGGCGTTTAAGGCCAGGCTGGATGAGGCCTTGAGCAAGCTGCTCTAGTGGGAGGTGTCCCTGCCTATGGCAGGGGTTGGAGCTGGATGATCCTTGAGGTCCCTTCCAACCTAAACCATTCTATGATTCTGTGGTTCTAAAGTATGTAGTTAGCAACGATGTCTTGGTTCTAATTTAAATTCCCAGAGACTCTAATAAATTTGATAGAACCAATAACAATTTGTAAAGTGCCCTTCCCTCTCCTTCCTCCCTCCCTCCCAATAAAAGAAAGGAATTAGAAGTAGAGAGGAAAGGTAAGCACACCCAAATCAGTCAATCTCACTCGATTTGGAAGTTAAAAAAGAAAAGTTTAACAATAACTTAAAAGGGTATCAGAGGTAGGGAGGTTACAAAGGTGTAGGGAAGGGGAAATAACAAATACAAAAGGTACAAATACAACCCAAGTTTGTGATGGTGGTGGCTTTGTCTGCCTCATGGGTGATGGCCCACGGGGGGAGCTGGGATTGTTTAGCCTGGAGAAGAGGAGGCTCAGGGCAGACCTCATTGCTGTCTACAGCTACCTGAGGGGTGGTTGTAGCCAGGAGGAGGTTGCTCTCTTCTCTCAGGCAGCCAGCACCAGAACAAGAGGACACAGCCTCAAGCTGTGCCAGGGGAAATTTAGGCTTGAGGTGAGGAGAAAGTTCTTCACTGAGAGAGTCATTGGCTACTGGAATGGGCTGCCCAGGGAGGTGGTGGAGTCACCGTCCCTGGAGCTGTTCAAGGCAAGGTTGGACGTGGCACTTGGTGCCATGGTCTAGCCTTGAGCTCTGTGGTGAAGGGTTGGACTTGATGATCTGTGAGGTCTCTTCCAACCCTGGTGATACTGTGATACTATACTATGATACTATGATACTATGATCTTTTGGATCTGCAGCTAAAGAGGTGTGCGAGTTCTCCCGTCTTAACTGTGAGTGAAGGATTTCTTTCCTCCTGAGTGGCTTTGACTGTGGATTCAGCATCTGAAGAACATAAAAATATGTCCCTACCTGTCAGATGGTTCATAATATGAGCCTGTTGCCTCATCATGTGCCATAGTTCAGTCTTTAAGGAAAAGGCAGGAAGACTATTGAAATGGCCTGGGAGACAGCATGGCACTGGCTTTGGAGGAAGCCTGACAAATGCCTGTGGGGTACAAGAAGCTTCATTGAAGGGACTTAACCATAAGCCTGGCTTAGGCGAGGTTGAGTTTTGTAATTTCTCTGGGTGCAAGGCTTCATTCTGCTGACAGTAGATAGATAAATGAGATTAGAGTGAAAAGCAAGTTGGTTCTCTTGCCACTTTCTGCCACAATGAGCAGCTCTGGCTTGTACGCTGGGGAAAATGACATATTTCATCCATCTCAGTGAAAATTCTTCCTTTCCTCTCCTGTTTGCATCTTTCCCCCAGTATTTAGTTAGATTAGCATTAGCTGGAACCAAAGAATCATAGACTCATAGAATCAAGAGGTTGGAAGAGACCTCCAAGATCATCCAGTCCAACCTAGCACCCAGCCCTTGCCAGTCACCTAGACCATGGCACTAAGTCTTCTCTTGAACACCTCCAGGGTCAGTGACTGTACCACCTCCCTGGGCAGCCCATTCCAATGCCAATCACTCTCTCTGGCAACAGGTAGTTGTAGACAGCAATGAGGTCTGCCCTGAGCCTCCTCTTCTGCAGGCTGCACACCCCCAGCTCCCTCAGCCTCTCCTCACAGGGCTGTGCTACAGGCCCCTCACCAGCTTCTTCACCCTTCTCTGGACATGTTCCAGTACCTCAGCATCTCTCTTGAATTGAGGAGCCCAGAACTGGACACAGCACTCAAGATGTTGATGTTAGGTTGGGTTTTTATCCCAGTTTTTTTTTAAGTTTTGCAGTCTTAGTTGCTCCATATGGGAATTCTCTCAAGTATTGTCCTACTCCTACTTCCTATCAGAGAGGCAGTCACTCTGGCAGCCAGCTGAATCTCTTGTGTAAGTAATCTTTCCTCTTTCTAGCCTTACAGTTCATCTCTTGCTAGGTTCACTAGATGCACAGAAGGCCAAAGTAGACAATTCAGTCACCTCTGCTGACTGGAACTCCGTGCATGAACATCATTGTGGCACTGTCACTACCAACATTTGACCTTACAATAAAAATGCCACATGCTAAGAAGACATTGGGCAGTATCAGCAGGAGCAGTGCACAGATCTGAACTGGATCAGGGCTAAACCAGCCAGCTCCTGTGGGGAAACCTAGGGCACAGCTAGGATCCTGGTTGACTCACTCCTGTTCTCTTCTGCAGAGGGCTTGAAAATCCCTGGTGGTTTTATTGTGCTGCTCTAGACTTTTGTTAGTTGTAATTAAATTTTACTGATTTGTTTGTTCTTCTAGTCCATCTACACAAAATATTAACTTCACAGCTCTTACCCCAGTGTTCATACACACCTGTGAACCATAGAAGTCTGTAGTCTGTGTAAGCTTCTTGAGCTTGCTGTGCCTGCATTTGGAGGAGAAGACCCTGCCTTTTCATTTAGATACTTCAGTCCTAGGGAGAAAGATTTGGCCTTTCTAAGGCTGCAGTCCTCCTGTGCAGCAGCCAAATCCTTCATGCAGCCATAGGTCCAAACAGAGGAAGTGAAGATCTTCCCCTGAGCAACCTCTTTCCTCTAGAGGAGATTCAGCTCGGAGCAAAGTTCAGCATTTGCATAGAAAGAAAGGTGCAGAATTTTGTTAGCTTAGCTACCTCAAGTGCTGGCTTGCATACATCACTAACTGCAGGTGCCATGGAAGAGCTGGTTTATTGAGAAGGGATGGGATCTGAGGGTTTTGGCAGTTGTCTTTTTCATCAGAGCTACCAGCGGTCACTGGGCCAGTTGCCAAAGCTTATTTTTCACTATGGTAAGAGCCTCTGTTCTCATTTTTCAATGCATATGTTGGTGGCTCCCATCTCTGCTTCTCTGCAGACCTGCTCTGTTCTACACCATCCCCTGTAGCTGTTTTCTGGGAGACCAAATAGTTTTAATTCTCTCTAATCAAATTTTGTGTTGCTGTTATTGCAGACTTAGAGCTCATGTGCTTGTGAGCCAAGACAACACATGAATCTTTGTTTTCCCAGAGGTGGACCTAATTGCTGCTGAGTGCCCTTGAGAATATTTGCTGCTAAAACTATTAATAAGAAGTGGAGGATAGGAGGAGGAGGAGAAGAAAACACAATAATTCTTAAAATCTGTTTACCAGATATTCAAGTCTCTGTTCTGTGGAGTCAGAGTGGAGTCAGGACTGCAGTTTGAAGGATGAGGAATACCTTGTGTCTTGAACTGGCAGGAGACACCAGGAAAATGTGATGTACAGGGAGATGACTGAGGAGCAGAAGTCTGTCTGGATAGTGAAGAGGAAGCTGGAGCCCATTCTTGCTGAGGGATGCTCGTTCACTCACCTGAGGCTGTAGTAGAAGTTTCAAAGATGCCTGTGTATTTCTTTGGAAAGTCCATTGATTCCTTTCAGGGAGACATCTCTGCTTTCAGTCCTTGGTTTTCTTTCTGATTTAGCCAAAGCTGTTTTGTAAAGATTTCACCTAATGAGATGGTTTGTTTTGAATCACTGCCACCACTTCAATACATGGACTTTACCCTTGGTTCTCGTTTTGTTCTACATACCCTTGCTATATCATTTGGATTTTTTTCCCTAATAAGCAAATTTGGCACTGTTGCCTCTATGGAGGCAAGAGAAAAATCACTGTTGTACTTCTGTATGAGCCCTTGCTGTCACACTTTTATGTGACTGGGTGTAAGAGGAAAGAGTTGGTCTGTGTTGGATCAGAAGTTACAAGAGGCCAACAGCTGCCAGGTCACCAGAGATAAGCACAGGGTCTGTGAGCTCTCAAGTGAGAAATCTAAAGAAAACAAGAGCCTGCAAGTAGCATCCCTGTACTCAGAGGCCAGAATGTGGTGTTGGCTAAACAGTATGTGGAGCCAGCACTGGCCTTGAAAGGCTCTGCAGAGGACAGCCAGCTGCAGAGGGAGCTGAAGATGATGAAGGCTCCCCTCACTGGGGGTCACACAACCACTAACGCCAACAGTGCACATGGGCAGTAGGGAAAGTCAATATGTAACAGACTGTGAAACAAGGGAGGAGCTTGGTCCTGCTTGGTGCAGCCTTCTGGGACCTGCTGGCCACAGGCACAGAGCTCTGAGCACATCCAAACCGAGAGCAGAGGTGGCTGAGCTGTGAGCGGCACCAGGCTCACAGCCTAGCAGCGCCTGGGCCACCTTTTGAGACAGCAGCTGGGCAGCTCTGCTATCTGTGCATCTCAGGAGCTCTGCTGGCCTGTGGGATAGGCTGAGCACAGCCTGCCCTTCCATCAGTAGAGCTGCTTGGGATTGTTTGTCATACCTTACTCAGCAGTGTAGTTTCTGCCCCTGTGGCTGTAGCATGTGAGCCATAGGTATTGTGGTTCCCAGTGTACCTTTCTCATTACGGTTTTAGTGTTTAAGCTGTAATAAAGTACTGAAATTGTACCTGGATGGGGGTACCCACCTGTGAGAGTGTTCCCTGGCCCCAAAGAAGTCACTGGAACACCAAGTGTTTTGACATCAAACTCCAAAGAAGCATTAAAACAAAAGGGAAGTCAGCAGGTAAGTTTTTCAGAGCAGGTTAAGCCTAAGTCTGTTTACCCTTGAAACTTTAATCTTTTAGTCCAGAAATCCACGACAGCACTGTGCAGTGCTCGAAGAATGCTGACCTGCTGTGGACCACATCCTACTCGCTACAAGTCTTCTAAGCTTAACCACTGCAGTGCCAAGTCCTGCCTGCCGGGGTGAGGGCTTAGTCTGTGCAGATCACCTTCAGATGCTTTCAGCCCCTTCACATCTTACAACCAGATTGGAAATGCCTAGATTAAGCATGAGGAAATAATAAACACAGTGGAGTTCACCTGGGAAGGAAATCTGCTGACTTTCCAGCCCTGCTGATCCATTGTAGAAAAAGTCCTTGTGCATCACAGGTGTCTGGATGCATTTGTCAAGCCTAATTCACATTCAGAAGTAAACATCTGTCTTGAGCTGAATTTTGTCCCTTGCAGGCTTCTGGGGAGCAAGCTGCATTCTACTCTGAACTGCCTTAGCAGTTTTGTGTTGTCAAAGGTTTTGATGCAAAGAAACCTGGCAAGGGACTAAGGGGAGGTTGTCAGATTCGAGCTTCTATGTCCATATTTCTCTTTTATATAAAATATATCCCAGTTGAGTGTTGTCAGTGGGGTCTTGGATGGAGCAGCAGAGCTGGAAGTGGCAGCTGTTTTTTCAGTGGGAATAAGGTTTGATAGACTCCTTTTTTTTTTCCTCCAGTGTGTTGTCGTTCTTGGATGCTTTGCTCTTGTGCAGTTCATGATGGATTGAAAGCTGCATTTTTTTCCCCACATAATGTATTTAGTGAAATCTTGTGATGTAGGAGCTGGACAAGATCCCAAGAGGCTATATAGTCTGGTGGTGGACCCAGCTGTGTATTGTTGGTTTACGTTACTTCTCTAATAGAGAGCTGGTGCCAGATAACCTGGGAACAGTTGATTTCTTTTCTATTTCTATCTGCTCTTGTTATGTCCACCTCTTTCACTCTATCTAAATAACTTTGGCAATCTGACTCATAGTACAGGACAGAGCCAGTGATATCACTCTGGTTTTTGCATTTCTGTAGCCCACATTTACGTAATTACAGCCCTTTCCTCTCATACTTCTGGTCTGCTGGTTGACTTCATCTCCAAATTACACTATTCATTTTGTTACCTCTGCCTTATCTCTGAATTATGGGGAAATGCATGATTCAGTATCTGCTTAATACTACAGTCAGATGTAACTCGGTTTAGAACAGGCTTATCCTGGATTTGAGCCATGAGTGGCGCAGGGCAAAAGGACAGAGAAGGTATTTTACCCCTAAGGGAGTAAAGTAACACTCACACAGAACTGGAATTTAAATACAGAATCATAGACTTGTAGAACGGTTTAGATTGGAAGGGACCTCAAGGATCATCCAGCTCCAACCCCCTGCCATAGGCAGGGACACCTCCCACTAGAGCAGGCTGCTCAAGGCCTCATCCAGCCTGGCCTTAAACGCCTCCAGGGAGGGAGCATCCACAACCTCCCTGGGCAACCTGTGCCAGTGTCTCACCACCCTCACTGTAAAGAACCGTTTCCTGACATCCACTTTCAATCTCTCCTCTGCCACTTTAAACCCATTACCCCTTGTCCTGTCCTTACAAGACCTTGTCAATAGTCCCTCCCCAGCCTTCCTGTAGCCCCCTTCAGATACTGGAAAGCCACTATAAGGTCTCCTGGAAGCCTTCTCTTCTCCAGGCTGCAGAGCCCCAACTCTTGTAGCCTGTCCTTAGAGCAGAGCTGCTGCAGCCCTCTGAGCACCTTCGTGGCTGTCCTCTGGACTGGCTCCAGCAGTTCCATGTCCTTCTTGTGTTGGGGGCTCCAGAACTGCAGACAGGACTCCAGGTGGGGTTTGAGGAGAGCAGAGCCAAGGGGCAGAATCCCCTCCCTTGCCCTGCTGCCCACACTGCTCTTGCTGCAGCCCAGCACAGGGTTGGTGTCTGGGCTGCACTCACACTGCAGGCTCACATTGAGCTTTTCATCACCTCAGATTGTTTCCCTTGAATTACCTATCAGCAATGCTGGTATGTGCTGGATCTTTTTTCCATCTTCTCCACTTGAGTGTTAGGACATAGCACTACTGTGATACCCATATTGGAGCTAGAGACTGTCCAGCTCATGTTAGCAAGAGCTAAAAGCTCTCTAGCTGCCTTTCCACTACTGATTACTGCAGGACTATTTAAGGAACTGCAGACAGTCCCTGATAAGGTCAATACTCCACAACATCTTCATCTCAATCTCATAACTGCCAGCCTCTTGGCAATATGCTAATAACACATCCAGTGTTTTGCTTTGAGAGGAGACCAAGGTCACACTTACCTCCCACTAGGAGACAGAGGATGAATTTTCCTTTTCTGTCAATTCCAGTAGTCCTCAAACTTTAGCATTATTACAGCTCCAGGCTAGGGTAGTTTTGAGTCCCCAGCATGGAGGACATCTGTGTACAAGTACTACTGTTAAAATTGCAACCAGGTGCAACCTTGGCCTCAGGACTGCGTTATCTGGTGCCTGGGTGACACCAAAAGCCTTCATGTGAAAATAATGGAAATACTGAATACTCTGCAAATCATGCACCAGATTTCTGATCAGAAACTCTGAAGGTGTAGCACTTGCAGGGACTTAGGCCCAGCTGTGTAAGTTAGAATAGTGTTTGTCTGCCAGTGTCACGAGTCTAGCCTCTGTTTTGTTTTCTCAGCCACTATGAATGCTCAAACTGCAGTGGAGACAACTAAGGCTAAGCAGTGTACTAATACAATAGCATTACAGTGACAGCAAATAGAGAGTGGTGTAGAAAGATGGTCTTGAGAGGATAAACATCTGCTAAGACATAAGGGAATACTGGTGTCAAAATCCTTTAAGATCCCACTTACTCCTCAGATGAGATGCCTGGGTGAGGATGCTAAAAAATTGTGATCCAAGTAACAAACCCGGCCAGCTGCCCCCCACCAATAGTTTTATTGTGCAGTGTCTGGTTTACTTTGTGAACAAATGGGAGCCCAGAGCAAAATGTGAGCTTGTTTGGTAAGGTCTGAGTGGTTCCAGTTTTCCCTCTCTTGATTTGTAGATGTTTGGCAGAAGGTTATGGAGAGAACAAGGAGGTCTGTGCCTCAGCTCATTTACTGCCTTCTGACTGTTTTTGCTTCATAGCATCTGGATTTTCTTGAGTCAAGCCTTAAGAGAGGAGATTATTTTGCATTATTGGTATTCCCCACTTCTCTTAAATGAACTCCTGAGCAGAAGTTGTCCAAAGTACACTTGCTTCAGTAGCAAAGGGTGTTGCAAAATGGCTGAAGGAGAGGGGGCACAAGCTCCTAGAAGCTTGTACAATCAGCCTTGGATGCGAGGTCTGAGTATTGAAACGCAGTAAGCCACAGCAGTGGGTGTGAAGAAGCTCAAAAGGAATTTGTCCTTGAGCTTTCTGATAAACAGCTTCTGTGGGACTGTGTCCAGTTTGGGAGGGAATTTAGCCATAGCAGAAACTGCAAGCAGGGAGGATCATGCAAACTTCAATCTTTAGGTGTGCTGATCGCTAATTAACAGCAGCGCATTGCATGCTGGATTCATGCTCACTAAACTCACCGTAACCAGCAAGTATGTGCTCTGTCACTGGCACCCTGATGCTCTTAATAAAGCATGGATTGCCTTGAAGCCAGCTCATATTGAGTCGTCTCTTGGCTTTCCCAACCCTGCAAAAGGGAAACAAAATCAGAAGAACTTCTTGAAAGTTCATAGTCCCCAAAGCTGTGCAGCTGTGGGGTGTGTGGGACAGAGCCCAGTTCCACTCTTCCCAACATGCCCTTGCCAGTGGCCTCAGTGCGGCCACAGCAGCCAGAGTGCCTCACAGTCTCACAGTATCACCAAGGTTGGAAGAGACCTCACAGATCATCAAGTCCAAATCTTCACCACAGAGCTCAAGGCTAGACCATGGCACCAAGTGCCACGTCCAATCCTGCCTTGAACAGCTCCAGGGACGGCGACTCCACCACCTCCCTGGGCAGCCCATTCCAGTAGCCAATGACTCTCTCAGTGAAGAACTTTCTCCTCACCTCAAGTCTAAATTTCCCCTGGCACAGCTTGAGGCTGTGTCCTCTTGTTCTGGTGCTGGCTGCCTGAGAGAAGAGAGCAACCTCCTCCTGGCTACAACCACCCCTCAGGTAGTTGTAGACAGCAATAAGGTCTGCCCTGAGCCTCCTCTTCTCCAGGCTAAACAACCCCAGCTCCCTCAGCCTCTCCTCGTAGGGCTGTGCTCAAGGCCTCTCACCTCCTTTCCAGCCGTGGTGTCTCACCCAGCCATTGTGACCAGCTGGGAAAGGAGGGAAGGTGGTGTGGAGATGGCTTTCCCACAGATTTCCTCAACTGAACAATTTCTTTCTTTGTTTTTTTTGAAGCTGGCATTCTCTGAGTGTAAAAGTTTAGAGTCATTTTAGGGTAATTTCTTATCAATACATTGATAATGATTAGAACAATAATGTCTATATTTTACTGACCTGAAGGATGCTCTTGTGTAGGCATTTTCCTCTGTAGTCTTTTCCCAAGTACTCCCTTGGTTGCCATTTTTTTGTGCCTTACAGAGCTTTAGATTTTAAAGTATGAAGAAAATCTCTACCTTCAAAACATAAACTATCCACTGCTGTGCTACTTGTATTGGTACTGTTCCCTTTTACTTTTTCATCTACATATAGTCTGTACTTTCAGAGATTGGATGTGAGAAGCTCACTCTTCCTGATAACACCCATCTTCAAGAAGGGGAAAAAGGATGACCCTGGGAACTACAGACCAGTCAGTCTCACTTCTGTGCCTGGAAAGATCATGGAGCAGATCCTCCTGAAGGCTCTGCAAAAGCAAATGGAAAACCAGGCAGAGCTGACTGGTGGTAACCAGCAATGGTTTCACCAAGGGCAAATCATGCCTGACAAATTTGGTGGCTTTTTATGATGTAGTCACAGCTGCAATGGACAGGGGAAGGGCAACTGATGTCATCTACCTGGACCTGAGTAAGGCATTCGACTCTGTCCCACATGACATCCTGGTCACCAAACTGGAAAAGCACAAACTGGATGGGTGGAGCACTCACTGGATAAGGAATTGGCTGGATGGTGGCATGCAGAGAGTGGTGATCAATGGCACAATGTCCACCTGGCGACCGGTGCCAAGTGGTGTTCCTCAGGGGTCAGTGCTGGGACCAGTGCTCTTTAACATCTTTGTCAGTGATATGGACAGAGGAATTGAGTGCACCCTCAGCAAGTTTGCAGATGACACCAAGCTGTGTGGCACAGCTGACTTGCTGGAGGGCAGGGATGCCATCCAGAGGGACCTGGACAGGCTGGAGAGGTGGGCCCAGGCCAACCTCATGACGTTTAACAAGGCCAAGTGTAAGGTCCTGCACCTGGGTCGGTGCAATCCCAGGCACAGATACAGGCTGGGTGGTGAATGGCTGAGAGCAGCCCTGAGGAGAAGGACCTGGGGGTCTGGGTTGACGAAAAGCTCAACATGAGCCTGCAGTGTGCACATGCAGCCCAGACAGCAACCCTGTGCTGGGCTGCAGCAAGAGCAGTGTGGGCAGCAGGGCAAGGGAGGGGATTCTCCCCCTTTACTCTGCTCTCCTCAGACCCCACCTGGAGTACTGTGTGCAGTTCTGGAGCCCCCAACACAAGAAGGACATGGAACTGCTGGAGCGGGTCCAGAGGAGAGCCACGAAGATGCTCAGAGGGCTGCAGCAGCTCTGCTATGAGGACAGGCTGAGAGAGTTGGGACTCTGCAGCCTGGAGAAGAGAAGGCTTCGAGAAGACCTTAGAGTGGCTTTCCAGTATCTGAAGGGAGCCTACAGGAAAGCTGGGGAGGGACTATTGACAAGGTCTGGTAATGTCAGGACGAGGGGGAATGGGTTTAAGCTGGCAGAAGGGAGATTTAGACTGGATGTTAGGAGGAAGTTCTTTACAGTGAGGGTGGTGAGACACTGGCACAGGTTGCCCAGGGAGGCTGTGGATGCTTCCTCCCTGGAGACGTTTTAAGGCCAGGCTGGATGAGGCCTTGAGCAAGCTGCTCTAGTGGGAGGTGTCCCTGCCTATGGCAGGGGGTTGGAGCTGGCTGATCCTTGAGGTCCCTTCCAACCTAAACCATTCTATGATTCTATGATTCTATGATACTTTGCATGTCCCTTGCAGAGATAAGGACCAACAAAATGAGTGAACTTTATAGCTTCTCTTGAGTATAAAGTGCCTTCAGGCTGCTGTATTTGAGGTGAACACCCACCCCTCACTGAACTCCGTCCTGGAAGAAAGGGAAAAGAGGTTAGCTTGTCAGAAAGACTGAGCTAACATTATGGATATAAAAATGTAGGGCTCAGTTCTGTAAGAAACAGGGCGTTTTGGCCCCTGTCCCATACAGCACTTAAGCACAGGCTTAATTTTAAAGCAAGTAGCAGATTGCCTGTTTTAGAGAAAGGCTGAACCCATAATCCTTGACGCTACTCGTGGAGGAGGACATGGGTTACTAACTCATGCAGCTGTGCCATGGCCGGGACTTGTTCCTCCACCTCCAACCAGTTGGGATGGCAGTGCCCAGGTCCCAGGTGACAGTGTAGGGCTTTCTGGGGACAGCAGACCCCCGTGGCCACATGCCAGGTTGGACTACTGAAGCCTGGGTGGGGGGGCTGCAGTCCTGAAGAGCACAGCAGTCAACTTCCTTGCAGAGCAATCATCTTCCCTTTGCCTAAGGGGAAAAGGGAAAATAACGTGGACATGTTTCATACTCCAGGAGGGAAGTTTCCTCCACCCAGCAAGTTTCCAGCTGTCCTGTGAAGATTTTTGTGCTTGATCCATGCCCTTTTTCCTGAGCTAAGCTCCGGTGTGTAACCGCTCTGCACACAAGTAGGTCTGTCCAGGAGAAACACGTTGTATCAAAGGGGGGGCTCCTCTCTGAGGGGAGAGGGAGCAAGTATGGGGCTGATCTGTCAATCAACTGTCAGACATCCTGGCATTTTCATGATGAATTAGGCTCTGTGGATGCTTTGTGGCTTGGCTAACAAAGAGACTGATTTTTTTCTTTACCAAACTCCCCAGTGCTACTCCTGCACTACATGATTTCACCAAGAATTTGTTTTAGTAGCTTGAAAATGTACTGGAGAGCATTGAGTGAGAAAAGGACACCATACACACATGTGAAGATTCATTTTATAGCAAGGTCTTTTTTTTTTTTTTTCCTTTAAGATTGTGTAATTCTTTAAGATCATTTAAGATTGTGGTAAAGCTGCATTCTTGATCCACCACCAGTGCGTGCCAGTAAGGGTGTCTAAGGTATGCTTGCTTGTTTGTGCGCATTTCCTTCGCAGGTCATGGGTTACTTGCACCTTGCATTTCAGGACACCTGCATCTGTGGTCGGTGGGTTTGTATTTACAGTGTTTGGTGAGCAAACACTCTGTGTTATGTGTGTGGGAAGTTACAAATGCTTCTCCCCCCAAGAAATAATTCATTACTGTAAAGTGAAATGTGTACTGTAGTCACCAAGCTTTCTGGATGTTGGGAGGAAGTTCTTCACAGAGAGAGTGATTTGCCACTGGAATGGGCTGCCCAGGGAGGTGGTGGAGTCACCATCCCTGGAGGTGTTCAGGAAAAGCCTGGATGAGGCACTTAATGCCATGGTCTGGTTGATTGGGTAGGGCTGGGTGTTAGGTTGGACTGGATGATCTTGGAGGTCTCTTCCAACCTGGTTGATTCTATTCTATTATATCACCTGGGTGACTTTACATACCTCACTAGTGCTGACTGTTGTGACAGTGTTGTTTTCCTTCCTGATCCCCGTTTGCTCTGTGAACTGGGCTGTTCCCTTGGGACGCATAAGTAACGGAAAGCAGCCTTCTGCTCTGTAACTTTGGATCCTAGTATTGCAGGCTCTTACAGCATCTATGATGACATTCCTTTATTTTCACTAGATTGGCTTGCACAGAGCAGAGGTGACAAAGTTAAGGCTGTGGATTTCTGTCTCTTGCGCTAAGTCCTGAGTGGCTTTCCATAAAAGTATGGAACTTTCCTCTCTTAGAAACAGCTTGGAAGTGAATAATCTAAAAGATGCTAAGGCTATAAAAATACAAAAGTGTATATACATATATATATATTTGAGGTGGCTATCGATGGCAAGAAGTTGCAAAGGAAATAACTGGAACAAAGAGTTAGTTCTGATTCAGTAGACACGGCTGGCATTGCAAGCAGCCTTACCTCCCACACCGCATAGCAATGAGAAGGCAGCTTGGTGAGAAAGTTCAAACTGCAGAAGATTACCCTTTCACAAATAAATTCTTTCAACAGACCCCTCTTGAAAACAGTAAGATTATACCTCAGAGGAGAGCTACCTCTGAAGAAGTGCTAATGGCACTTCCAGCCTTTTGAAATTCTTAAATCTCCTTCAGTAATAGCAACAAACTTTTCCTCCTCTTAAGTAAGAGATGCATTTTCTGTCAAGAACAAGTCTATTAGTTGTGATTTCCTTTGGGAGCTAATACTCTTTGGTAGACCAAAAAACCCCCTAAGATTTGCATAGCAAAATAGACATTTTTATTCTGGTTTATTGCCCTGTTTTTTGAGTGACTGAAAGTTTCTTCAGTTTCCAAGTCATAGCCCCTAATGTCTTAATATATCCACTTCACTTACTCCTTGCATGTGCGCAGTTTGCATTCTTCTGACACAAAATAGTTTTGTGACAGTGCAATCTCTGTTCAGAGTCATGGACTTGTGGTATCCAAATACAGGTTGCTACAGTGACTTATTTGACAGTCCCATGTAAATACAGAAGCTCTCCAAACATAGCTTGCAAGACCATATCATTGTCCCAGAGTCCTGTGTACCCCAAAATTCCTCGCCCTCTGTGGTTTGAATGGGAGAGGAAAAGGCGCTAACAGACCTGTTCCCCCCCCCCGGCCCTGCAGGTGTGAAAGGGGGGGAGCAAGGGACCCTTCTGGCACGAGGGGTGCCCTGTGCAGGGCCCACGCTGGGATCGGCTGGGGATTGGCTGTGTGCTTTGTGCCTAGGCAGTGGTAACTCAGCTCTGTGTCTAGGAAGGGGATAAATATTGGGGGACTTCC
>WAAF01000357.1:24359-74869 GCA_013400475.1 Tricholaema leucomelas
TGTCCCCAGCCTGTAGCGTTGCTTGGGGTTGTTGTGGCCAAAGTGCAGAACCCTGCACTTGGCCTTGTTAAATCTCATCCCATTGGCCTCTGCCCACCCATCCAGCCTGTCCAGGTCCCTCTGCAGGGTTCTCTTGCCTTCCAAGAGCTCAACACCTGCTCCTAGCTTGGTGTCATCCACAAACCTAATGATGCTGGACTCAATCCCCTCATCCAGATCATCAGTAAAGATATTGAACAGATATTAACAAGAATGCTGGAACACTTTATAGTAGAAGATCACACTAAATGTAGACAGCCTTGGGTTTCATACTGCATACATTGCAGAGTGAGGAAAACCTGATAGTTTGGCCTCTAAATGCAATGAGGAGGGAGCAGAGTGATGACAGAGTGAATGACAAGGGAAAGAGCAGATTTGCTCCGGAGCCATTAAGAAATTGAGGAGAGGGTGGGGTCTTTTTAATTTACAAAACTTTAGCTTTACTGATCTGCTCTCCAGGGTTTTGGTTTTGTCCAGATTTTCCAGTTGGTTGTAACTGTGCCTCAGGTGGAAATCTCTCCTCTTGTAAATCGTGGAATTTGGGTTATTGACTGCTGTGGTGTTGCTGATTGCCTGCCGAGAAAGGAAGCGGTAATAATGTCAATTACTGTAATGGAAGGCCGGTTCTTGTGTTATTCCTACACTGAGACATCTAACCTGATCTGTTATGTAGGAGTTCCTTACAAAGATAGTAGTGTGTTACTTTTGACACCCCAGAGCATTGTAGTCTTTCATATGTTAAGAGCCACGTCTGAATGGCTGAGAATCTGACAATGGCACTAAATGGCTGGTACAGAAGAGCAAATGACATGAGGGGTGGCACAGCGAGCGCAAGAACACTTTGTGACTGGGAACTGCTACCCCTGTCGCTTTGGTTTATTTCCCATTTTGTTTCTAAGTAACCTAAAGTAATTTGTTTTCTGTATTTCAATGTCTTGATGTGCAAGAATAATTTACCTGGTCCACAAGGATGTGTGGAGTAGACTTTGTAAAGTGCTCAGAACCTCCCTCTTGCAAAATGTGTCTTCAGAATATTATTTATCAGCTCCAGCAGCTCTGCCTCAAACGCTGAACTGCAAAGGTAGCAGTGCCAAGTGGTTAATCCCTTTTGTTGTAGGTGTTTTCGCTTTCCTAGTTCTGTTGCACTAAAAGCTGGCCCTCAACCATCCCTCTAGGTGGACTTGACAGCACTGAATATGACCTCACTCTGTTTGAAAACTTCGTTTTGCATGTTACTGTTATGTTTGGGACTCTACAATGGGTTTTGATTTCTTTTTAATGTAATTCTTTGTTTTACAGATGAGGGCAGGAACGCAGTTGACCATGCAGGTGGTGCACATATTGTAGTAGACCAGATAAGGTCACTGTGCAGTAAAACAGATCCAGCCAGTGAGAAGCTCTTGACTGTCTTTTGTGGCATGCTGATGAACTATAGCAATGAGAATGGTAAACAACACCAAACGTTTGCTTTATGTCTAGTAGGAGAACAACTCCCTCAAAAGTACATGCATATGTATCATATGTATCAGCTGTCTTCATCTTACTTGGTGTTAGACCCTAGTTTAGGACTGATGTTCTCCTTCCTTCCTTAGCAGCATTATAAAAGTAACCTTCTGTTTTTAAAGTTAAGGATAAGTTCTACATCTATCACAGGGCAGCGTGGTCCCAGGGCGTGCAGAGACACCACAGCTCATCACAGTCATCGCCATTATGTTGGTCGTGAAGGACACAAGAGGCAAGAATTGCAGCTCTCTCCTTGCCATTAACATTTAACCAGAGCACAGCAAATGGTGTCTGGGCAGAGCTAGGCTCAAAAACATCACAAGGAGTGTGAAAAAGAAACCTCCTCCTTGAGAGACCTGTTCTAGTGGGAGGTGTCCCTGCCTAGGGGATGGCAGGATGGAACTGGATGATCTTTAAGGTCCCTTCCAATCTAAACCAAAAGAAAAACAAACAAAATCCAAATGTTAAGTGTAGGTTTATACTGTGGATACTAACACTAAGATATGCTGAAAAGATCAAGCACCTTAATTCACATACACAATTCTCTGTTTCAGTAAAATTATGTTCCCCAAAATGCTATGCAGTTCCATATAGCATACAGTATAAATGTTCTTAAATCAACATCTAGAGTTTTGTACTTTGCCTAAAAACAGTACATGGAGATATATCTCACATCTTAAGGGAAAAAAACATCCCAGAAATGTGTGGACATGGCACTGTGGGATGTGGTTTAATGGCCATGGTGGCGCTAGGTTTGTGGTTGGACTCAATGATCTAGGGTAGAGTGTCCCTGCCCATGGCAGGGGGGTTGGAACTACTTGATCCTTGTGGTCCCTTCCAACCCTCTCTGATTCTATGATCCTATGAATGATGATTTAGGAGTCTTCTCCAACCAAAATAATTCTGTGACTCAACAGAAGTAAACTAGAAGGCCACATTAAGTCCTCTGTTTTTCATTTAGTACCAAACACCGCCATAAGAGTAATTTGCTGCAGGTATGCAGTATTGATCTTGATGGTGATTTAGGGGTATGTATACCAAACAGTTTTCCTGCCTTGTTGTCTCCTTGTGGAGTGTAAGTGGTACTTTCTCCTGAGAGAAATGGAAAATAATCTAAGTGTATGTCCAGCTCTGGTCTGTCTAAAAATGTGTAAGCTAATGTTCTTTATCTCCTTAAATGGAGATGTTTAGAGGCTGGGACAAAAATACAAGGTAGTAACTTAAATGAGAAACCCTTGACCAGTGAGAGGAAGAAGATAGCTTTCTACACTAGTTACACAGATGTACTGATATTTTAGAACCTAGTTTGCTGTTGCTTGCAAGCATGGTAATATGCCAAAGCATAGTTACAGCATTCACTCACCTCCAAGTTTTCAAAATATGAACCTCTAAGATAATTGGGATAAATGAGGAGAGCTCAACTTAGGCTGTTTTCCTGACTTGTAAGTGGCACAGACTGCAGATACAGTTAGCTTATCACATTGTTCCCTGGATATGCCCATTTCCTGAATTGTACTGTTGTATCTGAGGAAGACATAGCTTCTTTGTGAGCTGTTCACCGGTTCCTTAAACCTGCCACTCGCTGTAACGTGCTTTCATATGTTCATACAATGGCTTGAGTTGGAAAGGGCCTTGAAGATCATCTAGTTCCAACCTCTCTGCCACAAGCAGGGACACCTTCCAGTAGATCAGGTTGCTGAAGGCCTCATCCAACCTGGCCTTGAACACCTCCAGGGAGGGGACATCCATGACCTCCCTGAGCAACCTGTGCCAGTGTCTCACCACCTTCACTATAAAGAATTTCTTTCTAATCTCCACTCTAAATCTCACTCTCTCTCCTATCTCTACAAGCCTTTGTAAAAAGTCCCTTCCTGGCTTGCTTGTAAGGCCTCTTTCAAGTTCTGGATTCCCAAAACTTTCTGCTTTTCAGGATGCTCCACAGACTTTTAATTTTTTTTAACCTTTACTGTATAATTTTATCTGCTTTATCACCTCTTCTAGCATAGTGTGTTCTCTGTGCCATCTCTCCAAAACTCTCAGCTCTTAGTGTTACCCATCCAACCCCACTGCTCTATGTCTCACCTCTTTATCTTGTTCTTACATTTCTCCCCCTCATTTCCTAGTATTATCTAAGAATATTTGTTTACAGTATTTCTTTCTTCTCCAAACAGCAGCTTTCTCGTTCCTTCATTTCATACTGTTTTCAGAAACTGTTTTGCTTCATGTCTGCATTTGAGTGTGACATTTTATTATACTTCATGCAGTTAACTCCATGTTGCCTTTGTTTGTTAAAATATTTGGAGCAAATACTTTCATCTCTAAGCTAGCAGAATACTCTGGATTAATTAAGACTAATAAGCATGCAGGATATTTGGTAGCTCAAGACTTAGACAAGTTCAGAAGTGCTGCAAAGGAAAATAACAACCTGTTGGCTTTGCTTCAGTGATCCCAGAAGATCTTCCAGAAAATTAATTATGAGATAAATCTCCCAAACAGGCACCTTCTGAAAGGAGTCTCTGAAGCAGGGCTGAGAGCACAGGATCACAGGATGTCAGAGGTTGGAAAGGAATCAAAGATATCATCGAGTCCAACCCCTGAACAGTCTGTTATGAACATTGAATAAATTACTCATTCCATCTAGTAAGCGAGATTATTCCAATGCAATTCACGTGCAGTTCGGCGACAGCTAGGAGGATGCACTAGCTGCTCCCTACTCTGCTAAATGACACCTTTCATCTGTGATGTAGGGTGAGGTGTCCCTGCCCATGGCAGGGGGGGTTGAAACTAGATGACCCTTGTGGTTCCTTCCGTCCCTGTCTGATTCTATGATCTTGCACAAACTAATGAACAGACACAACATCCACAGGAGCCATTGTCAGAACTGAGAAATGCGGAAGTACTCCCAGCTTCTGGATCTGGGTACCACCACCCTCTTCTGCCACCACATCAGGGAGGAATACTGAGGGCTTATCAAACCTTTACCTGACCACTCATACTTGGTGGCTCTTTTCATTGGGACCTAGCTCTTGTTTTGCCCAGCACATGAGCCCAAGGTCAGTCACGTCTATGCACTACTACAGAATCTGGTAGATAATACTCTGAGTAAATCATAGAATGGTTTAGGTTGGAAGGGACCTCAAGGATCATCCAGCTCCAACCCCCTGCCATAGGCAGGGACACCTCCCACTAGAGCAGGCTGCTCAAGGCCTCATCCAGGCTGGCCTTAAATGCCTCCAGGGAGGAAGCATCCACAACCTCCCTGGGCAACCTGTGCCAGTGTCTCACCACCCTCACTGTAAAGAACTTCCTCCTAACACCCAGTCTAAATCTTCCCTCCTCCAGCTTAAACCCATTCCCCCTCGTCCTGACATTACCAGACCTTGTCAGTAGTCCCTCCCCAGCCTTCCTGTAGGCTCCCTTCAGATACTGGAAAGCCACTCTAAGGTCTCCTCGAAGCCTTCTCTTCTCCAGGCTGCAGAGCCCCAACTCTCTCAGCCTGTCCTCATAGCAGAGCTGCTGCAGCCCTCTGAGCATCTTCGTGGCTCTCCTCTGGACCCGCTCCAGCAGTTCCATGTCCTTCTTGTACTGGGGGCTCCAGAACTGCACACAGTACTCCAGGTGGGGTCTGAGGAGAGCAGAGTAAAGGGGCAGAATCCCCTCCCTTGCCCTGCTGCCCACACTGCTCTTGCTGCAGCCCAGCACAGGGTTGGCTGTCTGGGCTGCATGTGCACACTGCTGGCTCACATTGAACTTTTCATCTGATCTGTTAACCATGAGAACTCAGACTTCCCTGACAGTTCCTTGTGCTCATAGATCAGCACATAACCATTTCCAGGATTTACTTGCAAAGGCTTGATCCCATGTTAGGAAGTAAACACTGCATTAGTTTTGCTGAAAGATGAAGAATATAGAATTGCAGCCTAGAGTCCCAGATTGCTTCTTCTGCAGTTACAGAAACAAATTGGATTTTTTAAAAAAAAAGAAAGGCATGTGAGAAAGGAAGTGTTTCAGCTTTTGAAATCACACTTGTACCTCCACTTTTCTTGTCCCTCTAATCTTGCCCTGCTTAGGATGATTTTTAGCACATGTGGTTCTTAGTTGCATCTAATTGTCTGCGAACACCCTCATATTTTCTGATACTTTACATAAATTGTTTGGGGTTTTTTGGCCTGTCAGTTAATTGCTCTCTTTTTCCAATAGCTACTTAGCTACTGCTTTATTCTTCATAGCTGTCAATGTCTTCTTTTTCCTTTTTTTTTAACAGGAGAGACATTTTTTTAACTAGCATAGGGAGTTTTACCTTAGTGGCAACTGTAAATGCTTTCTTTCCCTAAACAGAGCGTTCTTGTATCTCATCCCAATTCTGGACACTTACCTTGCAGTTGTAACTCCGTAGCACTGTTGTCTAAGCTTGAAAACTAAGATTGAACTTACAAGGTTCCTGTGACATCTGCTTGTGTTCACAAATTATTTTTGCCTGCTGTCTCTGAATTCTTCCTTTGCCTCCTTGGAATCTGATCATTTCATTAGTGGCTTCTGCAATAACAAAACAAGCTTGTCTCTGGCATCTCTTGCAGTTCTTCTAAGCTTTAAAGAGTGTTGATTTTCAATTGTGTTGCTAGAAATCAGAGTGTTTTTTCTGATGGGACACCTTCCTTTTTAGTCAGCCCAGATTGTGTTGACCCTCTCTGTTGTAATTGTATTTTACTGCCCAAATTCAGTCAGACACAAGTAGCTCATCCCTGCTTTCTGTTGCTCTTAAAATGCAAAAGTTGCAGGTATGGCTAGGAATGAAAAAAAGCCACATGTCTGTGAATGGTTTTGCTCATAGCTTAATCCACAAAAGAAAAGTCTTGACAAAGCCCTAAAAGAATTCTTTCTTTGTCAAGCTGTGCAAACTTTATTTGGGGTACACGTGGTTAAAGCTGCTCTTGTGGCACCTTCCAGTATGTTGTTGTGCTTCTCCTCTTTTGAAGACTACTGTGTCTGGGGTTCTAATTTAAATTCCTAGAGACTCTAATAATTTTGATAGAACCACTGACAATTTATATTAATTGCCCTTCCCTCTCCCCTCCCTCCTTCCCCAAAGAAAGGAATTGGAAGTGAGAGGAAAAGGTAAGCCCACCCAAATAAATCAGTCTCACTCGATTTGGAAGTTAAAAGGGGAAAGTTTAACAATAACTTAAAAAGAGTATCAAAGGTAGGGAGGTTACAAAAGGTGCAGGGAAGGAAAGGATAGCAAATACAAAAAAGGTATGAATACAACCCGAGTGTGTGATGGTGGTGACCACGTGTGTGGAGAGATGCAGGGGTGCAGAGAGAGAGCTGCAGTGTGGTCCAGAGAGCTGCGGAGTGGTCGAGGGAGAGTCCGAGAGAGGGTCCAAGAGCGAGTCCAAGAGAGGGAGAACAGGAAGTCCCCCTGCTTTTATGGGACAGGAAGGGGGGAGTGGGCTAACCATCACCTGGGGGTGTCCAGACCCACCCCTGGGGAGGGGTCCAGACCACCTGAGGTCAAGTTTCGAGTTCAGGGACACTCCTCCTGGAGTGTTAACCGTATACATACCATTATTACACATAGTCTCTGTGTAGCTATGAAATCTGCTTAAAAAGCAAGAGGCAAAGTAGGCTTGGATAAAGAGTGAAAAACTAATAAGTACTCTAATAAAACTAATAATCATGTGCAAACATTCATGTGAAAGAGTCGGTGATGTGAGTAGCTATGCTGTAGATCTCGTAATGCTGTGAGCAAAGACTGTCACAGTTCATGGGATCAGTCTGTATGGTAGCTGGAGACTTATAAAGCAAGCCATGAAAGCACTCTTTAGGAATGGCAGCAATGACAGAAGAACCAGGCCAGTTAGCTTACTAGGTAGTCAGACTGGAGAGCAGAAGTACACAGCACACGTGTGAAACTCTACAGGCATTTAGATAATATCAGTGTACATACGCAGGTAAAAATAATTCTGTTTGTAGATTGCTTGCTCACCTCATTACATATTAAACTCCACTCTGTCAAGGTTGTCCTTCTGTGCCTTTGTAAAAGGTAACATTCTGATGTTAAGTCCCACACCTGCCAAGCCCTTATTCTCACAAACTTAGTGACTGGAACGAACGTTGAGGACCAATTTGCACTGTTTACGATCTGTAAAAGCGACGTAAAGAAGAAATGAAAAGGGAGATTTACGGCACCATTATTAAGGTCTAACAGCAGTATTTCAGTAAGGCTTCTTTCTAAGACTTACCTTTGCTGATTTTCACACTTGCCCTGGGTTTTGTTTAGTCTACATCACAAGCTGAAGATGTCTAGCACACTTTCAAGACCTAAATATACTGAAATGCAAAGTAACTTAAAAGCAAATGCAAAGTCTGTTTCTTGTGATAGTGAGATAATCAGCGTAGTCACTTATGTGATGCTTTAGTAGTCACCGGGATGACAAGCAGGTTTCTCTAAGGTGTGCAACGATGCCATTAATTTGCACAACAGAAAACCTCCTTTAGCATTGTAATCACACTCATGAGACAGACAAAAGACTTGTTAGTTTTCTGAAATTCTGTCCAAAACCATGAACTAGCCTAAATCAGCATTTAAAATGCTCCCAGTAAAGTTCTCAATTTGGGATATTCTCCCCAGATCTTACTCTTTGGAGTTTCCATCTGTGTCACCGAAGGACATGGAGCCATTGAAATTCAAGTTTTAGGTAGGTAATTCTTTGTGCTGGCGCATGTATTGATTGCCTTTTATCTACCTGTATATGCATCTGTACAGCATCACTGTCAGTGCTTTTCACTCTCAGAGAACAGAGAGGCTTCTTCCTAGTGCAATGTACAGCAGGAGTGTAAAATCTGAGAGAGTTTCCTTTGTAGCTCTAAGTCATAAATTCAGAAGAGGCATTCATTTTTTCATGCTTCCTGCTCACTATGCATCAGTTCTGCTTAGGAAGCCGATACAAATGTTGTTTCATCCTGAGACATGGTGTTGCCTGGCTTTATGGCTCACTGTAATCCCGTGTTAGGCAACTGCTCATAGGAAGGATGCACGTGTCCCCTGAATTTGTCTCCTGCTGTAGGAGGGCACTGTCCATTTCATAGTATCATAGTATCATCAGGGTTGGAAGAGACCTCACAGATCATCAAGTCCAACCCCTCACCACAGAGCTCAAGGCTAGACCATGGCACCAAGTGCCACGTCCAATCCTGCCTTGAACAGCTCCAGGGACGGCGACTCCACCACCTCCCTGGGCAGCCCATTCCAGTAGCCAATGACTCTCTCAGTGAAGAACTTTCTCCTCACCTCAAGCCTAAATTTCCCCTGGCGCAGCTTGAGGCTGTGTCCTCTTGTTCTGGTGCTGGCTGCCTGAGAGAAGAGAGCAACCTCCTCCTGGCTACAACCACCCCTCAGGTAGTTGTAGACAGCAATAAGGTCTCCCCTGAGCCTCCTCTTCTCCAGGCTAAACAATCCCAGCTCCCTCAGCCTCTCCTCGTAGGGCTGTGCTCGAGGCCTCTCACCAGCCTCGTTGCCCTTCTCTGGACACGCTCAAGCATCTCAATGTCCCTTCTAAACTGGGGGGCCCAGAACTGAACACAGTACTCAAGGTGTGGTCTAACCAGTGCAGAGTACAGGGGCAGAATGACCTCCCTGCTCCTGCTGGCCACACCATTCCTGATGCAGGCCAGGATGCCATTGGCTCTCTTGGCCACCTGGGCACACTGCTGGCTCATGTTCAGGCGGGTATCAATCAGCACCCCCAGATCCCTCTCTGTCTGGCTGCTCTCCAGCCACTCCGACCCCAGCCTGTAGCTCTGCATGGGGTTGTTGTGGCCAAAGTGCAGCCCCCAGCACTTGGAGCTATTGAATGCCATCCCCTTGGACTCTGCCCATCTGTCCAGGCGGTCAAGGTCCCGCTGCAGAGCCCTTCTGCCCTCCAGCCCAGCCACATCAGCCCCCAGCTTGGTGTCATCTGCAAACTTGCTGATGACTGACTCGATGCCCTCATCCAGATCATCTATGAAGATGTTAAAGAGGATGGGGCCCAGCACTGATCCTTGGGGCACACCACTAGTGACAGCCGCCAGCTGGATGTGGCACCATTCACCACCACTCTCTGGGCTCGGCCCTCCAGCCAGTTCCTCACCCAGCACAGAGTGTTGCCATCCAAGCCGTGGGCATTTCCTGCAGTGAAAGGCTGAGATAAGCAGTTCCTCTGTTACCCAATCTGCAGTCCCTTCAGCTAGGACTGAACCACTCAGATGTTTCTAATTTCTGTGAACTGCTATGTGCTGTAGGTATCAATATTACTTCTGAACTTCTTTTTAACAAACTTGCCTCTTGTATTTACAAGAGAACAAACCTGTATGGGTCTTACTGACAGATGTGAATTGCAAGTTCAGAATTTGAAAATTTGCATGGCAAGCTGAGTTTAAGAACAAGAGGGACCTGGACAGGCTGGAGAGGTGGGCCCAGGCCAACCTCATGACGTTTAACAAGGCCAAGTGTAAGGTCCTGCACCTGGGTCGGTGCAATCCCAGGCACAGATACAGGCTGGGTGATGAATGGCTGGAGAGCAGCCCTGAGGAGAAGGACCTGGGGGTCTGGGTCGACGAGAAGCTCAACATGAGCCGGCAGTGTGCACATGCAGCCCAGACAGCCAACCGAGTGCTGGGCTGCATCAAGAGAAGTGTGGCCAGCAGGGCAAGGGAGGTGATTCTCCCCCTTTACTCTGCTCTCGTCAGACCCCACCTGGAGTACTGTGTGCAGTTCTGGAGCCCCCAATACAAGAAGGACATGGAACTGCTGGAGCGGGTCCAAAGGAGAGCCACGAAGATGATCAGAGGGCTGGAGCACCTCTGCTATGAGGACAGGCTGAGAGAGTTGGGGCTCTTCAGCCTGGAGAGGAGAAGGCTTCGAGGAGACCTTATAGTGGCCTTCCAGTATTTGAAGGGAGCCTACAGGAAAGCTGGGGAGGGACTATTTACACGGTCTAGTAATGTTAGGACGAGGGGGAATGGGTTTAAGCTGGAAGAGGGGAGATTTAGAGTGGATGTTAGGAGGAAGTTCTTTACAGTGAGGGTGGTGAGGCACTGGAACAGGTTGCCCAGGGAGGTTGTGGATGCTTCCTCCCTGGAGGCGTTTAAGGCCAGGCTGGATGAGGCCTTGAGCAGCCTGCTCTAGTGGGAGGTGTCCCTGCCTATGGCAGGGGGTTGGAGCTGGATGATCCTTGAGGTCTCTTCCAACCTAAACCATTCTATGATTCTAAGCACAGCAAATAGGTGCTGGCAGCCTTTTGTTTTTCAAAGGTTTTGCCTCTGATGCAGTTCTGTGGCTTACAGGATTCTCCTCTCTTTGGCAGAAGAGAAAATATATGCTTTTGCTTACAGCAGTTAAGGCATTGATATTTACCTAACATGTAGTTACTGTACTCCCACTCCTACCACACTGGAGAGCATCCTCATGCAGAGGTGCACTCCTACTGCAGGGAAGTGAGACTAGTATGGAGTCAGGTGTAATACCTGATTTTTGACTTAGTAGAATTGTTCTTTCTTAGTCTACTTACTTTTTCCTTTTCTTTTCCCTACTTGGGAATTCTAGAGGCCCTTTAATCAGTGCATTCCATGCTCTCTTGCACAACAATATATCCTTCTATTTGGCTCTTAAGATTCCTGTTTCCATTCAAAGATGGATATGTTTTCCCTTTTTTGACTTGTACTCTCCTACTCACTGTTCATATATTTTGTACTAAGAAAGAGACAACATTAAAGAAGACCCAGCTCAAAATAAAGAGTTTATGCTTCTGGTGTCACAAAGTCCATAGAGATGAATAGTCTCTTTGTCCATTAGAATAGAATAGAATCAACCAGGTTGGAAGAGACCTCCAAGATCATCCGGTCCAACCTAGCACCCAGCCCTATCCAGTCAACCAGACCATGGCACTAAGTGCCTCATCCAGGCTTTTCCTGAACACCCCCAGGCACGGTGACTCCACCACCTCCCTGGGCAGCCCATTCCAATGCCAATCGCTCCCTCTGTGAAGAACTTCCTCCTAACATCCAGCCTAGACCTCCCCTGCCGCAACTTGAGGCTGTGTCCCCTTGCCCTGTTGCTGGTTGCCTGGGAGAAGAGACCAACCCCCACCTGGCTACACAACCTCCCTTCAGGTAGTTGTAGACAGCAATGAGGTCTGCCCTGAGCCTCCTCTTCTCCAGGCTAAACAACCCCAGCTCCCATCTGGATAAAGTGATTTTAGAGTGACTAAAGGCATAGGCTAGTAACAAAGCAGTTCCTTCTCATGCAATTTTCTGTGGCATTTATGGTTTGTGTCTTTGTTCTCCAGCTCTCCATGACTACCACTTTTCCTTCAGAATTTTTAAGTGTTCACAGGGGACAATCACAAACTAAGAACAAAAACAGATTATTTACCAGTAACTTGAGTTCTCCTACATGATCATTTTCTCCACAGAACCATTCCACCTACTCCTTCCCCAACTTTCCTATTCAGAGGCAGATTTTTACAGTCAGTTTGAAGTAGGAGGGTGTAGTAGTGACTCACACATCTGCTGGAGGTAAACTGGCACTCAATGCATGCGCTAGTGCAACTTGTACTTACCTGAAACTTGACATCTTTGACATCTCTTTGATGTTTGACATCAATTTCTCATCAGTTCCTCTATAGAACACAAACCCTGTGGAAGGGGTAACCCCTCCCTTGCCCCCAAAAAGAAGGAAATTCAGTTACTGGTAAGTAATGAAGTCTGTTAAAGATGTTGAACCATAAAGATTCCTGCGCATGCCCCAAGAACCTGTCATGACAATACCACTGACCTACCTAGTGTACCAAAGAGCTAATTATTCTAAAAGTATTTTACACTGAAAGTAAAAGAACTAAACACTCATAATTTTTATTACCTGAAAATTCCAAACACTTGACAGAATCTTGAAGGCAAAGAGCTTACCAAGAGCACAAGATTATACAACATTTGCTAAATTTAAGATACAATGTCACAGTCTCACAGTCTCACAGGATTACCAAGGTTGGAAGAGACCTCATAGATCATCAAGTCCAACCTGTTACCACAGAGCTCAAGGCTAGACCATGGCACCAAGTGCCACGTCCAATCCTGCCTTGAACAGCTCCAGGGACGGCGACTCCACCACCTCCCTGGGCAGCCCATTCCAGTAGCCAATGACTCTCTCAGTGAAGAACTTTCTCCTCACCTCAAGCCTAAGTTTTCCCTGGCGTAGCTTGAGGCTGTGTCCTCTTGTTCTGGTGCTGACTGGCTGAGAGAAGAGAGCAACCTCCTCCTGGCTTCAACCACCCCTCAGGTAGTTGTAGACAGCAATAAGGACTCCCCTGAGCCTCCTCTCCTCCAGGCTAAACAACCCCAGCTCCCTCAGCCTCTCCTCGTAAGGCTGTGCTCGAGGCCTCTCCCCAGCCTCATCGCCCTTCTCTGGACACGAGGAATTTTTGTGCCTCACAATTCCACAGATATAAAAACTCCAACTTCTCTCACTTGCTAAGAATTAATTCCTAAAATAATACCCCTAAACCAATTTCCCCTCTAGGCCTTGACCAAAAGCTAAATTCTCTTGAATTCACTGGGCTTTAGAGGTCTGCAACGTTTAAACCTGGTTAAAGTGCTTAGAAACAAAGGAAAAAGATGCTGAAGAGAATTTACTAAACAACATCTGGTGTGTTCATGTCTGCTTCGTGCTGCTCAACTGTGAAACAATGCTTTTCTTCTTTGCTGTTGTAGGTAAAACGTGTCAGAGAAAATACCGTTGTAAATAATCCTTTAAAACAGTCATGTTTCTGCCTAACTATCAAAGCATCTTTCTATTTGCAGACATCTAGGAGCAATAACTTACTTCCTTGTAATTACTATAAGCTTTCATCTTAAGCAAAACAAACGTTATGAGAATGGCTTCTAAGGACTTTGCTTAAACCTTCCTCTTTTTTTTTTCTTTGTCTTTATTAAACCTTTTCTTTAAGCTGCTCATAATCTACATTGTGACTTCCTGTGTTTATTAAACTTTTCATGTTTATTTCAGTGCCAGTTTATATTCATTCTAATTGTAATTTTCCTGGTTTGATCTTGAAGGGAAAAAAAGTACATAGGAACAGCCTGTCAAAGAGAGAATTATTTCACTGTCTTGTTTGATTTCAGTCAGCTAGTGTCAGTGAGCTCAGAATCAAACCCAACATGTTTTAGGTAGGACCCAGACAACCCCAGAACTGTCAGTAGCTGTGCCCCAGCAAGAGGCAATATTTCTGGAAATACATCCCATTGCTAGGGGCAAGGTGATATAAGAGTCCATATCTTAAGTCTGCACCACATCCTAGAGTAGAAGTGTAGAGTGGACAGATGTTGTAATGCTCCCTAGCCTAGGAGTTTGCTTTATATGAAAAGATGCCCTTTTTTTTTGGTGTAATGAATGGTACTAGGAACAGAAATGCTAACTCACTGTTGTACTTTCTTTTCATGCAGATACCCTGCAGTCACAGCTTATCAATATGGGTGTTATCCCTACATTAGTGAAATTGTTGGGTATTCATTGCCAAAATGCAGCTCTGACAGAGATGTGCCTTGTTGCATTTGGCAATTTAGCAGAACTCGGTAAGTTCATGATGCTAATCTCAATTTACACCTAGTTTTTGTAAAGCTACATCTTAAGACTAAAAAAACCTTGCACTGATGCTTGTTGATGTTCAAGATTTAAAGCAAGCAATTTCTGCTTACTGTCCCTATAACAAGTGGTTTTCTTATTTTTTCCCCCCTTCAGTAACTGAAATTTATTTGGGAACTTAGTAAAATCTTATGTTTTATGTTAACATTCCTCAGTGCAACTAAGCACATTTTAAATCACCTAAGCAGTATTTGAGGAGCAGACTACTTACTGGGAAGTATTTATTAATGATACAAATAATCTCTTCTGGTGTACCTCCACAAAGTTGTATCAGGATTAAATTTGGCACCTGGAAATCACTGAAGCTGAGACAGGCAGAGCTCATAAATCTGCCTATACATTATTCTTTGAGGTGTAGAGCTTTAACACATTCTAGTCCAAATACTTGCATATACAAACCATAAATACTACTAAAATGCAGATGTTCTTTTTAGTCACAATTCCATTTAAATTGAAGTTTGTGGTCCTGCTTTCATCCAGTGGATCTAGGGTAGGGTGTCCCTGCCCATGGCAGGAGGGTTGGAAATAGATGATCCTTGTGGTCCCTGCCAACCCTGACAGATTCTGTGATTAGCTTTCCATCGGAATTCCATCACAGGTAAACAAACAGGTTGCTAGGGCTTAGGTTTTGTTACCGCTCATCTTTCACATGGTTATTTTTCTTTTGCCACCTTGTTACGTGAAATTTTAGGCCTATGATTGTTGGGTTGGTTTTGTACTGTAGTATAATGATATAGCAGTTATGATAATCATCCTGTATTTACAAGAAGACTCAGCAGTTCAAACTATGAACAAAATACCTGTGAGTTTGTACTGTTGGTGGCCTGAAGTTACTCACAACTATCCTAAGTTCACAGATTTTAAGGCCAGAGAGAATAATCACATTATTTAGTGTAGTCTGATCACATGCATAATAACTTTACTATTTATTTAATAAATAAAAACCAGCAAGAGCCAGAAAAATAGCACTAAAGAAATTGCTAGGTCAGAGATCTTCAAGATGGACACCAAGTATTGTATCTGCACAGCAGAAAAGCATAATCTGAGTTCTATACTGGAAATTCTACTTCTGAAATGCAACTAAACCCATAAAGATATTTAATACAATAAATGCTGTATTAATTGAGAACTACATTTTCTTTCCCTCTTTGGAAAGATCCAGTTCTGTCCAGTTGAGTAGTAAGAACGCTGGGAAAGAAGCTTAACAGCAGCTGCTTCCCTTCCTGTTGCCATAGGCTGAAAAGATGTTCTTAAAGATTGGCACAAAATTAATTTAGCTTGTAATACTTTAATCTCCCTTAAGCAACAGCTTAGTCAGTCACATTGTAACTCTAATATTTTATTTTTGCTTTGTGGCTTCAGGGAATTCTATTGTGATGTTGTCATTTTTCATCACTTAAAAGACAACTGCATTGCACAGATCCCTTGAGATGCATTATGTGAAACTCTTATTCTGTATCAAAGCAGGGAAATAACCCAATAAAGATAGTGATGGCTCTGCTTTTAAAAATACTGAAAAGGTAAAAAAAATCCACTTAGGTGATGCTATGCAGTTGTGCATATCCAGAGAAAACAATAACAGGTTTGCACAAAAGGGTCTAGGTCTACAGTTTGTACATTTTCCTAGTCCACGATGTCAATTCTACGTTAAAAAAAAATCCATTAGAGCACTAAAAAAGGTACTGGAACGTTTTCTACCTACAGATGGCCCTCAGGAGGTGGCAACTAGAGAATGCAGGACACCTGCAGCCCCTGTAATACTGCCAACAAGGAAGAAAAAGTTACAAGCAATGAAATAAGTGATGTTTTTGTTGAACCTCCGCTTGAAGAACCGTTATCTGCTGGCCACCCTCCTGGTAGCAAGCTACCCTAGCTGTAAAGCTGCTTTATGCTACCTGTGCAGTATGAAATGGCCCCACAACAGCCACACAGAGGTTTCAAAGTTCAGGTCACCACCACCGTGAAACCATGTAAATATAAAGCATTCAGTACCACCCAGGATTGCCCAGGGAGGTTGTGAATGCTTCCTCCCTGGAGGTGTTTAAGGCCAGGCTGGATGAGGCCTTGAGCAACCTGCTCTAGTGGGAGGTGTCCCTGCCTATGGCGGGGGGTTGGAGCTGGATGATCCTTGAGGTCCCTTCCAACCTAAACCATTCTATGATTCTATGATAACCCTTCCTCTCTCACACACAAAATGCAGTGTATAATCAGCTACCCTTCCTGGCAAGCTGAAGGGAACCAAAGACTTAATATATATTTTTGTAGCATTACTGTTTCTACAGCTACCTTTACTTTCTGTTAGCCAGAAACAGCCCAACAACCTTGATTGTATATTTATGTATATATTGAAACAGCCTTAAACATAACGAGTTCAGGTCAGTATGTTTATCTTGCAGCATCAGACCTTTTCCTCTTCGTTTAGTGACAAACACAAGACTGCTGTTCTTGTCTGTGAAAAGCACTATTAAATAAACTTAGTAATAGAGAAGTAAAAAATAATCTTACCTTTTGATGTGTTTACTTGATAGTGAATTTTCCCTTTTGCTTCACAGAGTCAAGTAAAGAACAGTTCGCCTACACAAACATTGCTGAGGAACTTGTGAAACTGTTCAAGAAGCAAATAGAGCATGACAAAAAAGAGATGATTTTTGAAGTTTTGGCTCCCCTGGCAGAAAATGGTAAGAATTTGAGATGTTCTTTTTCTCCATGTACTATTCAGGGGGGTTTATTCCCCTATAGGTATTTTTTAATAGTGATGTTTTATTAGGGACTAAAAGCAGAGTAACTGGCTGTCCTGCTCAGAAGCTACCAGAGCAAGGTTTGTGATGATAATATTGCATGAAGTGAATAGGTCTTCATTGTCTGAGTATATGCCAGGAGCTAACACACTGTCAATGCTAACTGTACCTCCAATTCACTCTGGTCATGATTATGTTACATTTTTTTTAGGGTTGGACTTGATGATCTGTGAGGTCTCTTCCAACCTTGGTGATACTGTGATACTGTGATTTTATTTCTCTGTGCCCACGGTGAGAATATCAAAAGCTGTTTTTTTAGAGGACCTTAATGTTTGTCTGCACAACACAGGCTCAGGCACTCACAATCCATTGCAGCAGGAGGATGTGGATCATTTTGTCATTTCCTGGAGTCTCAGAACGACCAGCAGTTCCATTTCCTATGGATGTTATTTTTGAAAGGAGGATGTTAATTACAGAGCTTAAGAGCTGGATGCACTCACTCAGCTTTTCGTTGAGGGATCACAGGAAATTGGGTGTTTGGTGGCATATACTATGGTAGCTCCAGGTAGCCTCAGGAAACTTGACTTTCATGCACTGCTCAAGCCAGTGCTGGAATCATGACTGCCAAGTCACCCCGCCAGGGATCTTCCTCCCAAAAGGGTTCTGGGTGTTTTGTATAACCTATCATCTGTCCTTAAAGAACATGAAGAAATGAATTAACAGATGGAGCTGGACTGAAGCGGGAAGCAGCTCTGAGTGTGGAAGACATGACAACACTCCGCAGCTTAACAGCATTGTTGTAATCAACTTGACGTTAAAGCTAACAAACGACCAGATAGAACTCTCTAAAGTTTCAGGTGTCATCCTACTCTGTTGTACACACCACACACTATCTGCATCTCTTTTACACAGCACAAATCAAGGTAAAGTTCTTTTGCCTTTCATATGAGGCAGTTTGTGAAAACAGGATTCGGTTACAAAAACCCACAGTTTGCCCAAGCAAGTTCATTGATTATATACTAATTAGCAAGTTGGACCAAGGTAGCTCAATCCTTGGAGACTGACACAAAATTGGGTTGAACCTTTTGCAAGTTTGACATAGTTCAGATGCTTAGAATTTTTTTTTTTTAGGTTATGTTTTCTAGTCACAGTAGAGTTTGATGAGCTTACTGCTGCTGTATGTAACTCCAGTGCTTGCATGTTACCAGGTAGTCAGCTGCTCTGCCACTGAGGATTCAAAGCATACTGCAATGAGCTCACTGTGCTGGTACTGCATAGGTGCTTTGGATTGTAGATAATTAGTGATAGGTCAGGAGACAAAAGTAAACAACGTGTTTGCAGAGTCTTGACTTTGGTCCTTGGGGGTTTTTTTTTGAGGTTCATTTTGTTTTGTTGTTGTTTTAAGGATACCACTCTAGCAATTTATAGTTCAAATCACAGAACATCTGTGGCCTGATATTCTGTAACTAAGGGAAAACTTTTGTTTTTTTCAAGTGCCTCATTTCCAAAGTGCCTATGTAAAAAAAATCCCAGATGAATATTTTGCATTCCCTAACAAGTTCCTGAGATGGTCACCTACATTTAGAGAAACAATCAGTGGAACTCCATCAAAAAGCCTAGTGACAACAGGAAAGTGAGAGTCAGACACATCTGTCACCAGAAGTAGAGCACTTTTCCTCATCCAGCTGTTGCTTGTAAACTACATGAGGAAAAAAAACAACACACATTTCCAAAGCTTTGGCCTTTAAGAGTAGTTAACAAAATCACAGAAACATTCAGGTTGGAAAATACCCTCAGGATCACCAAGTCCAACCAATAATGCTACTCTAAGAGGTGCACCCTAAACCATATCCCCAAGCATCACATCCAGATGACTTTTAAACACATCCTGGGTGGTGACCCCCACCACCTCCCTGGGCAGCCCATTCCAATCTCTGACCGCTTTTGATGGGAAAAAATATGTCCTAACATCCAGTCTAAACCTACACAGTCACAGCTTGAGGTCATTCCCTCTTGTTCTATCAGTATTTACCTGTGAGAAGAGACCAAGAGCAGCCTCTCCGCAAGTTCCTTTCAGGTATCTGTAGACAACACTGAGGTCTCCCCTCAGCCTCCTCCTTTTCCAAACTCATCAGCCCTACCTCCTTCAGCCTCTCCTCATAAGATTTACTCTCCAGGTCCTTCCCCAGCTTCCTTGCCCTCCTCTGCACTTCAGTGCCTCCACATCTCTCTTGTATTGAGGTGCCCAAAACTGAACACAGTGCTTGAGCTGTGGCTTCACAATACCAAGTATGCTTGGGATAAACTTGTTACTGTTACTACATCTTTTCCTACAGAAAGCTTAGAGAAATCCGTTTGCTTTCACATTTCTGCAAAGGTTTGTGACTGTGTTCTCTAAAATCAGCATGCAAAAACTACCAAAATCACTTTCACATAAGAAAGAGATCTAGCACAGCATCAGGCCACCTGCCATTTCCACTTAACAGAAAAGGAATTTAGGCACATAAAGAAGATTCCCAGCTCCCAAGTTCACAAGGATAAAAGACCTGCTAAAGATTGTGCTGTAGAAACAACAGAAAAAGTACTGCTCCCAAGTCTTATGTCACCACCTGAAAAACAGGTTCATTACCTTCTCTGTTGAGCTTTGTTGCCAGAAATTAAGACAGGTTTGCTTCATCAGCTTCCAGTTCTTCTTCAGTCATGGCAAATTTCTCTCCCAACTGAGCCTTTTGGATTTGGCCTTAGTGTACTTCTGCAGCCCTTTCAGCAGATGGCAGAAATCTTGCTTCAGCTGTTCAGTTTGGAGAGAAGTCTCCGAAGTGACCTTATTGTGACCTTTCAGTACCTTAAGGGGGCCTACAAAAAAGCTGGAGAGGGACTTTTTAGGATGTCAGGTAGCGATAGGACTAGGGGGAACAGAACAAAGCTAGAAATTAGTAGATTCAGATTGGGTGTAAGAAAGAGGTTCTTCAGCATGAGGATGGTGAGACACTAGAACAGGTTGCCTAGGAAGGTGGTTGAGGCCCCATCCCTGGAGGTGTTTAAGGCCAGGCTGGATGAGGCTCTAGACGGCCTGATCTAGTGTGAGGTGTCCCTGCCAATGGCAGGGGGGTGGGAACTAGTTGATCCCTGTGGTCCCTTCCAACCCTGACTAATTCTGTGATTCTGTGAAAGAAAGAGGTGATTCTGTGAAAGAAAGAGGTGATTCTGTGAAAAGAAAGAGGTGATCACTTGCTCTGAGATTTAATCATGAAGCTCTGTATTTTATACTTGCACATACCACTGAAGTCAGTATTCCTTCTGTACATGGAGCAGAACAAGGAACCCTAAGTGTTCTGCCAGGGCAGCAGCTGGTAGGTGAACAATACCAGCCACTGGCCCTAGGAAGCTGCAGTTTTATGTACACAAGCTGTTAGTGAAACCATTGACATCACCACTTCTTTCCTGGCTGTCCCACGTGTGTGTACTGACATGGATGTATTTAAACTGAAGTCACCCTTCTGACTCTTGTTATCCGTGATTTTCTTCAGACGTCATTAAACTGCAGCTGGTTGAAGCAGGCTTGGTGGAGTGCTTACTTGAGATTGTCCAGAAGACTGTGGATAGCGATAAAGAGGATGATGTTGCAGAGCTTAAAACTGCTTCTGATCTTATGGTTTTATTATTGCTTGGAGGTAAGTCCACTCTCACTGCCTTTCACAAAGCAACTGCAGATACTTGTAACGCAATTTGGCTGCTGAATTTTACTGTTTATTCATTTTCTGGATAACGTAGAGGATCTTCTGCCTCCCAGTTAACATTCAATAGGTCAAGATTTCCTCTCATCCCATTGTAGGACTAGAGTAAGTGTAGTGAAGCCAACAGAGCTTCACAAGCATTTTCCCTACCTTCAGCTTGCTTACTGCCTATGCTTTTTACCCTAGATGAGTCCATGCAAAAGTTGTTTGAAGGAGGAAAAGGCAGCGTGTTCCAAAGAGTACTCTCATGGATTCCTTCCAACAGCCATCAGCTGCAGCTTGCAGGAGCATTAGCCATTGCAAATTTTGCCAGAAATGGTAAGACTATGCCTTAAAGCTTTATGTAAATTTATCTGTGCCCTCCTATCATGCTTTTTCTGTACAGCTGTAAGCACGACCTGTGTGATGCAGTAAAGCTGGTACCGAGCTGTGCCACAACATCACTAATTTTGTACTTGATGCTTTTTAAAAGCATTAAGCCCAGTTTTTAAATGCTGTTTCACTTTTGCAGAGAAGTGTAGGAGATTCCTGCCTTCTCTAGTGTTTCTTACATCACCTCTTCTAAACTTGCCACGATCGCTGGTCACGCATCCCATGCCATGGATGCGAGCACTCCAATTCTCAACAGGGAAATCTAGAAAGGAGCAAGGAAATAACCCTTTTATTCTGCAAATGCTCTTGTAAAAACTTTAGCAGTCATCTTCCATTGATAAGTGACGTGTGTCATCTTGCACAGACGGAAACTGCATCCATATGGTGGATAATGGCATAGTTCAGAAGCTGATGGATCTGCTAGACAGACATGTGGAGGATGGAAATGTAACTGTGCAGCACGCTGCGCTGAGTGCTCTCCGAAACCTGGCTATTCCTGGTAAGCCTCACTATGCGCTACCCAAAGGTAAAACTATTCTCCCACTGCACCCTGCAGAGCATGAGGGTGGGAGAACTGACTGACCAGTCCTAGAGGCAGGTCAGACCAGTGCCCTCCGTTCATGCCCATCATCATCTTTGTGGCTTTTACACAGCAGTAGTGCTGAGCAGTTCTAAACACATGACAGGCCTATCCTTAGCCACTTTGATCCCATGGTATTATCCCCGCCCTGAGGAAAGGGCAGATTTGGGATAGGCAGGGAGCTGAGGATTTCTCAATCCTTTCTGTACAGAGATCTGCATTTTTGTGTGTTTCGTTCTGTTTCATTTGGGATTGCTCTCACAGCTGAAGAGTCCCCGACAGAGCAGTGCCTGCTTTGTTGGAATGCCATCTTCCTGTAACTTCCTGAGGCTTGGACAATTCCTAAATTAGAGCTGGAGGCAGGCTGCTAGAACAGACAGCCTATTGCAATTAGTTGCTCTTTGTAGGCAATGAACCCGATGCTAATTTTGTCACTTTTAATAACTTGCATGAGTTTTGATTACCCAAGCGTAGGAGACTGAGCACATGCACACAAAAACAATGCAGATCTGTAAACTTGTGGATGCTTTCCTGTACCAAGCCAAAAATAATTTTTCATCTGTTTAGTCTCTTTTAACTTTGACAAACAAAAACCCTCTAGAAACGATCACACATACACGACTAAACCCACACAGCTTTAGTGCTGTGCTATTTGCTTATTACCTTTCTGAGGCGAGTAGTGCTGCAAGCTTCTGTCGGTCAGCAAGCTCCCCTGTAGCTCGTGCTCAAGGACAACTGCCAGAGGCCCACATAACATTTCATGTATGTTGTTACTGAAAAATGAACGAGTCCTGACTCGCCTCAGTGCTTAACTGCTAGTGCTTGTGCTTAGCTGCTTGTGAAATGCTCCTCTGAATATTGAAAGAAGTGTCTCTTGCTAAGTTCCATACTGGACCAAGCTTGCACCTTGCACACTTATTTTAGAGAGCTCCACGAAACCAGAGAACATAGACAAGTGGAAGGGATGAAAGGGAGTTTATGGAAGTATCCCAGTTTGGAGCTACAAGCTGTCCAGGACTGGAGGACAGAAGTGACTCTTACTCCTTCTGAAGAGTAAGAATGAAGACACTGCACACTGATTGGAAGTTTAAAGGGAGATTCTGTTTATAGGTGCACACATGCAGATGGCAATCAGGCAGAATGAACACATCCACAGGTTAGGCCAAGTCTATCGGACTAAAACCGTGTAGAATCCTCCACCCCTTCCACTCTCAGCTGACCTGAGAGTAGGCCAGAACTGCCCTCCCCAGCTTAGGCCTACAAGGCCTCAGCAGACTCTGTGATGCAGCTCAATTCCCTGCCAGCCAGGAGACATCTCAACACACAGACCATGAGATAAGGAGGGACAAGCTCTGCCCGGAGAGAAGTACAGGGAGGAAGAGAGAGCCTTATAAGCTGTGATACCAGAAAGTGGAATAGAATAACAGCATTACAATATCCTGGGATGACCAGGTCCATCCCCTGGGATGGGACTCTGTAGTTTTCTTAAGGGAACCTGGGGCCCCCTCAAACTACCACAGTGGGCAGTATAAGGACTACAGGCTCCAGCCTGTCAGGCACAACCACAGCATGGTTTGTGTAAAGTGTTGGAACTGGCTAAGAGGTTATCTTCTGCTAATGAAATGCTTTAGTTCCTTTAGTTGCCTATATAAAACAGAAGACTGTTGTGGAAAACAGAGAAGTTTCCTCATATTTTTTGAGTGTAAGTGCTAGCCTGGGCTTCTACTTGATGCATTTTGTGTAAGACACTTAATCCTAGAGCAAGGGGGAAGGTCTAGCCCTCAGTTTATGTTCAGGCTGAAGACTGAAAAGCAGATGTACCTGCTAGGAAAAAACATTGAGTTTTGCACCAGTGTCTTAGCAACCAGGACATTTTTCCACGAGGCAGCACTGTTGGCACACACTCATGTTCCTAAAGCCCGCATTCAGGAGCTATTTTTCAAACCACATTTGAGCCTTCACTTCAAGACTTTGAAATTAACTGCACCTTCCAGAAATGTTCCTGAGATGCTCCCTGTTCTTTATTCATGCAGTTTTAAATAAGGCAAAGATGCTATCAGCTGGTGTGGCAGAAGCTGTATTGAAATTTCTCAGATCGGAGATGCCCCCTGTTCAATTCAAGCTTCTGGGAACATTAAGAATGTTAATAGATGCACAAGGTAAAAATAAACTGTTCTCTGTTCAGTGATTTCTCTTTGGTTCTGTCTGTGATACGCTGCCAAGATTCTTGTTAAGAGAGAAGCAGAGGGGTTTTTAACATTTTATTCCTAGAGTACTGGAATAAATCTAGTATATAAAGGGAGAAGAACGTGGGTTGCTTTTTTTTCCCCAGAGTCCCTAACATGACTCTGCAGGATGCTCAGAATAAGGTGTCAAATGCTTATTTTCTTTTGTACTTCAGACCTCTACGCTGTCACATTAGGAGAGTGTATTGAGGTATGAGTTTTCTAAGCCACCACTCTTGTTTTGCTGTTCACTTACCTAGCTCCTTGGAACAGATTCAGTCACTTGTTAATCAATAAACTGCAATTTCAAGATGAACAAAGCATCTTTTAGTGCAACATGTTCCAGGACAAGGATTTATCAAATCAGAAGTCTGCTAAAAAACAAAACCAGTTAATGTGATAAATTAGTCAAGTGTTTATTTTTTGACCCAGTCCTGCAGATTTTCTAGGAAGATCCATTATAGTTTTTGCAAAGCTATTAGATGTGAAATAGAAATTCATTGAAGACATGTGTGTGACTTAAAGTCTATAAAACCTAACCTAACTGAGCAAAGTGCTCCTTTCTGGCTTCCTACTGGTTACCTCACATGGGGCTGTGATATTACCTGTGTTTTCCCTGCTCTTAATCAATGCACAAGCCTCAAACTGGGCTAATAAATTGTGTTCAAAAACTGGATTATAAATATCTTCCTGAACTGTATCCATTTTTACTGGCTTTACTTGCTTCTATGCAACCTAGGCACTGTTAAGCTAGTGAAGTAGTTCTTAACTCCTTCTAGTTAGTAACTTTCAGCTTATTTTTCTAGCACTTGCTTAAAGTGACACCTTTTTTGTTGTGTTGTTGGCCCTGGCACCGTGTAGCAGAAGCAGCTGAACAGCTGGGCAAAAATGTAAAACTGGTGGAACGATTGGTGGAATGGTGTGAAGCCAAGGACCACGCAGGTGTGATGGGAGAGTCCAACAGACTACTTTCTGCACTTATACGCCACAGCAAATCAAAAGTAAGTCAGAAAATAAAAAAGTCAGCTTGTGAGAACTGAGAGTTACCTCTGAACTTTGGTATGGAATCCTTCTAGAGAGCCAGGGTGGTAAATTCATGGGTTACATCTCCTCTGCCTCTGGGACCTGCCAGTCAGACACAAGCACAGGTTTAAATGCTCACTGCAGCTGTGTAGTTTAAAAAAGAGCCAACTTAATTTCAGAGTAGCAGGTCAGTTGAAGGAACACTGTTAGGATTCACCTGTCTGTCTTTACTTGGTTTCATTTGTATCCTCTTGAAGTTTAGCATATTCTACATGAGGAATTGTTGCACTCAGTTGTTATGATCTTGGTACATATTCATAGTAAATTGAGATCCAGAAGTAGTGTATCCCCCTACTCTTCATATAGCATGTTTCCAAGTGATAAGATTCCAACCAAGCACTGGAAACTACTCAGTGATTCCAGATTCTAACAAAACTTGCTTGTACATGGCAAAAGAGGGACTGTGGGACCAAAGTCCAAGTCCACTGTCCTTGCTCAGGAGACCGTTAGGCAAAACAGAGCTTCAGAAAGGAGAAAAGCATCTCCTCTGAAAACAAGCTATTTCAGGCTCAGAGTTCATTTAGTGTGTTCACTGATACAAACACAGGCTGCATGACTGAGCTTAAATAACAAGTCTGATTTGGAGAATTCGGACTTCAACAGTGACCTCTTGTTTCAGGCATGGCCTTTGCAAAGTGAAAGACATTGTTGACCTAATCTCTGCTGAGCCTGCCTAAAAAAATCAATAGGCCTTACAGAGATTTCAGCTTCAGTTGATTTCTAATGCCTATTCTTCATGTTCAGCCTCTAAAACTGACCAGTTTTCATTTTCCCCCAAGTTCTGATATTTTTGTGCACCACACAGGCAGAGGCCTTAAGATGCCTGTGCAGGTGACACGTGCTGCCACTGATGCAGTTTTTTATCAATGCTCTTCACAGGAAAACAGAATCCAGTTCTAAATAAAGAGATGCTATTGACAGCATCAAATAGATATTAATGCAGAAGTTAGTTATGGCCTCTGTGTGGTTTCTGTACTCACAGAGGAAACTTACCTGTGAAGAGAGCTGAGATAATGAGATTTTTAATGCTGGTACTGGCCTCTGTACAGTTCTCCACACCAGATTTGGCTTTTAATTTTAAAGGATTTGGGGTAATATTTACAAAAGCAATGGTGGTTTGGAAAGCCCATGTCTTATTTTGATAAAGGGAGTGGGTACTTGTGAGCTAACTCACATTAGCACCAGGCCTGACTGCTGCCATCATCTCTTCTGTCTGGTACTACCTTTTAGAGGGCCACGTCCATTTTTTCACATCAAAAATGCTGATTGAATCCCAAGGCTTACACAGCCAAAATTCCACAACAATTCAAACAGATTAGCAGCTCACAGATTATTCCATCAAGTCCCAAAAGTCCTTGGGAGTTCCACCATCACAAATAACACTTACATGCTTGTGTACATTATGCCATTCAGATAAAAACCCACCCAAACATTGTTTTATATGTAAAACTCTGTTGAGCCATCAGGCTGTGACCTGATCATAGTGTGTGTGTCTTGGCTTTGTCTGGGATAAAGTTAACATTTGCAGGAAGCTGTGAGAAGATAGAGCCATTAGCCAATGGGATATTCCATACCATGTGACTTCATGCTCATTATCTAACTGGAGGACACAGCTTGGGAAGGGGGCTAAGCACTGGGTTCCAGGTTATTACCTGGAACCATTGTGCATGGGCTTAAAACACAACACTGTGTCTGTTTCCTTGCCTAAAGGATGTCACTGCATAGCCCGGGCAAGCACTGGAACAGAAATCATTCTAAACACACCTGTCAGGTAATGAGCTAGTGAGCTTTAGCTTGTGGCTCAAGTTAGAAATGAATGTGTGCTTTAAAATGGGAAGTCAACACAGTGATAAAAAAATAAATTTCAAGACAACTCCTCACAGTACAAATAACAAATAAAGACCAAATCACATTTCTTCATTTTCCCTTTGAGGTGCTAAGTTACATCATTCTCAGACAAACGTTTTGCAAGTATTCTGAGACATACAATGATGAAAACATGCAAAATGGCTTCTTTAAAACAGCAATTAAAAAGCAACCAAAGACCTGCAGGCAGCAGAAATTGTTATTCATCCTTTGTGACACATTTAACTCAGACCAAATGTTGGACTTGACAATGGAATGCCAGTCACCTAGTTTTAAACTGCTTTAAAGTCATTGAACTCATTCAGCATTTTAATTTCTATGGCAGGGGGTTGGAACTGGATGATCTTTGAGGTCACTTCCAACCTAAACCATTTTATGATTCTGTACTGGTCAAGAGTTCATTTTAATTGCTGGCTTTAGAACAGAAACAAACAGATTTGTATTCTGTAACTGTCCTTCCCTAACCTGCTTTGTGTTTGAGGAACAATTCCACAACAGTTCAAAAGTGCCACTCATTTACCTGCCCAGTTCTAAAAACCTTTTCTTAAGTACAACCGTTTCTGTTACAGAGGGAGGTGCAGCAGCTGTGGTCTCATCTCCCTGAAATATTAAAGGAACTCTGAAAATTCTTGGAGAGAGGTGAAGCATTTGATAGCTTTATTAAAGCAACATCCTCACGTCTCCCTATCCCAAATACATGGTTTGTTGGGTGCTTTCGATAAGCTGCTTTGAACATCACAACATAAAGAAGGGAAAACTAATCATGCCTGAACTCAGCTCAAGGTGTTCAGAGATAAAGCAGAGTCACTGTTAGGCAATCGAGGGCACGCCACAAGAACTTATACAGCATGACTGGAGTCAGTTACATGTGTCTTGACTTAGTCATGTGGCTACCTACCTTGGGTTAACTGCTCGTGTCCTGTGCTTGCTGAGTCACAGCAGGTTTTTGCAGGCCCACGGGCATGTACATTAGGTATGAAGTGATTACTTGTGCATAAAGCCATCGAGTGCCCTTGCCCAAAGATAAGGTGGCACTCATGACAGTTTTGTTCATTAGTACTTATATGCCATGGAGAATTGCTTCATCTCTTGTTATTTATTTTAGGATGTAATTAGGACTATTGTACAGAGTGGTGGCATCAAGCATTTAGTAACCATGGCAACCAGTGAACACGTAATAATGCAAAACGAAGCTCTCGTTGCACTGGCACTAATAGCAGCTTTAGAGTTGGGTAAGTATCCAGGCAGTTCACTCTGCTTCTTCTCTTTCCAGTCTGTGAAAGAGGAGAGAGCTCCAGGGAGAGCTGTCAAGAGTTTCTTTCACAAGGTAGAGCAACCTCCTCCTCCCACCAGCCTTTCAGAAGCATGGAAACATGTGACAACTGATGTCATAGGCAGGCAATAAAGTTATGCAGAGCACTGGTGTTTGCTGGTAGTGTCTGCTCCATCTTTCTGGTAGGTGATTCCATGCTCTAGAAAGGCCTTTCAACAGAACTTTCAGATTTGGGGCAAAATCATTGCTTATAGTGAAGACTGTATTGACTGACTGCATTCCTTCTGAGAGGGTTTGTCAAAGTACAGCTTTTACTTAGCTCAGCAGTGACAGCCAAAGAGTATGCAGAAGTGGAGAATGAGTTTACAAGACAAGTTGCCATTTGAACACAGAGATGATTACGTGTCTTGACCTGCCTTTGAGGTATTTCAGCTTACCAAGCAGAAGGGTAAATCCCCAGAGAGGTTTTGTTTACCCTGTTTGCTTGCTTGTCAACTAAGATAAGGAACTGAACAAGCAACATTACATAGTTTTGGTCTTGATTTTACCACTTGCAATTCATTGCATACTACAGGGATGCCATACTCCACTTCCGCATCGCTTCCAAGGCAGCAGGAAAATGTTTTCATTAAAAGGGATTTTAAAATGTTCCAATTTACATGAATTGTCCAGGCCTTCTTTGTCTCATCTTCAGACATTAAAGCTTTTGATCCTGAACCAGGATATAGTGTTTCCTAGAAAACTGCAGAGGAAAGAATTCACATTCTAATCTTCTAAAAGTTTCACAGCCTTTATACTGGACCCTGAGCTCCCTCTACCCTAGAGTCAAGAATTACACCATCAGTATTTACTCAGTTTCCAAGAGCAAATCCAGACAGTAGAAGTCTGGAAAGCTGAAATATTGCAGGTGTTGGCCTAAACAGCTGGAAAGCCTGGTGGCTTTTCCATCAGCTCACTGCATGTGATTGGATTTTGTCATTAAACTCTGTGATTGTCTTTCCAAGCAGTTAGGCTATTTTACATTTTTATAGCAAGAACTGTGATTTCTGTTTCCATACCACCTTATATATGCTTCAATTTTATGTACCACAGCATCACTTCCACTACAGTGAGAGGTCTGTTTCAGTAAAGGACTAACAGACAGAAGCATCAAAGCAAGCAGCAGTTCCGATTTACAAACATTCACCTGTGTTTCAGGCACCGCCGAAAAGGATCTGGAGAACGCTCAGCTTGTGCAGATTCTACACAGACTGCTCTCAGATGACAGGAGTGCTCCAGAAATAAAATACAACTCCATGGTGCTGATCTGTGCCCTTATAGGATCTGGTAAGTACTCAGGAGAGGCTGCTGCCCTAAGAGGTTTCTGTGTTTTAAACTTCATTCTGTCTTTTAGCCTGAGCACAGAACACACACAGACACTCTGAGACTCTAGTCACAAGGAGTGTATACAGAAGGGTTCCATTTACTGTGACACTTTATTTATGGTGGTTTTTAATAATGTCACAAAAGAGGCTATTGCTCATTTTTAACTGCAGAAACTGGACTCTGGCTTCTGCAGGATGCAGCCAGTTGACATTTCACCTGACAGGAGGGAAATGAAAGGCATTTATAACAGTACCACTATCAGGCTCTCCTAGCAAACATGAAGATAACAACAACTCTATTTTCTCCTTTAGCTACTAATTCCCCTTAATCCATGTGTGATGGCTTGTTTTTTCTGATTGGTCAGCTTAGATAAGTACAATTAGGTAGAATTTTGCAAGGAGCAGCCTTGTTAGTAGTTTTCAATTCCTACCAAAAGGGTAGGAAACGAATAAAGATACAGGTAGTGTTTGCAAGGGCTGCTGTGCACACAGCTCAGTACTTACAACAACAAACCTGCCTGAGGAGGGATCCCCACACTTAACCTCACTAGGACAAGTCCTACCCTCAGCAGCCCTCATGTGCTTGGCCCACCAAGCACAACTGTTCATGATTGCTTTGGCAGGCGAGCAAGACATACTCTGGCTCATCAGTGCTGGACACAAACTAATCTTTCTGAGCTAACTCTCTGCTAAAAGGTCAGATGTTCCAAGGGTGGCGTAGCAGGCTGTGGTTTGATACTGCAGCTTTCTGCCTCTCTGTGGACACATAAAACCAAAACAAAAAGCAGCAAGATTTCATGGGGAAATCTGATTTCCAATTGAGGTTTCAAGTAGCAGCTACATTTCTTTTGTTAAGTTCTTTAAGAAGTGCTTACTCTGTGGAAGGAGAACAAATTTCATTCCATAAAGATTTCAGAAACTGACAGACAACTAAGGTGACAATGAACTGGATTAAGTACAGCAAGGTAGAAACTCAGAGTCTGTCTGCATATGACTTGCCAAGTGTGAAACATCTGGAAGGGTCTTGAGAGATGAATTTAGAGTAATTCAGCTGAATTAAGGTACCATAGCTACACATGTACTCTGTGCAAACAAAGCTGCCTTGTCTTTTCACCTTAAACAGCACTCACCGTGCCTACTGTAAGCATAACTCTGGTGGCCTGTACATCCATGTGGGTGAATGCTGCATTGCTGCCATCTTAAAGAACAAGTAATTGTTTGAAGAGCAGCTTATACATCTCAGCGTACAAAGATTGTGCTCAAACTTTTCTAACAAGCCTCAGCTCCCTGTAAGCATTCACTTTAACGTTAAGACATCTAATTTAGTTGTTACTCAGAACCTTCTTGAGCCATTTTGTGCTTGAATATCAATTCATTTTACAGCCTTTCTGCAGAGGGTACCCCTCAGCCTCACTATGATGCCTTGTGAGCATTCCCACTGCTTCCAACTGAAATCATCAACCTCAGAAATTCTGCCTGACACTTGCATTTTCCCTTCCCTGAGTCTTGTCAGCTACAAGACAGACAGTGTTAACATGGAATACCTGTTTCTATTCCACCAGAGTAAGGAGCAGTCTTGTCTTAGGGTTTTTTAGTGTTACCCAGCTGGCAGTTTGCTCTGCCACCACATCATCAGCTTGGCCTAGACATAGGGTGCCTTCTCCCATGCCCAGGCTCACAGGGAGCAGAAAACACATAACTGCAATATGCAGTCCCAGAGTTCAGCCCTGCTTCCTGTTTAAAAATCAGTGAGCACATGGGAGTCACAGCTGAGCACTCCAGGCTTTCACTTCTAAATTGTAAACATGGCAGAGATGCAAAACCTGCTGATGATGATGTCAGAGAGCAAAACCTCCTCTTTGCATGTGAAAATACTAAAATCCATCTCTTTCCCAGCTTTAATGCCTCTTATTTCTACCATCATCTCCACACAGTGAGCATTTATAATTACATCTCCATATTTTGCTGAAATCAGACATGTGCAGTCATTTTAAAGTAATTGACCCCAGTGTAGTTCCATAAAGACCAGAAAGGTCTACATATTGTTAAGTTCAATTCTCCAGAGACTGCTGCTGTTACTGTCCTTTGTTACAGGGCATCTGGCACCACATTTAATTTGATACTGCCAATAGCTGTGTGCTAAGAAATATATACATATATTTATATCATTTTTGCCACCTTAAAGCTGTTTTTAGATGGAAAGAGGAAACAATGAGGACCATGGAAAATGGAAACATGGAACATCAGCAAAACCAGAGCATTCACAGCTAGCACAGTCACCACTCTGTGTGCAAGTCTCCAGGCTCCCAGAAACCTGGATGTTAAGAATAGTTGAGTAGTTTAGTTGAATAGCAGAGCTGAATAACTATTCAGCTACTGTGAATTCCTGAAACTCTTCAGTAATACCTGCTTAAGCACAATGCTATCTCAGAAAGAGCAGAAATTGCTTACAGAGCATAACCACCCTGAGCACTTAACTGATCCCACCCTGCATACACAGGTCCCCAGGCACAGAGCAGCACCAGAGTTCCCAGCTCTTCCCTTGTAGGGGTTAAATGGCAAGAAAGTTGAAAACTTGCCAAGGAGAAAGTAGAGAGGAAGGGAAACAAATGTCAAAATTTGCTACTGAAAAGAGCATACAGCATAGCCATCTGAAACAGAGGGTTGGGATTTCTCCTGGGAACCTTAAGGATGGGGCCCCCAGCAGCATCTGGGAAGCAAAACCATGTAAATATTTGTGGCTGAATGGCAGTTCACTAGAGTGACCTGAACGGGACACAAGACATACCTATCTCCTTTGGATCTCAACTGTGAGATATGCAGAGCACAGGCCTTGGAGAAAGCTCATTCCAGTTTTGTTTTTTAATTGCTCTATTTCTGTGGGTTGTTCTCAACCTCTCCTTATTTATACAAGGTACGCTGCAATCCAGGATCAGCACTGTAAGGCAGTCTCTCATAGTTTTGAGTAATAAAACATAAGCACAGCACTGGGCGCTGCACCACTTGTTCTTAGTATTCAACTCCAGAGTTACTAATGACAGGTAACAGTGACCAAGTGGTGACATGTCCATTAAAGATGCACATCGCCCACTCCACCCCCTCACAACCAACCAGAGCTCATTTGATAGATTGGTTTAAGAAATAAAGCTGAAGAGTACTGTCACTACAAATACTTCCTAAGCACCTGTTTTAGAAGGCAATCCAGGCAGATTTTTTTTATCTGCTGCATGGCAGCTTTCTGATGAATCTCTACCTGAAACCCATGGAGTCTGTGCATGCCCCAGGTCCTGGAGAGTTTCCTCTCCATCCTCAAAAGCAATTAAGTCAATAAGACAACGCACACACTTCTGCACTTGTGCGTGGAGGGGTTCAGCAGAAGGGTTTCTTGCCCTCACCGAGCTTTTCTGTTCCTTGGCTGGTCTCATACAAAGTGCCACTTCTACTCTTTTTCCAGAGCCTCTCCAAAAGGAAGTGCAGAGCATGGCGTTTCTAGAAGTTGTATCGAAACTCCGCAGCCACGAGAACAAAACTGTTGCCCAGCAGGCCTCACTAACAGAGCAGAGACTTGCTGTAGAAAGCTGAGGAAGGTCTTGTTTCCAGTGCATCCCATCAAAGATTTCACCTTTGTCCTCCGTCCTGCTGCTGCTCCTGCTCTGTTTTCCACTGTATCACTTGTGCATGCGTGTAATGTCCCCACACAAGTTGATGAACTGCTGTAGGTACCACCCAAAAAGGTTTCTACAGATTCATAGGTGGTGTTAACATGAACCTGTCTTCACTCGTAACTGTTCTACTTGTATTCTTGTTGCTTGGGCCACGTAGTAGAATGTGCATGTTGTAGTCCTATGATGACGTAGAAGTGGTACTACACAATGACTCTTTCCTCATGCCCCTAACTGCATAATAATGTACTACTAAATTAGGGACAATACAAGAGGCAGCAAGTCCAGACTAGCGTGCTGACTGTGAGAATAAGTAGCAAATCTAGCTCCATTTTTGGTGCTTTGGAGATTCAGGTTTGAATGCAATGTACTGCTGCTCATTCACTGGTCATGCCTATTAATGTCAAATTCGTGGTACCTAGAGGTAACAAATAAAAATTTCAGTGCTCTCACTTTATCCTGTGGTTTGTCCTTTATTGTAATCACATCCAGAAGCCATGGCTGCACCACCACACACTGTGAGGGGCACTTTTTGTTCCCGGCTCTGGTCCTGATGCAATCACTGCCTTTCAGCTGAGCAAATAAAAAGGAAACAACTCTTCCAACTACTTTTCACCATGTGTGCTCAAACAGAGGCACTGTGTGATTGAACAATCCTGCTTTTTCACAGGAATACACTGGACAATCCTTCTTTCATGCAGCCGTGTGGTATGAGCACTCTGGGGCTTGTTTGGGATTGCTTTTTGTTTGTTTGGGTTCTTTTGTAAATGGACTTTTAAAGGCTTATCTTGCAACAACTTTTCAACAGAATCCCATCAGGGGAGAAATGCAGCCTGCAGGAGTCTTCCTTTTTTCTCCTTTCCTAGGTAAAAGAGTTGGGAAATTGCCCGTTTATCTTAGACCTGCTCTTTTGTACATCTGTAACATGCCAGTGAGTGAATCTGCAGGCAACTCTCATGAAAGACAGAGCAATTGGCAAAGCAGTTTCCAGCCAGCACATTATTTTTGGCCACATGATACTGTTGTCCATCTTGATCAGGGACGCAACGGACAAAGGTCATAACATCTATAACATTTTAAAGCAAATTCAGCACCATCAATGCTGAAGTGCCAGCCTCAGAAGTTTCAGGCTCCTTTTTGAATCAGCAGAAGTGGCAAGCTCAAGAAGCCAAGTGCATGCACAATCCCATGCCATGTGGTTGCAAAAACACTGCTGTTGACCTTCCCAAATTTCACTCCCCAGCTCCCTGAAACCACTGGCTATCCCACGTGCACTGAGAGGGGAAGGTGTCAGTCATGCTAGGAACAGGTACATAAGCTGGGTATAAAAAGGAACTTCACTCAGATAGTCAGTTTAAGCTCTAAGGCCATAGCAGAATGCAGCAGATGCAATAGCAGCATCTCATGGCACAGGTTCCATGTCCATTTAACCCAGTGGCAGAAACATGCGGAAACAGCATCTAATACTAACAGGTTAACCCAAGCCCTAAGCTACCTGCTCCCCCAAAGGGGAAAAGTAACAAAACTCAGGGTTGAGATAAAGAGGTAAGATATGGTATCTTCTATTAAACTCTTAATGACAATGCATAATTACCTTAGCTAATAATCTCATTTGTCTAATAATACAATGCATGATTACCTTAAAGACTATTTGCAGAAGCAGTTGAGTGAAGTACAGGGTAGGAAAAAAACCCAGCATAAACCAGAAAGCCAAACACAGCAGCTACCCAAGTCCCACCTGTCTTGCTGCCATCCCTGCAGCGGAGCGCCTGCACTCAAGACTCGGAACTCAAAAGCCACAACCACAGCAGGAAGCCACTCAAGTTGCAGTCTGAACTTCAAGCCCCATAATATTTTGCTCCAGTTAGCACTACAATTTTTGAAGCTGGCATGCCTGCTGCATGGTGTGAATAACAGCAGCAGGTTCAACTCAACCCATGAGAACTGTACAACAGCTTCTTACTTAACAACAAATATTCCAAAGACATTTGCTAGTAGTGGTATGACAAAGCCAGTGACAGCGCAGAGCTGTGAACGCAGACCAGGATGTTGTGACATCCAAAATAACACAGAACCTCTGCGTCGCTGAATATAAATAGCAAGCTTACAATCACAGTTCATAGTGACCCACACAACCCCAAGCTTTCCCTGGCAAGGAAATAACTTGCATTGATCTAAAGAGATTTCAAAATACATTTGAAAGATGATACCAATGACTTACCTGGTTCTAGGGAAGACTCTTCTTTTTGACATAAGTATAAACTGAAAATGCTCTCACCACTTGATCCTAACTGATAAAGTTGTGACACCAGCAAAACTCTAAACCACCTGGTTGTCTTAACTGGACCTTATCACCAAAAGTTTGTTAGGGATATCACTGTCACAGCAAGCACAAACATAGGCCAGCACCTATGTCCAACTTCCAGATGGTTTCCCTGGATGGAATATCAAGTGGCTCATTTCTAGACAAGATCCAGGCACAGAAGGGAAGTCTGCCTAAGAGCAAATCAAACACGGTAGCTGAAGAGACTGTGTCCATCCATGCACACTCTATGCTGTTCTGAGGTATGCTGCAGCCAGCAGTTCATCTGCTCTTTAAGCCTGGTAAATCATTTATTCTTGAAGTCTCTTCTAGTAAGAGAAAGAGGACCTAAAGATGTGCATTTCAGTACTCAATGGAGGTCAACTGAACTGAAACTGTTGACAGAAGTTCTGATTGGGTGTTGAGGACAGCTTGGTACCTGCTGCTCAGACTGTTTCCACAAAGGTGAAGCCAGATACGGAGCTTTTTCATTTGCCACAGCAAACCAAGCCAAAACTGTTGCTGCTGCCACACTACACAGGCAGGCAGTGCCTCCCTGGTGCTATGCTTGTCTGCAGCTGCAGGACTTTCAAGACGCAGCATCACACCCACCAGGAAGACAAAAAGCACATATGCGTTTTTACACTGCAGAAATACAAATAGTCTCCTCCTGGGTAAAGCATAAGCCCCAACAATATGGGCCACGGATCCAGCAGACCCATTGGTCAAGTGAGACTATCAGACCCAGAAGTCATTTCTTTCAACCACCACAGAAATGTTCCCTAAGCACAACCTGAAGATTCACAGAATGCAGGCAACCCTCCACCACGAACATAGCTTATCCGTGCGTGTTGCATCTGTTGCACACCACAACAATTTAGGCAATACCTTCAACTTCTTTTTGGCTGAATTCTTCCTTCCCTTGCCAAGGCCTCCACATCTGTGTTCCTATTTTGCCAAGCCATCTCCCTACATTCAGATAACTGTATGTACCTGAAACATGCAAAAGGCATTGGACTTCAATTTGGATATAGAAACATTATTTCAAATCAGTCACAGTGGTGTTTTGTGAGCAAAACTGTAGGTTTGAGATACTGAACTGGATTAGCATGCTCTATGGCTTGTGCAGTACTAAAAAAAAATGGGCATCTCCTTCCTCCTCTGTCTAAACAAGCACAAGACACTGTCACCCATTTGTACCTCCACAATAAAATATGCCATCTCTCACAACCTTTCTTCAGAAAAGTGAAATTCCCACTTTCCTTTACAGAAGTTTAATTAACCCCTTTAGTGCTGCTCCCTTAAAAACAACTTCTGAACACTTCAAGCTCACTGTAATTATGATGGTGAGAGCTCCAACAGTTGTACACAGCAGCCACAGCAGCCTGAGGAACATCAACAACCTGTCAAGAAAGAAGGAGAGCATGTTTATTAGCCAGAGACTTCAACAACAGTTGACAGTAGATGTGGGACCTCCTTGCATGGGGATGTACTCTTTGTGTATTAGCTTTATATTCATTTAAGGGCAGCTGCTGGCAGTATGACAATGCACTCTGTGACTTTAATTAGGATACTAAATTCTTCATTGTATATGGAAGACTTAGTCTGGGAAGGGCAGGCAGGAGGCTTCTCCTGGGTGTACTTCTGTACCATGAGGGTGAAGTGCTGCATCAAGAGTAAGCATTTACAACATGGTATTTCACGCCATTTTATTTATAAAATTGTCATTATCTAACAAATTGCATATAAAATGATTTACTTCAAGTAAATACAGAATACTGCACAACTATTAAAACTATTGTATTGTCCATCATAAGTGTATTAAAACATTCCTAAAAAAATGCCTCTATTAAAAACCAAGAACCCAAGAACACAAGTAGCATGATCAAGACCACTTTCAATAGCTTAAAATGAATTAACAGGAAGTTGTGTTCACTTCCCAAGTAGACTCCAGTTACATCCATTGAGCTCAGCATGTGATACAATACCACAGTCTAATGCTAAAGATGATAAGTAATACATTATGCACCTGATCTATGCTTTTCTCCTAGACTGAAGGTAACCAGCCCAAAAATCAGAAAACTAAAGCTCAAGTCAAACTCTACTGGGCATGCAGTTCTGTTATAGCAATACTTTCAATTGGTAAGTGTAGTTGGCTTTTACAATCAACTTTACAACTGATTTCAAAACAAAAAGGATCACAATAGAGTACATTCGTATGAAAAGGAACAATACGCAAAGGGGAAATTGCGACACCTTGCCGGACACCCCAGGATGAACCCGAGAGAGACGCAGCTGGAACTCATCTAAGTCACAAAACCCAAATCCCAGGGTCTTCAGAGCTCAAGGTAGGATCGGGTCCATCTTGACCACATAGGCAGCATGAACATGAACACGCATACAGATGGAGCTTTCCGTTAACACATTTCTATTGCTGAAACACAAGAGACCACTAGCAGTGCTGGCTGCTGCACACTAGCAGTCACAACACTTACTGTTATACTGGATGTTAAAGGAGATGGATTTTTATTCCTCCAATGGCCAAATTTAGTAACCAATAGGGTAGTTATATCTTGTTCACTTTAGACAGTTTCATGACCAGTAACAGATACCTGAAAAAGCTTCTGAGAGAAGACAAAAATGGGAGGAACTAGAGAACTTTCAGTGGTGCTCAACACCTGTTGAGATCTAATCTCCTTCCCAAGTACTTGCACAACTGCCATTTCAATGTACCCAGAAGGCACATGCAGCAAGAAAGGAAACAGAAACAAAATTCCACAAGAGTTTCTCCTGTAACCAACATAATTCATCAGAAATAATTTTAGCAGGGGCATTTCTAAGGTAGTAAAAAACTGATTTATGTCCAGGACAGTTCTTATAGCACCACAGTGAATCCTGCTGCAAGTGATGGCAACTTCCCATTAACTGATAGGGACTGCTGACTCCAACCCTCCCCGTCTGGCAGTCTAATGCTCCTCCAGTGCATTAAGGCAAGGGAGGTCCTGTTAGTAACCCGAGCGCAGGTGGGTGGCCAGGGTTTTGCCTCCTGCCGTGGGTGTCTTCTGCAGATCGCTGGGTAGGCACTAGAGGGCAGGCGATGAAAGCACTCCCGGCTCACCTCCAGGAGAGGCGAAGCCGGAGCCACTTCGGCATCGCGCTCGGTGGACACCTTTCCTATCTACTACGAACGCTTCTAGGGTGAGAAAAGCAGTCATGTGCAAGAATAATTTCATTTGCATGCTACTATTTACATTTCAAACACTATTTACACACCAGAACTACAGTTAGCATCTCTCTCAAAGGGGAGAGAAGGTGGCTTTCAGGACAGACACTTGAGCAAGCACCTCCACAGTTCCAACCACAAAGGGACACATCAAAATTATAGATTTTGAAGCCAAAGGATTCTACTTCTACTGAAACAGACACACGGAGACAAAACATTTGTCTATTAAAAACAAAAATATCAAACCCACAGACCTCAAACAAGAAAAAGGCCTGTGAGCATGGAGAATGCCTAGAAATCAAAGTAACAACTGCAATGCCCTTTGGCTCAATGAGGAATTTGGAATCGGCTTCAAATTCAGGGCTACTGTTAAAGCCATCACCCTTCTCATTAGCAGCGCCACCATCCCACGTGAATCACCCAAACAGAGCTATTTCACACTCCACAAGGGCCTGACAGAGCATTTCTGAACAACTACTGCACGTTAAAAATAACTAGACTGACCTCTGAACTCAAACCTATCCCACAACCACACTGGGCTGACTAGAAATTGCCAAGTCATACCACCAACCACATCTTATTGCTTTAGAAAATGAGCCCCTGCAGCCAGCAGTTGTGCTCTAGTTACAGCTCACCTGAAGTTTTCACAAAGTTTTCTGGAAGAAAGCTTGGTTGCATTTAGCAGGCTCTGACAACAATAGATTTGATTTCCAAGGCCTCCCGTATGCTTTCCAAACAGGACACTTAAGCTGTTGAGTAGCTGCTGTTGGGGCATTTCTAGGACATTTTACCCAATCTGTACACAAAAACGTGGGATTTAAATGTGCAATATAGACAGTTAATCCTGAACATTCAGTATGCATCCACCAGGCAACTACAAAAATGAGGAAAACAAGATCATCTCTTGGAAGCGGTGAAGGGGTGTGGGAAGAGCAGCATCTGCAGCAATAAAGACAAGCTCTACCAAAGTAGTTTATGTAGTGGTTTTTATAAGAACAGTCATTCTGGAACTCAGAAAAGATGCTGCACATTTTTGTGTACACGTGCAAGTAGTGAGAACAAGATCTGCTCACCTCACAGCATCTACCTTTCTATCAGTCTGACACTGCTAACAGCACATCCAGCAGACTGGAACTCAAAGAACAAAGTGACAAGACAGAAGGCAATACAGTACAACTGCAGAAATTCAAGTAGAAGAATGAGATTGTGTTCAGAAGCCCACAGCAGCAACAGCAGTATTCAAGATCAGTGGCAACAAGGAATGTGTCTGTAATGCAGGCTTTTTCTTTTTCTGCAGACCAAAGCACCAGGTTACAACCACAGCTCTTGGGTGGAAGGGTAGCTTCCTCCTGATTTCTCCCCACATCGTTTTGTCTCACTGCTGCAGCCCACTGGTACTGATAATCTAGCTGTCCTGGTGCTATCAGGTAAAACAGTGTGCCCCCTTAGGGGAAACAAACACCAGTAACTCCTCAGGAGTGGCTGATCAAAAATGTAACACTGTGGCGAAATGGAACCAAGTTTCTTAAGGACAGTAAATTAGAACTGCTTTCAAAGGCTTTTTAAAAAACAATAAATTACTCTGAGTCATGGCTGGCCTTTAACAGCAGATAGCAAAAGATATGGAGGCTGCCTGATTCAGAGCCTGTCAGTGGGAGTTAACCAGAAGAGGATGAGGTAATGTTCAAATACAGGAGGACAACAGGAGAGTCTGAGGCAGCTGTGTAGCACCGGTGTGCCTACCACCAGCCTCCGAAGGGAGGAAAAAAACACGGCCAGCTAAAGCACAGAAAGGCAGAATGTGCAAGGGTTCATACGTTCATATGTTTAAGAGTCAAAGGACATTAATAGGTCATCAGAACAGATTTCTTTCTATTCATTCCCCAGAACAAGGCAACTTTGAAAGCAAAGCATTCATCTCTCCTACTCCACATCATTTTATGAAGCTCACCTCAGAAAGATGCTAAGATCTCAGAAAGAGATGCTACACACCCTTTGCCACTGTCTGACCAAAGCAGGAGCCGAGAGCTCATCGCTTTCAGGACTGGTTCTGCAGATACTGAGAAGGGTCACACAACAAGATGTATTTATACAAAGTGCATAAAACTACCCAAGCCATGGTCAGGTCTGTAAGTTCACTATTATTAGTGAAGAATTAATCGAAAATTCTCAGCTGAATGGAATCTGATTTAATTCTTCTTCAACTATTTGTGCTTTATTTCTACTCTCTTCTGTCCAGTTCAAAAGAGTCTGTCTTGACTGATCCCAACGCACACTTCCATTTCAGAACTTTAATTCCACTGCTTCAAGAAAACTTTTTGTTGCATTTAGAGCTACAAAGGGAGATGCATCTTCGTAGCAAGGATTTGTTCACTGGAGGTAAGCATTTACTCTGGAAAGTGTTCTCTCCAACTCTGAAGGGAATGGGATATGATCTTTCCATAATCACATGCATTTACCAATAAATAAGTTTGGATTAGACTGTATTAAAATGTACGCACAGATTTAAAGCAGGGGAGTGTCACAGATTTACTCCACAGCTCATGCAAGTAAAAAGAATTAAAAACAAAACAAAAAACCAAGAAAGAACAAAGTTTCAGCTAGAAATGGACCAAGAGGAATAATCTTAAAAGAAATTTTGCACAAGTATATCAAAGCATTAATATTAGTGAGGTCCCTAAATACATTAGGTAACACTAAATTCCAGAGAAACGAAAGATTTAGCCACATCAGATATATAGATTTTGATATCTTTTAAGTTAATATATAATTCACTCTTTGAATAATATTACTCACTTGGACCCAACATCCACACTGCTTTCACACATTTATACAGTTATAACCCACCCTTGCCTCAAGAGATGGCAGCAACCAAAGGCTCTACAAAGCCTTGCCTGTCAAATAAAAAACTCCTTTCCCTTCAACATGAGGGTGGAGAAGGAAGAAAGATGTTGGTAAAATACAGCAACTCTCCCTGTGAGCTTGCCGATTCCAGCCTCTAAGTAATGCAGGAAGATGGCTGGAAGCTTGAATTAAAAAAAAAAAGAAAAAAAACTTGTTTTAAAAACTCTTTCTTTTACTGTACAATAGATGCATAGAAAGTTGCTTCATGGGCTTAGGCCTGTAGGGTTTAGCTGTGAAAATAAAGGATAGAGTTCTTGAGTGATGAGGAGAGAGATCATCTCAGGAATATTTGGCAGCTATTGAAGAGCTCATGACACGAAGAATAAACAGCATATCCACAGACTACACCAATGCAACTTTGTCCCATTGAATACACCAAGTTAAAAAAAGTGTCCACTTGTTACTCAGGATCAAGAATACAGCAGAGATTCACGGCTCAACAGCTTTCAAACTGGTGGTGGTTTAAAAGAAAATTGTCAGTGAGCAGCAGATTTTATGTAGCCCACTCTTCTCTCCCCCTTCCCACAGAAACACGAGTTCACTGCAGTATCATGGACTTGGGAGAGAAGGCTTCCCTGTCACCCATGTTCATACAGCTTGGTGTCAGAGTGACACACTGGAGGTTTCAGAGGGTTTCGGTTATCCAGTGTCTTGTTGCAGTTACTTCAGCAGTTTTACCAGCTGGCTCTGACAGCTTCAATGTCACTAACCAAATTCTGGGCTAAGCATATCCCAAATATCTGGAAGAGACAAGATTTCATTCATCCAGAGCATCAGACAACTCTTTTCACACAGGCAAACTCCTTAAGATAGGCAGAAATTTGATAAAAAAAGAAACAACAGAAAGCTAGATATCAAATTCAGTGTTGGAAGAAGAATACTGAAAGTCTCCTATAACCCCAGGATTTTTGTAGTGCCACTGGGTTCCACAAAATTGAATAGTTCTGGACTTGCTTCACAAAAACAACTATAAAAGCTTTTCACTGCTCATTTAAGCACTACCAGAAACGTCAGGTCTCTACAGGCTTAAAAACCTCTGCTTAATCTTTATGCAACCCAGAGTGTTAGTTTTGAACTGCAGATAGCTGAAAAGATACCAAAAAAAAAAAAAAGAAAGAACATCCCTACAGATAAAAATTAAATACTCCCCTCATTAAAACCTACAACCATTACATTTCTTAGTATTTCTAGCTACAGCTCCCCCCACCATGCAGACTATTTATCTGCTGTTCTTCCACATGCTCGTTACAGGGAATGTGCTGTTTACCTGCAGTAATGCTATCCCAATGAATATACCAGCAACTATGGTGAGATTGTCCTGCAACCATTTCTCAAACTGAGGGACACAGCCTTTAGTGTAGATAACGATCTGCTGATCAACTTCCTGCCAAGAAGAAGAGGGAAGAAAACAGACATAATTACATTCAACTTACCCCTTCAGTAGAATAACCTGCTCTTGCAAGAGATTTGGATCCTTAAGATAGCACATTAAATAAACAACAAAGCTTACTGGTTTTTGCCTTGCATCGTAGCCACACTGAGTATTAATAACATCTTCCTAGGAGAGATAGAAGAGAGGCAGTTAGTGAAATGTCTCCCCAACACCCTTGCCTAGCTCCCCAGGTTTGTCCTGTGTATAAGATAACAACCCCTCTAACTTTAGTTACCATATTGCTTTTAAAAAAATACCTTTCTTTTCCATTCAGTGCTTTTCATTATTTGAAAGAAAAAGCACAGCATCACAAAATATTTTCTGCTCTGAGGACAGCAAGTTGAGAAAACTGGCCTTCCACCTGGGTGAACTCCACGTTTCATATGCAAACATTCAGAAGCCAGAGTAAAGGGATGAGGGAACATCTATTTTAGAGTAAAAGAACCTTCTGCTGAGAAGGTCTGAAACCGTACCAAGACTACTGTTAACATTTCCAGGGTTCGGTCTGTGCAGTATGAAGAGGCAAGAAGGGGTAATTTTGCTGCAGAAGGTGCAAGCTCTCACCAAGGATGTCTATAGAAATATATACAGTACCAAGAGTTTATTTTCTTTTTCCTCTCTAGTTTTTGTAGAGACAATAATGTGTTCTTACTGCTTAGCCTTTCTTACTGCAGCTTGATAGCAATAGGAAAGGAGGGTTCTTTCCTGCTGCCTCTGCTTTAGTACTCCCAAAGCGCAGGTAATAAAATAAGCTATGGCAGAATTTGGAAGCTGAAGCTACACTTACTCTGTATACTGAGTTATTTCAAGGCAATAAAATGAAGCAACTATTTCTAGTGACAGCCACAATGGCAGCAAACTATTAAGTTACTGGCTCATATAACAACAGTGAGCGGGAGGAGGAACTTACTCAAGGAAGTGAGAGCACCAGCTTGTCTTGCCAGGTGTACTGAACACCACATTTTAATCAAATTGTGGAAAGTGAAAAAGGCAGTAAGCAAAAAAATTTTTTTTTCCTTTTTTTTTTTTTTTTTTTTAGGAAGCAAGAGAGACAAAGAGATCTCCTGTCATCAGTTAAAGCTCCTTCAAGGGGTTCCTCACTTCACAAAAAGTACATCGACAGGATGCAACCTGTCGTTTGCCCAAACTGGATTTCCTCAGCAGGCCTTCAAGATTTGAGCAACTTGCACCTTGGAGTGCAATGAATGCTTCAGTTTCAACATCTAAAATTAACAGTGCCATGGACTTCAAGCCTGCAAAAGCAGAAAAGATTCCATCAAAAGGATTTTAGGCTTTCTTCTACGTACTGAATGCCTGCTTGCTTTACCAACGCTGTCTCATGCCTTTAGCCTTGGAATTTGTCAACTGAAAGGAAACATTAAGAATTAAATAGAAATAAATTTTAGTCTACAGAAGAGAAGGATTTGATAATTAAGTATCTGAAGGCTGGCCAGGAGGTGAGGGACAGGCTCTGCTCACTTGCTCCCTGGGATAGGACAAGGAGCAATGGGTGTAAATTGTAGCAAAAGAGGTTCTGCCTCAAGACAAGGGGGAACTTCTTCACTGTAAGGGTCACAGAGCACTGGAATAGGCTTCCCAGGGAGGTTGTGGGGTCTCCTCTGGAGACTTTCAAGGCCTGTCTGGATGTGTTCCTCTGTGATGTGTTAGATAATATTGTCCTGCTCTGGTGGGGGGTTGGACTCCATCTCCTTGTGTCCCTTCCAACCTCTAACATCCTGTGATCCTGTAAATCAACCTTTCTAGGCCTCACCTGTAAAGGAATTTGGAACATTTCAACCTGATAAACTGTGGCAAAGTGAACTATACAAGTCCAAATCCATTTTAAAAGACACTTAGGTTGGCCTACCTTAAACTTAACCCTTCCTCATTAAAGCCACACTAAAAGCTAAACTGTAAATCCTCTTCAGAGAGGCATCCATACAACTTTGCCAGTCCAACCCCACATCCTAATTCCAAAAGAAACATTTGCTTTCCAACAGAACAAGCCTGAACCAGACACTGTTTGGTTACTACTATATCCATTATATGCATGACCTCTAATAATTCTGGAAATATTATTTTTAGTCTTTCTTTTAAAGGCTTTCCTACAACAAATAAGAATTAGACTAATCTTTGTATTTCTGGTTACTGCATAACCATATACACACAGATAACTTTAACATGGATTATGTATTCATAGGATTACCTTGCACCTGCTGCCACTGGCTTGGTTTTGTAACATCTATATTCTTAAAACTGGGTTGTGATGCCCTCTCTGTATGGGTAGGTGGGCAGACAGGGAAAGAGTAGGGGGAATCCTGGGCATAATGTAACACTTGAGCCTACCTTACATTTTGTTCTAATATTGCACAGTCCTGAAAAGGACTGAAAATGTGTTCAGAGGGAGCGGAAGGCAGCTTGTGCAAGTAGCAGGAAGGGAGGGAGAGCAGCACTAGTGACTGGATGCCAGGAGCAGTGATTGCTGGTGTATTAGCAAGGCAGGAAGCACCTGAGGTGCCTTTGGCAATTTGCCTAAATTTAGTCAGCGCTACAGACTCGTACATTCAAGGAATTGTAAGTCACTCCAGGTGGAGAAAAAGCCACAGCTGAACTATATATAGGTAATACAAGCACTCACAGGCTGATTCTTTGAAGCTATACCAAAATCATAAGTATGCAGTGTTAGGCATGTTAAGTTTCCAAGCACATCTACCCCTGCCATGTAAGTTTCCAAGCACATCTATCCCTGCTTCCTTACACTTTACCCTTCATTCCTGATCACGTCCGTACTAGTAATGCTTGGTTCCAACATTTTCTGCTTGATGATCCAGAACTGTAACTATTTAAAGAGACATGAAAATTTACCAAACAGCTGTTCCTTCAAATGCCTTCTCCATTTTGATGTCTGATCTCAGGTTACAGAAATTTTAAAGTGAATAAAATTATGTGTAAAGATATCCATACTCAATTCAAGATTGAGGCAAACGTAGGTCAGCTCTTCATAGCATAAACTGTCATTCCTTACTCTACCCAGCACAAAATGGGTCCAATTGGCTGCAGCTGCTGGACACTGCATTACCTAATGAGTAGTACCTGCTTTAGAGTGGCTGATCTTAGAGCTGCTCTTTGTTAAGGCAACAACAATATTAAACTGAAAGCTCATATCACAGAATCACAAAATTGTCAGGGTTGGAACTGCCGTCAAAGATTGTTCAGCTCCAGGACCCCCGCCACAGGCAGCGACACCTAACGCTATCCTTCAACTCCTTAAGAGCTTCTGCTTTTTATATACTTGCTAAAATTAATACACACGTTCAGTCAACCCCATGCTTCACTCATCCTAATGAAAACAATATACAGTGAAGACCTAAGGTGGCTCAGGTTTTTTGCTGACTGCAGAAAATTTAGAGCTGCAAGTATGGAAGAAATACAGGTTGGTAAGAAGGTAATGGTCATGCACAATTTCCAGGAGAAAGAAATGAAATAAAGAAAATCTCACAGAATGATTTAGAACTGGAATAGCAAATCCATCCTTCCCTCCTAACTCCTACTTACAGCAGGGTCTTTCGTGCAACAAGAAAAGGGCACACCACAGCGCTCTCGGCTTGCATTGGAGTCCGTGCAATTGAAGTAAATATTGAGGTTCCAGTCATCAGCTCCAAATGCCCCACAGCACTGCCACTAGAACAGAGAAAGGAAAGCCTCTTGACTTCTAGAAACAAATCAATCTCAGCATCAGTAACATGCATCACTGCTGCCAGTTTCTCTTCAAAAATGGAGAGCAGCCAGAGAGGGATCTGGGGGTGCTGATTGATACCCGCCTGAACATGAGCCAGCAGTGTGCCCAGGTGGCCAAGAGAGCCAATGGCATCCTGGCCTGCATCAGGAATGGTGTGGCCAGCAGGAGCAGGGAGGTCATTCTGCCCCTGTACTCTGCACTGGTCAGACCACACCTTGAGTACTGTGTTCAGTTCTGGGCCCCCCAGTTTANGGAGCTGTTCAAGGCAGGATTGGACGTGGCACTTGGTGCCATGGTCTAGCCTTGAGCTCTGTGGTAAAGGGTTGGACTTGATGATCTGTGAGGTCTCTTCCAACCTTGGTGATACTGTGAAAAATCTGAGATTCTCCTTGGTTTCATTGAAGCTGGCATGATAGGACAGTTGTGTTGTTCGGGGTGGTTGGTTTTGTGTTTTTGAGGAGGTGTTGCTCATTTGAGGTTTTTTGTTTGGTGGGGTTTTTTTCCTGTTGTTTTTGGTTGGGGTTTTGTGATGGTTTGAGTTACCTGCCCTCCCACTCTTATGAAATCACCCAGATAAGACTCAGCCAAGCTGGAAATTTAGGAATGAAGCTTTATATTTACAGCTTAGCACAACATAAAAGAAAATATTTACAGTATTTACGGCTATATACAGAAATACACAAGTTAAAAGTAATACAGAAACACAGCAGCCCTCCCAGAAATCAGAGTCCTCAGGAGGGACTCCAAATCACCCTTTCACCTTCTATCCACCCCTCTACCTTATCCAGACTTTGCCTTACATGCAAGGTGAGGTTGGAGGATCAGCAAGAGGGGGTTAGAAAGTAGAAGCAGCCAAGGGCACCAACTGTGATAGACACATACACACACCCACTGTCACCCAATGTCTTATCTATGTTTGTTTTTATACATCTCACCAAGCCTATAAGTGAAGCAGACATCACCACTCTTCCCTTTTCACAGGCTATAATCTAATTCTTCTCATTAAAATATTCCAGTTAGCCTCAAACTAGCACAGGGGATTTTGTGGTTTTTGCCTTTTATTTTTAACTAGACTATTCCAAACTTGCAAGTTGTTCTAAAATTATCACATGATTGAAGTTACTTTCACACCCTGTAACACTGCTCTCCACAGAGAAAGCTACGGAGCAGGCTGCTAAGCCTACACACCACCAAGAGTTGCACAGGCCTGCAAACTCAGGCCCTAGAGAGAGCAGAGCCAAGACAACATTCTGTCTGGTCTAACCTGCCCTGGGTTTTCAATAGTCAGCTCTGAAGGCTACACTAATACAACTGCTCCTTTTGTCATTTGGGGGAAATCTTTGCCTGGGTGTACATCAGACAGCATCAACACATTGCCTCCCTCGCACCACAAAGGACTGGTAACATTCACTGAATATACAAAGAACAGAGTGGAGATCACTGGCACATCAAGGCTTTTACAGCATTTATGGAGCTAGCCCAATGAACCCATTTATATCAACTTAAAAATACATATTTTTTAAACCCTATATTTTTTACAAGCTTCAGAAGAACAATTCTTCCTGTGTAGATGTATCAGAGTTCTAATTGCAATGCCAGAATGTGTTCTCTTCAAGTATTATTTCTACTAGCAGAAAAAGTAGCTTCCCCTCCAGGCTCTGCTGTCCCTAACTGATCTATCAACATTGCTAATCCAGTTTGAAGAGCAAGTTTCACATAGTGCCTGCAAAACTGGACTGCAGCTTTTCAGTTACATGCGAGTGGACCACTGCTTTCAAACTGAGGTGACTTCTGATCTTCTCTCAGTTGAGCAAGATTCTAACCACTGCAAGGAACATACTCTGTAACATCATTTTTCCTCCAAAGCACATAGAAGCAAATCAAACACTGAATGAAATTATTTTAATTGCAGAATGTATAAAATCTAGTAACCATGATGTCAGTCAACATTCAACCATGTTGCAGTTACACAAAGCCAAATTCCAAGAGTTCAAAATGGGCCTGAACTGAGAACTGGCAAAATAATCTACACGCCCAAGTCTATGCAAGACTTCTTTTTGAACACAGACAAAAATCACAGAATCATAGAATCAACGAAGTTGGAAGAGACCTCCAAGATCATCCAGTCCAACCTAGCACCCAGCCCTATCCAGTCAACCAGACCATGGCACTAAGTGCCTCATCCAGGCTTTGCTTCAACACCTCCAGGGATGGTGACTCCACCACCTCCCTGGGCAGCCCATTCCAATGCCAATCACTCTCTCTAGGAAGAACTTCCTCTTAACATCCAGCCTAGACTTCCCCCAGCACAACTTGAGACTGTGTTCCCTTGTTCTGTTGCTGGTTGCCTGGGAGAAGAGACCAACCCCACCTGGCTACAGCCTCCCTTCAGGTAGTTGCAAAAGCAATGAGATCTGCCCTGAGCATCCTCTTCTCCAGGCCAAACACCCCCAGCTTCCTCAGCCTTTCCTCACACGGCTGTGTTCCAGGCCCCTCACCAGCTTCATTGCCTTTCTCTGGACACATTCCAGCATCTCAACATCTCTCTTGAATTGAGGAGCCCAGAACTGGACACAGTACTCAAATGTGGCCTGACCAGTGTTAAGTACAAGGGAAGAATAACCTCCCTCCTCCTGCTGGCCACACTGTTTCTGATCCAGGCCAGGATGCCATTGGCTCTGCTGGCCACCTGGTCACACTGCTGGCTCATCTTCAGCTACTATCTACCACTATCCCAGGTCCCTTTCTGCCTGGCTGCTCTCCAGCCGCTCTGTCCCCAGCCTGTAGTGCTGCTTGGGGTTGTTGTGGCCAAAGTGCAAAACGCTGCACTACAGAGCTGGACCTGTACAAGCATGTGCACTTCACTCTTCCCTCCCAAGTGCAGATGTAGCCTTGTTTAAAGACTCTCTGTGAGAACTTTGAGTTACCTATTTGATTAGGCTAATGGCATTAAGTCTACTTACAAAGAAACAACATAGTTTTACTGCCACTGCTGTGTGGTGCAGCACTCCTAATGTTGTTAAAGCTACAGCAACATTCATCCCAGAAACAAATTCATCTAGAAAAGGAGATGTGATAGCTTCTACAATAAAACACTTTGAACATCCCTCCTCCCACCAAGAACCCTAGAGTATTTTCATACACATATGCGATTTGCTCCAAAAAGCTGAAAGCAAGTCACTAATGGTTAACTTGGAGTTCTGAAATGCTAAGTCTTGGAGAATAAGTTACCCCAACTCTCCACCTTGTTTTACTCAATCATACATCAACAAATAAGCCACTTGTCACAGGTGTTGTGTGTTTGTAGAAGTTGTGTAAAGACAAATATGCATATATATACACACACACATAGACAAAAGTATTATATGCTATTATATTTCTGTTGTTCCTTGAAGAAACCAAACAGATGGGAAGTAAAAAACAGAGTAGGTTTTTCTTTAAAGTAAGTTCTAAACACACAAAAAAATAAACACAGTCCAACTTACATATTCCTGTGTGAAGTCTATGAGGTTTTGCAAATCAATGTCATCTCGGTATGCTCTGATGTTGTTGTTTATAAAGAAATACAGCTGGTCCTTTATCCAGTCTTTGAAAACAAATGCTAGAACACCAGCAGTGAGCTCCAGGAAGAAAATAATTCCAAGAAATACTGAAAACTACAGGAGAGAGGAGAGAAAAAAAAACAAAACAAAAACCACACCAGTTAAAATTACACTCATTTCTCAAGGCTCACAGTTATGTCCAGTGTTCGACTTCATCTGTTTCACAGGATCACAGGATATTAGGGGT
>WAAF01000358.1:1277-19087 GCA_013400475.1 Tricholaema leucomelas
GTTATTTTCTCCTCTGGAGGTTTGGTACAGTCTGTGCCTTCCGGCCAGTTGGTGACCACTTCCACCAGACCAGGTCAATCAAGATTACCCATTCGTGCTCGTTGGGTTATCAAAGCCATCCATTTAGACCAGGTTGCATCTGTGGCATGATGCAGTGATAAACCTTTGCCTTTGAACATCCAGTTTGGAACTGGCAATCTAGGAGCTAAAAGCAATTGGGACTCAGTTCAAATCACTTCAGAAGCTGCTTTTACTCCTTCATAGGCTGCTAGCATTTCTTTCTCTGTTGAGGTGTAATTTGCCTCTGAACCTCTGTAGCTACGATCCCAGAAACCAAGCAGATGACCACGTGTCTCATTTGGAGCTCTCTGCCAAAGACTCCAGGTTGGACCATCGTCATTTGCAGCTGTGTACAAAATGGTTTTAATGTCCGGACCAGATTACACAGGTCCCAAGCCCACTGCATGGACTACTTCTCACCTTATCTGATCAAAGGCTGCTTGTTGTCCAGGTCCCCACTCAAAACTGTTTCTCTTACGAGTCACATCATGCAGAGGTTTGACAATTTGACTGAATCCAGGAATGTGTAGTCTCCAAAATCCCACTGCACCCAAGAAAGATTAAGTGTTCTTATTGTAAAGAATATACAACTGGATGTAGTAGATGGGATGCTTTCTGCCTCAATCAGTTATTTAACCTTAACCATAATAGTCAATAGGCTTAAACATGCATGCCACTTCCAGAGGGAATTTTGTTCATTTGAAATAAGGCTATAAAAAAATCTAAGAGCATCCATAGATTAATGCAATTTAATCAATTATTTTAAACAGCAAATAATATTAACAACTTATCCTTTCATAGATAACTCTAAGTAGTAATTCAATAGTAATTCAGACCCACAAATGGAGTGGGAGTTCAGATGAAGAACCTACTCTTTACAGGTTGATGAGGTATTTTGATTCCTACCTACTTGTTTTCCTACCGTCAAATGTCAGTGCAAGCACAAAAGGCAGACTGCTGTTACAATGCCAGCAACACTGATTTTATTTCACATTTTGTAGCATGCTCATACTTCAGGCCAAGTTCAGGCCATAACTTTCCCATTTGTCTCGAAATCACTTGGCACACTTTTGGGAGCTATAAAACAAAATGAGTGATGATACCTAACAATTTTGTGTGTCAGGGAAAATATATAGCATTCCTCTTCTGTAGACAAACTGCAAACATGGAGAATGCCAGAAGCAAAGCCTACCTTGAAAAGTCACATTTATGCTCAGGGACATTTTAAGCTTTTGACAAACAGTTAAAGATAAATCTTGCAGTAATAACAGACCACAAAATGGTACATTTCTACTAAAAGCACTTATACAGACTCTGGAAAAATGCCCAGAAACAGCCTGATGCATGAAAATAAATGATAATATCTTTAAGTTTTCCATAATAACTCAGTAAGACTGGAGTAGTACATAGATAACAGGCAGTAAGGATACCAACTTTCCAAAAAGGGAAATTGGAACAGAAGTAGATAAAGGCAAAAACTCTTCTTAAAGGTAGGTTATTATTCACTGCAGAAAAATCCTTCTTTGCACTGATAAATACAGAAAGCAAGCATTTCCTTGGATAAGCTTCCTTTTAAACTTCTGGAGAAAGAAAAAGAAAAATCAAGTAAACTTTTGCTTCCATCAGGAACGAGCCTGTTCCATCAAGCATGCAATCATTACTTTCCCAAGGTGGAACTGCAAAATAACTATTCAGGAGACATAATTCTCCAAAGAGAATCCTTCACAGCCATGAAGCTGTGCTAACTCCATCTGTAGTTTGAAAAGGAATGCTTTCCATATCACCTACATTAGGCAGAAAGCAAATGAGATTTACTTCTTTGTTTTTTTGTAATGGTGTAAGACTGGTGCAAAAAAACACATGCATGCTTCTATGTTCATTCCAGCCAAGTCTGCTTTAGATATCTGAAATTGATTAAGAATGCATCTAAGTTAGAATCATAGAATCATAGAATGGTTTAGGTTGGAAGGGACCTCAAGGATCATCCAGCTCCAACCCCCTGCCACAGGCAGGGACACCTCCCACTAGAGCAGCTCGCCCAAGGCCTCATCCAGCCTGACCTTAAACACCTCCAGGGAGGAAGCATCCACAACCTCCCTGGGCAACCCGTTCCAGTGCCTTACCACCCTCACTGTAAAGAACTTCCTCCTAACATCCAGTCTAAATCTCCCCTCTTCCAGCTTAAACCCATTCCCCCTCGTCCTAACATTACTAGACCGTGTAAATAGTCCCTCCCCAGCTTTCCTGTAGGCTCCCTTCAAATACTGGAAGGCCACTATAAGGTCTCCTCGAAGCCTTCTCCTCTCCAGGCTGAAGAGCCCCAACTCTCTCAGCCTGTCCTCATAGCAGAGGTGCTCCAGCCCTCTGATCATCTTCGTGGCTCTCCTTTGGACCCGCTCCAGCAGTTCCATGTCCTTCTTGTATTGGGGGCTCTAGAACTGCACACAGTACTCCAGGTGGGGTCTGACGAGAGCAGAGTAAAGGGGGAGAATCCCCTCCCTTGCCCTGCTGGCCACACTTCTCTTGATGCAGCCCAGCACTCGGTTGGCTGTCTGGGCTGCATGTGCACACTGCCGGCTCATGTTGAGCTTCTCGTCGACCCAGACCCCCAGGTCCTTCTCCTCAGGGCTGCTCTCCAGCCATTCATCACCCAGCCTGTATCTGTGCCTGGGATTGCACCGACCCAGGTGCAGGACCTTACACTTGGCCTTGTTAAACGTCATGAGGTTGGCCTGGACCCACCTCTCCAGCCTGTCCAGGTCCCTCTGAATGGCATCCCTGCCCTCCAGCAAGTCAGCTGTGCCACACAGCTTGGTGTCATCTGCAAACTTGCTGAGGGTGAACAACAACAAACTATTTCTAATACAGAAAAAGACATCCATACAATAATTTGTAGTATCTTGATTATATTGCACCATTGCACAATGGTATGGAGCTTAACTCTCAAAGAAGCAATGTGTTATAATGAATTATTTGATGTTAGAAAGCTCAGAAACTTAGGCATTTATCCAAATTAATAAGGAAGACTATCTCAAGATTCAATTCTTGAAAATCTATAGGTCCTATCTTTCTCTGTGTCTAAGACATGTCATTTACAGTGAGGGTGGGTGGTAAGGCACTGGAACAGGTTGCCCAGGGAGGTTGTGGATGCTTCCTCCCTGGAGGTGTTTAAGGCCAGGCTGGATGAGGCCTTGAGCAACCTGCTCTAGTGGGAGGTGTCCCTGCCTATGGCAGGGGGTTGGAGCTGGATGATCCTTGAGGTCCCTTCCAACCTAAACCATTCTATGATTCTATGATTCTATGACAGCTACTCAGTAACCTCATCTGCAGGTGTAGATCCTGCATCATTCTCAAAAGTGGTTCAAAACCTGGAAGCAACACAATGATCCACTGTGGTCTGGTTGGTCAAAAAGTAGGACACAACCCCCTTCTGAGTTAGGTCTGTTGCAAGCAGGCCTATTTGCCAGCATATGCTATGCGAACCCACTAAAACCCACTGGTAACTGTGCCAGCCATGCTGAGAGCCAGGCACGGAGACAGGTGGGGTCTGTCCTCTGTCACATGCACCTTATTTAGTTAATGAAAATGTGCATATGGCATCTGCCACTTTGGGAATCCAGATGATGCTGTATGTTTCAAAATTAACTTCGAAGTTAAGTCCATCGATGCCCTGTGATTACTCCTGCAGTCGGAAAGAAGAAACAAACCTCAGAAACGCACCATCTGACACTGATTTTGGTGCACACCCCGTCTGTGGCTTTCAGTTATCCCTACGGAGATGTTCTTGGTATTGACACACTGTTTTGTTCAAACACGAATGTAAGAGTTAAAAAAAAACCTTTTCAAATGTGTAGCCCAGACTAAAGGAAGGAATGTATCAGAGACGCTAGTCCGGGAGCACCGAACGTCAGCAGGCAGCGAGGGGAAAGCGGGTTCCTAGCGTTCTGCTGCACAGAACACAATGGATAGAGCCTCGGGGCAAAACCATCCAATTTTCGAGTTTCACCGCCGCCGAATGAGGAGGATTCCGACCGAACCCGGCGGTGGGAAGGCGCCTGCAGCCAGCGGAGGCCGGCGGCTGCCGCGGGAGCAGCGCTGAGGGAGACTAGAGCGGCCTTGGCGCTGTACCTCCCCCGCCACGGTGGCTGCTGCCGCGGCTCTGCCGGGTTCTCCAACCACGCAAGCCGTCACTGGGAATAACCGAGCTCGACCGCTAACGCCACCGCCGCCTCCGCTGCCCGTGGGCGCTTTCCCTCAACACTGAAGCACTCGCCCGCCACCTGAGGATCCCCTACCCACCCCGGCAATCGCCCCCGCCTCCTTCCACAGGAGCCACGCACTGGGGAGGTGCCCACGAAGTATCCGCCCTCGGGCTGTCCCGTGTCGCCTCGGGGGACGCTAATCCCAGCCCTGCCTCCGGCCCTGCCTCCGGCCCTGCCCCCAACCCCGCCCCCACCCCTGGCCCCGGGCTCAGCCCCGCCCCGTCAGCTCGGCAGGCGGCGGGAGGGCGTGGCGGCAGGCAGTGGGCGGGGCACGGCGGCAGGCAGCGGGCGGGGCATGGCGCCCGGCGCGGCCGTTAAAAGCCTTCCCGCCCTCCCGCACAGCCAGTCGGCGCGGTGCTGCTGGGGCAGCGGCAGGTTCTAGTGCGGGCGCCGCCGGAGCGCAGCGCTGAGTGTCAGCGATGCTGGAGAATGGCTCCCTGAGGAATTGCTGCGATCCGGGCGGGCGAGGCCGCTTCGGCTTGGCGGAGAGGGAGACGTCGGGCGCCTCGCGGCCCGCCTGGGTAGTGCCGGTGCTCTCCAGCGTGCTGATCTTCACCACCGTGGTGGACATCTTGGGCAACCTGCTGGTCATCATCTCTGTCTTCAAGAACCGCAAGCTCAGGAACGCAGGTAAGGGCTCTAGCCCCGGCAATCGCCCCGGCGGCAGCGGGCTGTAAGGAGCAACTAGAGCCCCAGGGGCCCCCTGGTGCCAGCTTCTAGCTACCCTGAGGAGACCGGTCCGCTTGTGGAGTCCAGGCCGGCCACCTGATAACAGCAGGGGGACTACAGCGTCCCCCTCTATCGGTGCTTGCTCTATCCTGTGTGCAGGGACCTCTCTCCAAACGCTGAGTCCTGTGGCAGTCCTTGCTAGCTCGCTGCGCCTTGGCTTCTGCGCTATCCTTCCCTGGCCCTTGAGGGCAAAATGCAGGTCATTAAGTGTCTCTAATGAGGCATTGTGTAGTCTCTGTGGAGATACTGCTCAGGGGAATCGGTGCCATCCGATTAAAATACTGGAGACAAAGAGCGTGCCCAAAACCGGGGGGGAGAAAGAAGGAACTTTAAAACTTGCTTAAGAGTACGCCTGAGGACGAAGTGCTGTGCATGTGGGAAAGCGGCTCAGCAGCGCTCCGGAGTCTTCATCAAAGTTCACAACAGCCCCTCATGATCCCGTCTTTCTTCTCACCGAATACACTTCAACCAGAAAGCAGCGAATAAAGTGGGCTGGTTTTCTTGAATCATGTCTGTGTTTTTTCTTTGTGTGTGCTAAAATGTGGTGCTGCGTGGTTTATTTGCTAAACTTACTTGCCTTTTCGTCTTTGCCGGGCTGGTTACACGTGTCTCAAACTACAAAACTCGAGTTAGCAACAACTTCGCCTCTCTGCAGCCAACTTTTTACCTGATGCGCGCATGTCCCACCTCATGCAGACAAACTCTCCCCTCCGCCCTGCTGATGCAGTCTGCTGGTAGTTGCCTGATGCGCAGAGGTCGGCAGCTTTTGGGTATTAGTACAGTATAAGGTGCTTTCCCCCGAAATAGTGGTGTATCTGCTAAAGTTCTCGTAGCATCGAGCAGTCTCTCTTTTTTGAGTCCACAAAACTTTGCTGAAAGTACAACGTCCTCTGCTCAGTGGACGGGTTCTGCACCATATTGGGCCGGCTCCACACTCGCAAACAGTGGGGTGCTTCCTCACTGAGGGCAAGGAGAACTGCGGGCTTGTGTGTCCCGGGCAGGCTTTGCTTGTTTGTGGTTCTGTTTAACGGGTGTCCCTGTCCGTGCGCTGTCATATTTCACATGCAGTGAACGGTGCTCCTGCTAACTGGAGGCAGACACTCATTCGCCCTTAAGTTAAATGATGCATGGAAACAGCAGCAGCGTATGGAGCTTCCTTTCCCTAGCCATTACGCGGCACGTGAACGATGCCGGCGGGTCCCATTTATGTGGGGTTGAGCGATCACACTCACGGAGCAGCGCCCACCCTGAGAAGGTCTGAAAGTGCGGTTTGGGTAGTGAGCTAAGGTAGAAATGGGGAGGGAGCTATCGTGGACACCAGGCGCAGTCCGCTGGGCTCTCCTGGAGCAGTACATATAGAAGAGCCAAGCCGTTACCTTCAGTAGCAAAGCCGCAGAGAGCTCAGTAAAGCTTCAACCCCTGCTGAGCCGAGGAAGGTGCCATCCCTCAGCAGGCAGCAGGGACGGAGCCAGCTCCCTGGTCTGCTGATCGGGGGCCGTGGCCGCCGGGCCGGGTGCAGGAACCGACGGTATAGCGCAGCTGGGCGCGTCGCAGCGGCGGGAGCTCCCTCCCTCGGCACCCCTCGAATGTCACCAGCGCGCTCCCGGGCCTCTCGGCGCAGGGGTAAGCGCGTTCTCGGGGGAGCGAGCGCCTCGAAGGACAGCGCGGCCGAAGGGGGAGCGGGAGAGGGGCTTCTGCTGAACCACTTCCTGAGCTCAAACGACGTCGGAGGGAGGGTTTGCAATGGAAGAGAAAGTTTCAAGATACTGAACAAAGACTTTTGAAATAAGATGTGGTCTTATCTAATTCAAATTAATCTAGTTGATGTCCTTCTAGGATCATCTTTAATGTGATGTTACTGACCCAGTCCCAGGGACCTCTTCATATTTGATATGTTCTGTGAAGAATTGCAGGGAGCTCTGCATGATCTTCATAAGATTAAATACCTTTTAAATTGCCAGTTCTTAGTTTTCCAGATGAGATGGCTCTTGTGAGTGACACTCAAAGAGCATAGTTTGGTAAATGTCTATAGAGGTCTTTTCAGATACAATTTCGTAAGGAAGGAACAGAATGGAAGAGGATTGCAAACTGAAGTGGATGGAGGAGGGAACAGAACATTGATGGAGAACTAAGGCAGTGGTTAGGAGCCCTTAACTTCCAACAAAGAAAGATGGACACACAAATGGACTTGAGAGTGTTTCTTTCTGAGCCAGGGGAGCAGATGTGGTAGAAAATGAAATTGAGAGGATAAATATCATGACAGGAGAGAGAGTTGTAATAAAGAGTGTCAGAGAGGGACAAGATGAAGCTAGTGGAATAATAGTAACAAGAGTCAGGGAGTCCAAATGACCAAAAGAAAAAAGATGATCTATAGCAACATGAACATTCAATTCTCTTCAAGGGAACTAATGAGAGATTTTTGTGGTTAAGGATGAGAGTTTGGTATTTCAAATAAGCCACAGGTATACGAGGAATACATTAAACAGTTCTGCCCATTTCTGGTACAGATCTTCCCTTCAGAAAGCAAAACAGGACTTTAGCCTATTTCCAGGATTAATCAACAATATTCTGTCCAAAGTTACACAGGGAAATCTAATCATTGCAAACAATGCTGTTGTGTATTACACACATTAAAATTAAAGCATGATCAAAAGCAAATCTATTTTAATGTTGTTATATAAGATGGACACAAGAATGGAGTGAAATAAAATGACCCATTAGCCTTTATGCTGGTAAGTATCGTGTTCAGGTGGAAAGAAATAGAGAATGGGTAGGATTGGTGCTTTTAGGGATAGCTCATTCACTTCTTAAACAGTGGGAATTTTGCCAACCTTACAACAGGAGGATTGTTTCATAGCCTACAGAAGCCTCTTTCCCACATTTGAATTTGGGTTTGGGGAAGGGGAAAAATGGTGAAGACTTTTCCAAGAAATGCATAGTATAATTGGTATGAATCAACACGCTTCTCTCTGTACATAGCTGCACTCAGTCTTCCTGTGAGAGGCTGAGCAGCTTCTGATCCTTAAAACTGATTTAATCTACAGAAATTAATGCTTTTATAATTTCTAATTTGGGAAGGGAATAGCTTTGTCCAACACCCTACAAAATTAAATAAAACTTTGTATATGGAAATAATCAAATAAATTAGCTTGTCTTGCCATTTGAAATGTCAAATGTCTTCTGAGTTTTCAAAAGTGGCTATTAATTTTGAGTGTCTTCAATTAAGCACACACAGTAGAAGGCAGCTTTTTTAATGTGTTCAACTTTTGAAGTGCTAAAGTTTACATGTGCTCAACAATGACTGCTGGATGTTCACAGCCCTGAAGGTGCATCAAGTCAATCAAAACCACTAACTGCCTTCAAGAATTTTAGGACACATTTGCAGAGTCATAGCTACAGTTGTTAGGGGATGGAACAAAAACTCAGTAAGAAGCACTCAGTAAGAAGAACTTGAGAAGGTGGGAACTGACAAGGCATCTCACACAGAAGGGAAATAAGCAAACACATTTGTATTTCATTTGCCTTCAAGACAGCATAAAATCAGCAAGAGGTGAGAATTAGACACATTAACTCAGTATCATTTCAAAGAGTAGTGAGGACTTGGGACCCTTTTACTCTTGGCAGAAGGCCTAATATTAGCCTTGGCCCACTGCCAAAAAAAAACATTAGGAGAAAGTGATATTTTTAGTGCATTGTGTCAATCCTTTTCACTCTCACCGCTACTATCTTGCATGTAGCAGCTAACACAGCACAAGGAGACCCTGATTTCCATTGGAAAGGCAAGGTACTGTTGCAACATCAATTAAACAAAAACTCATGTGCCTTCTACCTGCAAGAACATGGAAGTATTTGCATATTTAGTTCTAGTATGTGCATGTCTGTAGAGATGCACAAGATTTCCCATATGTGTATCTGTGCAAATTTAATGTTCTTGCACATAGATTTGTAATCTTAGTACTCATTAGTCTACTAAATAAACATATTTGTCAATATAACCAAGTCTTGTATTCCTTTTCCATGCTATTTTCCTTTCCATTGTCTTCCCTCCATATTTCTGTAATACAGCTGAGGGTATTTTTTCTACTTTGTTGTATGTCTTTTTCAGTTACTCATCTTTGGCCTCATTGATTTTCTTTCTCACCTTTACTCTTCCCATGTTATTATTCCTGTCCACTTGGATGGAGGACATTTGTCTCTTGAGGTGGAATTCATGTCTTAGAAGACTACAGTGGAGATACTTGATTCTGAACTTCCTCCTTTGGAATCCCTTTATAATCAATGTAGAAAAAACAGCATGTAAGTTACTTCTGATGCTTATAATGAGATGGTACATATGAATATGTAATTTTTCCATTAAACACAAATAGAATTAGGAGGGGCTATCTCAATGTAGTCACCTACATTTAGGTGAGAAGTCAGCATATCTAGTCAGAAGTAATTTTTCTAGTAATGTGCCAAGTTCCATTTTAAAATTTTGTAGGAATCATAGAATCACAGAATGGTTTTGGTTGGAAGGTACTTTAGAGATCATCTAGTTTCAACTCTCATGGCATGGGCAGGGACACCTTCCACTAGACGAGGTTGCTCAAAGCCCCGTACAATCTGGCCTTGAACACTTCCAGGGATGGAACATCTACAGCTTCTCCAGGCAATTTGTTCCAGTGTTTCACCAACTTGCTCCAACAGGTGTTGGAGCATGTCCTTGCTGTGTGGAACAAAATAATCCATGTGAGGTCTCATGGGAGTGGAGTAGAAGGGGAAGAATCACCTTCCTTTGACCTGCTTGTAACAACTCTTTTAATGCAGTCCAGTTAGCTTTCTGGGCTACAAGTGTATGTTGCCAGGTCATGCTGAGCTTCTTGCTAACCCACAAGTCCTTCTTTGCAGGGTGACTCTCCACACTCATCACCCAGCCTGTATTTGTGCTTGGGATTGCTCCGACCCTTGTGCAAGACTTTGCGCTTGGCCTTGTTGAATTTCATGCAGTTTGCACAGGCCCATCTCTGGCCTGTCAAGGTTTCTCCAGAAAGTATCCCTTCCCTCCAGCATCTGGGACACCCGTGGTGTGGTCATCATCAGCTTGGTGTTGCCAGCAAACTTCCTGAGGGTGCATCCAATCCTACTGTTCACATTGCTGACAAAGATGTTAAACAGCACAGGTCACGGTATCAAATGCTGAGGAGCATCATTCATCACTGGTCTCCACTTAGACATCGAGCTGTTGACTGCAATTCATTGACTGCCAGTGTCCAGCCAATTCCTTATCCACCAAGTGGTCTATTCATCAAATCCATGCCTCTCCAATTTAGAGTCAAGGATGACAGTTGTGTCATTGTCATATGCTTTACACGGATCCAGATGGATGATATCAGTTGCTCTTTCCTTGTCTAGCAACTCTACAGCCCTGTCACAGAAGGTCCACAGACTTGGCAGGCACGATTTGCCCTTATTGGAGCCTTGTTGGCTGTCACCAGTCACCTCTTTGTTTCCCATGTGCCTTTAGCATAGTTTCCCGGAGGATCTGCTCCGTGATCTTTCTGGACACAGAGGTAAGACTAGCTGGCCTGTAGTTCACCAGGTCTTCCTTTTTTAAAATGTGGATGATACTTCCTCTTTTCAAGTCAGTGAGAACTTCACTGGAGACTCCCACAGCTTCATCTGCCAGTGCCTTCAGGACCTGCATTTGCACATCATTGGGTTCCATGGACTTGTTAACCTTCAGGTTTCTTGGATGGTCTCAGGCTTTATCTTCTCTTACAGTGGATGTGGTTCTTCATTCTCCCAGTCCCTGTCTTTGTCTTCTGTGACCACTTTCCAGAGAAGACTGGGGCAATGAATTCATTAAGTACTTCAGCCTTCTCCGTGTCCCAGGTAAGCAGGTCTCCCAGTTCTTTCTGGAGAGCACTTACCTTTTCCCTTTAATCACTGACATAACTACAGAAGCTTTTCTAGTTGTCCCTGACATCCCCAGACAGATTTAATTCTACCAGGGCTTTGCCTTTCTTAACCTTATCTCTGGCTTCTTGGACAATTTCTTCCCAGCCTACTCATCCTTGCTTCCATCTTCTACAGGCTTCTTGTTTATTCTTGAGTTTGTCCAGGAGCTCTTTGTTCATCCATACCAGGCTGCTGACACTTTTCCTGACTTTCTCTTATTTTTATTGCCTTGCTCCTGGATTGAATATTAGCTAGCTATTTTGATCCTGTCTCACCTCCATGGCTTTATCCCATGGTACTTTACCAAGCTGATTCCTGAAGAGTCCAGTCTGCTCTCCTGAAGTGCAGAGCAGGGAGCTTACTTGGTGTCTTTCTGCTGCCCCAAGAATCTTGAACTCCACCATATCATGATTGTTGCAACCAACACTGCCCTTGGAGTTCACATTCCCCGATAGCCTCTTTCTGTCACTGATAATATAGTCCACCACAGCATCTCTCTTCATTGGCTCCTTCAATAGATGGAGAAGGAAGTTATCATCAATGCATTCCAGGAACCTGAAATTACCAGCTGTGATGTCATTGCAACAGATAATCAGTGTGGTTGAAGTACCCCATGATAAGCCATGTTTGTGAACGTAAGACTGGTCCTGTCTGTCTGTAGAGGGACTTATCTGCTCAGTCTTCCTGTACCAGATATACTATAATGTCATCTGTCCTCGCCCTCCCTTTAATCCTAAGGTCTCCTTAGATGGAGTTCCATGGACTCTAGATGGTCATTGACATAGAGGGAGACACCCCTTCCTCATCTTATCTGCCTGTCTTTCTGCCTGTCCTTATCTGCCAGCTCCCTCATTCACTCCACTCCCAGGTGGACTCTAGCTAGTCATTGACATCTTATCTGCCCGTCCTTCCTAAAGATCCTTTATACTTCTATGACAACATTCCGTTCCAACACAAGAGCCATCCCACTGTATCTCCACAATGACAATACCATCACAAATGTGCACATTTACCTTCTCCTCACCCCCTGTCATCCAAGAAATCATTGCTACAAAGAAGACTGACATAAAAACAAAATTACAATTGATACAACTGAAATAATGAATATCCTTCCTGGACTCTGAAATAATTTGGTGAAATAAATTACCTTTGGTATCATCAGTGAGACTGACAAGAAGTTATTTTGGTGAGCAGAGCACGAGATCCCATTCTTATGGTTTCAGCTTTTGTGCTCCTGACTTCTTGAACTCTGTATCTATGGACTTTTTAGCATTGGGACTGTGTGTGTTTTGCCTTTGTGTTCTTGCCCACGTTCAAGATCTCTAGCCTTGAAGTGCTCAATACTAAGTTTGTGTGAATATGAATTCAACAATTAAAGCTCTTCCATCTCTGTGATAATAGGATTCAAACTTCTTTTTAAAAAAAAACTTTTTGCCTATTAATTGCTAATTTATAGAGGACATTTTTATTTGTGGTACTATAATTACAGAACTGACTTTGATGGATCATTTCTCCACCTGTTGAGAAATGTTGTACCAGATTAATGGACAACAAGCATGTATTTATGTCCCAGCCTTTGTTTCTCCATAGTAAACAAGCCAAATGATTTTAGATTCCTTTAATTAACCAGATTCTTCATTATCACAGTATCACACAGTATCACAGTATCACCAAAGTTGGAAGAGACCTCACAGATCATCAAGTCCAACCCACTACCACAGAGCTCAAGGCTAGACCATGGCACCAAGTGCCACATCCAACCTTGCATTGAACAGCCCCAGGGACAGCGACTCCACCACCTCCCTGGGCAGCCCATTCCAGTGTCCAATGACTCTCTCAGTGAAGAACTTTCTCCTCATCTCAAGCCTAAATCTCCCCCGGAGCAGCCTGAGGCTGTGCCCTCTCGTTCTGGCACTGGCCACCTGAGAGAAGAGAACAACCTCCCCCTGGCCACAACCACCCCTCAGGTAGTTGTAGACAGCAATAAGGTCCTGATTGGTTTTGGCTTTTCATTTCGCCTATCACAGCTGGATTATTCTGTCTTGAACAAGAGAAAACTGAACACAGTGCATTACCAGAATAATGCAGGTGATGTACCACCAGTACCTTAAAAATTAAAAATTACATTGTTTTCTGTTCTATCCTTCACTGGATGGATGAAATGGACCTGACATTCCTTGAAGCCATAGTTCCTTTCTTTTTTTTCTTTTTTATTTCTCAATAGCATCATCTGGATGACTACTCTTGGTGCAGTCAGTTGCTAATGCAGCTAATAATTGATCCAAACAATGATTATTCCTTTAGTACCCATCCTCAGGCTATTATACTCTATCCACTTTTAGTCCTCATGGTAAACAAAGGTCTTGACATTTCACTGTGTCAGTGTGGGCTCTCAAGTTTGTATTACCATAAAACATCACTTCATGAGTTCTTTTTGTGTTTGATGGCATAATATTTCTGAACCAGATAGAATTATTTCAATGTAGGTTACTCCCTCCAGCCCAAGAGTTTTCTTTCATCACCAGCCAGGCAGTGATAGCAACAGACTGCACGATACACCAGCATATATACTTCTAAGACTAGACCATTCTAGACCAAGCTCCCAGGTATTGACAATCCAGCTTCAGCTTTTATTAAATACAGATGATAAAATTAACTGGTGCAGCCACTTTGTACAAGCTCACATTCAATTTTACTCCATTTGTCTTTACCTGCATCTTTAATTTTAATTTCCTTCCAAATTTGTTTCTACAGACTTGCTTACAACATTAAGAAACTCAAATATTTCTCTATTCTTACTTGTTTGCAGCCAATTCATGATCTTCCTACAAGCGCTATGTTAGCATATATAAAAATGAACCTTCCAGAGATAGTAACACTGTTTTAGTAGTCTCTTTACTCCCTAGTTGTTTTCCTGGCTTATGACTAGCACCATTCATGCAAAAAGAAAGAGCAATTGTCCCATTATGATAGCCAGGAAAGACAAAATGAGTAGTAAAGTATCATAGAATCAGCCACATTGGAAGAGACCTCCAAGATCATCCAGTCCAACCTATCACCCAGCCCTATCCAGTCAACTAGACCATGGCACTAAGTGCCTCATCCAGGCTTTTCTTGAACACCCCCAGGAATGGTGACTCCACCACCTCCCTGGGCAGCCCATTCCAGTGGCAAATCACTCTCTCTGTGAAGAACTTCCTCCTAATATCAAGCCAATGCCTATATCACAGCTGAAAACTGCTCTTTGGGATGCATGTGGGAACCATGTTCTTTGCTATACAGTCTGGGAGAAATCAGCACTTCCCTACTGGCAGTGAGGACCAGAGAATACATTCAGCCTCTTTTTACAGGTCCCACTTTGAACTTTCTGTTCTTTCAGAACTTGTGACACTATCTCAGAGATAACAGATGTTAAAGCAGTCCTGCCATCAAGTATATTCAGTCTCTCTGACTTTTTTTTCTGTATTGTAGATAATTCCTCACCTGCCAGCCTGGCTTGTCCTCAAGCACAACATTATTGTCCTTATTAAAAACTGCAGCAAAGCCTTTCTTCGGACCAGCAGCCATTTTAATTGATTTTCAAATTCCACCTCCCCCAATAACTCCTCTTCCCTTTTTCCTTTTGTCAGTGTGGTGACAGGGCATTTTATTAGTTTAAGAAATCAAAGCCAAGCATTTTAGGGTGTCTGTCAGTTCCCATTTTCCCATCTTCATACTCTCTAGCAGTTTTCTTTGATGAACAGAGCTTTTCCTGTTCTGTTTACATTTCTTGCTGCTGGTATTCCTTCTGAGACAACTTTTCTTCCAGCTAGATCTGGAACTCTTTTCTTTCTTCCCCCCCCACTTTTGAATGCAAGTTCCAGATAATATTTTTTATATCTTTAATAAGAAGAAATGCCAAGCTTCCTCCACGTTCGAGTCCCTAAGCTCCTCAACACACTTCCTTAATTAGCTTCTTTTGTTTATCAAAATGTGCAAAATTCCTCCTTAGTTGTGTCTGTTTTGTTTATTCCTCCATTTAATTTAAGCGTAATAATCTCATCTGCTTTCAATACAACATTATTTTCTCCGACAGGCTCTTCAGGGATGTCTTTGTTCTTTGTGAAAACAAAGGGCAGAGTATGTTGGCAAATAGACTCTGTACTGAAGGAATCTACTGGGTGTATGTCCAGAACTCAACAGTCATTCGTATATTTATTATCTCTTTTACTTACCAGAAGATGTATTACCCTGTTGTCAAATCGTTTTCGTTAGTGTTTCCTCACTGAGACAGAGGTGGTGTCATCCTTCTGCAGGTGTCCACATACTTCTCCTCATCCTGCTGCAGGAGTCTACATACTTCCCCTCTCCTTGTCTTTACAACTCTTCCTCAATGTCATTTTGGCTTTTGCCAGGATACCATCCTCTCCCCTTTGATCTCCTATGGAGACTATACACCTTTCAGTTAATATTTCTCTTCTCTGACTGTTGGTGTAATTCCTTTCTAACAGAATTATTTCCACAAAGTTTTATTTGAATTTCTCACTGGTTTTGTTTCCCCTATTTTATTGCATAGGTTCTTGGCATTCTTTTACTGACTCTACTGCTTTTTTCATTACCACTCCAGTCAAATGCCTAGATCTTTGAGCTCCTAATTTCTATATTTGTTGCTATCGCCTTCACAAAGCCAAATTTCCCCCTGTCCTGGGTGTTAAATGAAGAAGCTATATGATTCCTTCTCAGGCTCTCTTCCCATCTCTTGATTTCAAGTTCTTTTTTATTCATTCTGCCAGCTTTGATTGCAAGCTGGTATCCCATATGCTTAGGTGAAGTCTGTCCATGAAGTTATGAAACCTCTTCTCACAGAATACTTCCAAAGGATCAATACTCCAAGTCTTTCTACATCACTTCTGGAATTATTCAGTCATATGCCCATGGCTCATCTCATACTGCTAATTACTCTTCTTTTCTTGGAGAGGAACCCTATGAGGAGAGGCTGAGGGAGCTGGGGTTGTTTAGCCTGGAGAAGAGGAGGCTCAGGGGTGACCTCATTGCTGTCTACAACTACCTGAAGGGAGGTTGTAGTCAGATGGGGGTTGGTCTCTTCTCCCAGGCAACCAGCAACAGGACAAGGGGACACAGTCTCAAGTTGTGATGGGGGAGGTATAGGCTGGATGTTAGGAGGAAGTTCTTCACAGAGAGAGTGATTGGCATTGGAATGGGCTGCCCAGGGAGGTGGTGGAGTCACCATCACTGGGGGTGTTGAAGCAAAGCCTGGCTGAGGCACTTAGTGCCATGGTGTAGTTGACTGGACAGGGCTGGGTGCTAGGTTGGACTGGATGATCTTGGAGGTCTCTTCCAACCTGGTTGATTGTATGATTCTAACAGAAAAAGTACCATCCTCTTTCCTGTGAGATTTGGTTCCAACAGTAACCAAATAAGAAAACAGATCTTCAGAGATACTTATGAAATATCACTTTAAACTCTGTTAACCAGTTAATAATTCCAAAAGCAGAGGAGAAAAGTGAAGCAAAAAAACTCATAAACCACCAAACCCAAAACCCAACAGTATCAGCGATTTGCAAATCAGGAAAAAGACTTTAACAAAAGAAGCAAACATCCTTCAGCAAAAGCAAGAAAACCTTGCAAGAAAATTTTTAAAAGAAGTGAAAAATCAGAGTAATTAAAAAAGTATAGAATACAGTATGGAACTTTAAAATATTATGTAAGCAGGGAGTTTGCAATGAAATTATCAGCCTAAAGGGACTGAAAGAAGCATTTAGGAGTAGAGAAACATCAAAAAGGAGAAAAATAACATCTGGGTGAGTCTGCAACATGGGGAATCCTAAGATAAACAGTTACTTCAAAAGCAGTAGGAGATGACTTTATATGGTACTGTATATAAAACAATGAATAGCCTTAGAGAGCAGTCATCTTTTTTTATTTTTTCATCATCTTTGAGAATCATGAAACAAGAGCAAGGACATGTTCAGCATGATCTGTAGATAGAGAATACTAAAATGGAAGCAACTTTCTCAAACACTGAATAAACTGTAGAAGTCAAGAATTCAGTGAATTTAAAGATGTGCTGGCTCCTATGTCAATAGATTGAGTCTTCAGCATCATGAAGGCTAATGCTATCAAGAACTGGATTCACTCCAAAATGGGTCAAGAACTGGCTGGAAGGCCGAGCCCAGAGAGTGGTGGTGAATAGTGCCACATCCAGTTGGCAGCTGTCACTAGTGGTGTTCCCCAAGGATCAGTGCTGGGCCCAGTCCTGTTCAATATCTTTATTGATGATCTGGACCAGGGGATTGAGTCCAGCATCATTAAGTTTGCAGATGACAGCAAGCTAGGAGCAGGTGTGGATCTGTTGGAAGGCAGGAGAGCCCTGCAGAGGGACCTGGACAGGCTGGGTGGGTGGGCAGAGGCCAATGGGATGAGATTTAACAAGGCCAAATGCAGGGTTCTACACTTTGGCCACAAAAACTCCAAGTAGTGCTACAGGCTGAGAACAGAGTGGCTGGAGAGCAGGCAGGCAGAAAGTGGCCTGGGGGTACTGGTAGATAGTAGCTGAAAATGACCCAGCAGTGTGCCCAGGTGGGCAGGAGAGCCAATGGCATCCTGGCCTGTATCAGGAACAGTGTGGCCAGTAGGACAAGGGAGGTTATTCTTCCCTTGCACTCAGCACTGGTCAGGCCACACCTTGAGTACTGTGATCAGTTCTGGGCTTCTCAATTCAGGAGACATGTTGAGGTACTGGAACATGTCCAGAGAAGGGCAACTAGGCTGGTGAGGGACCTAGAACACAAACCCTATGAGGAGAGGCTGAGGGAGCTGGGG
>WAAF01000358.1:19148-53299 GCA_013400475.1 Tricholaema leucomelas
AATTCTAGCAACTAATTATTAGGGGAAAAAATGTAATCTGAGGCAGGTTATTCTACAGCTCTAAAGTACTTTGTTTCCTCCTTTAAAGCACCTGGCAATACCATATTGGGTGGTAGCTCTGAATTATAATTTTCTTTTGTCCCATAAAGGAACTGATCAATTTATTGATAAGTGAATAGGAAGTACATTGCCAAGATCAGTTTTTCAGTTTTGAGACATTTTTATTTTAGAATATAACGCTAAGTTCTGTTCCACTTGGTAAATGGAGCTATTGATGTGCTTATCTTTAGAGGAAATAGAATGACAAGCAGTGAGTTGAACTGGAGAAATAGAAAGGTCTTGTATCTGTAACAGAAGTGTCTAAGGGTATATATGCATTGTGAGTGTCATTTGGTACTCTAGACATGTTCTGAGCAAAAGAAAAACCCAAAGGATGATGTTATTGTGATGCTTCGCCTAAAATACTATACCCACAGTACTCCATAGTTCCAAGTCTAACACAGTCACACACTTGGGGTGTTTTTGGCACAGAATATGTTTCCTTTCCTCTTCCTGAAATATCCAATTCAAACCCTCAGATATTGGAAATTAGAAAGACCTCCTAGTAACTGTAGAAAGGCAATTCCAGTGTGTCTAGGTGGAATTCCCTTTGCTGCTAGCTCTTTCCTGGACTTGCACTAGTTTTTATTTGGCAAGACTCACCGACTACATGAGGCATGAGCTCTCTATGGTAAAGCTCTATGATTAGATGGACAAGGAGAAACAATTCAAGAACTGGTGGTGCTCACTGACACAATTAGCTGGAGTTAAGAGACCAAATCTGCTCACAGAGAACTGGGTAAGATCATTTTGAACGACCAATTTTTTTCAACTGTTGTGACTTCAACCATTCTACTGAGGATGTTATAGGAGACTACATCCATCTCATTAAATCACTGGTAACCTATTCTCTTCCTCTAGGAGTAAATTCTACTCCTGATCCAATTCAGACATCTTCTGAGTATCAGTATCTTTGGATATGCTCCAGATTTTACTGTCTTGGAAGTTACAGTTTATGAAGACACATTGGTACCTTGATGCAGACTGTCAAGTACATTGCCTTGCTCCCAGGAACATATATGAAAAGAGCTGTTATCCTGAGCTGATAAAACAAAGCAACTTCTTTCCTCTGCAGAAAAGATGAAATGCTATTGCAATGTTCATCTTCCTAAAAGACAATCTGAGTGATTGTGCTAGTTTATAAACTCCCATCTTAATACGGGCACAAAATGGATTTTCTGACAGGAAAAGCTAAACAGAAATGTGTCTTAATCACTGTGGGTGCAACTCCAGCGTCCTTAACAGCAGGTGCTTTGGAATCTTCTGGTTTTCTATAGTCCCAGTTCTGATAAGACTGAGCTGCATCACAGAATCAGTGTTTTCTTGACTTTTCAGCCATACATGGGCCAGTCACGCCTTGAAGCGACAATGGATAACAGTAGCCTGAAGGCGTTCATCAAATGACTGGGATCTTGATTGCTGGGATTGGTTTTTAAGTATTTATTAATTATAGAGGTATTTTATTATGCTGCTTCATAAAGGCTTGGCTTATATTTGAAATTTTAAAAATACATAACTCCATCACACAAAGATGCCAAATTTTTCACCTGTTTTATATGGACTTGGCTCATTTTCAATGTTTTAATACCTGTATGAAATTTATAGTAATATTACATGACACTTCCACAAACATTGTCATCTTTCAGCTCTATAACAACATCTGTTCATCTGTTGGTTTAGATTGCCGTATTTGCATAATGAGGGCAACAATTGTTGTCAGAAAAAAATCACACAGAGCAGTCTGGCTAAGAGGGAAAATATCTGCATAATACATCAGACTTGCAAATATAATTATGTTGACTAATTATAAGTTCAGAGATAGCATTGAATTGTAAAATACATCCCTGCAAAAGAGATAGAGACCTATAAATGGCATCCTCAAGTCTCTCAGACTTGCTCAAATCTTGCCTGCTGTTCTCAGTGCCCTTGCATTCCAAAGCCAGTGCAATTTTTCCAGTTACCCTGGGGTACACAGCATTTAATTTGAGTTCAGACAGGGAAAAGGTACCTTACATCAGACAGCTATCACCTCTGAATATGTGTAATCTAGCCAGAGTAGGCATTTTTATTTCCTATTTTTTATTCAAGTAAAAATGGTCTACTTGCTAAATATTATCTGCATAGGGTTTTGTTTGTTTGTTTTAAAATGTCTATTCAAGCTATTCGTGTTGTGCAGATCCTATCTGTGGTGGGTTGGGTGTTCCCCGCCCCCCCACACTTTAGAAATCACCCAGACTAGACTCAGCCGGCTCTGGAAATTTGAATGAAGCTTATATTTACAGCTGGCACAATTTACAAGCAGATATTTACAGTATATACAGTTATAGACAGAAATATACAAGGGAAAAAGGTAATACAGACACACAGCTCCCCCCCCCAGAAACCTGAGTCCCCAGGAGGGGCTCTCAACCACCCCATCACCTTCCCCCTACCCCTCTCAACCTTACTGCAGTCCCAAGGAAGAATGGAGGCTCAGCCAGGGGGATTAAGAAGCAAAGGTGAATCAGCCAAAGTAAATGGAGGGCGAGGTTAGAGAGCAAGATGGAGTTCAGCCAGCAGCCCAAGCTCCCCAGCAGGCAAAGAGAGGCGAGAGCACAGCCCAGAGCGAAGTGCAGAGCAAAGTGACCTTATCTCATGTTTTTCTTTTCCTTTCTAGACATCTCAGCAAGACTATGAGGGAAGTAGACCTCACCATTGTTTTCATTTCTCAGCCTATTATCTAGTTCTTCTCACCAAAACATTCTAGCTAGGCTCAAACTAGCACACTACCCATGATGAAATTCATCAACATTGTGGACTTTAGGACAATTTAAAGATGATCCTATAAGTAAACAACCTATGCAGCTTTTCTACTAACAATTAAAAGGACGCTCTATTAAAACATGCTGGTTTGCTTCAAGATAAGTAAAGGCATGCAGGCAGCATAGTTACTACGTTCCAAAGCTATCACGTTGTTCATTTCTGTGGGTCTTCAGACTCTTGGGAATCTATATTCAAAAGACCAAGCATTCCAGCCAATTCATTTGAAATCAGGTGTTATGGGAATAAATAGGGTCTCATTTTTGGCTTGTTAGGGAGGAAAAGTTTCACGCCTCACCTTCGCTGGAATTTCCGTCTTCACTTAGGCAAACGTTCCGGTCTGAAAAATTCAAGACAGCACGCAACTTTAACATACCTTTGTGTGGGAGAGCACTCTCCCTAGGCAGGGCATGAGCTGGTAAACATCAGAGCTCATGCTGCGAACTGTCCTTGGGCTGTCTGGGGCCCAGGACAGTAAGCTGTAAACAATGAGCACCCCACGCACACCTGCAGGAGGCTGAGCTTGCCATCCCACGGGGTGGACACCAGGGGATTGATTGACCTATCGATACCTTGTTTATAACTCTGAACCAATCTGTACCTTCCACTTGTGTAAACCTTAGCTAGATGTGCACACCTCTGCTAAAGGGCTATATAAGCTGATGCACTTCCAGAATAAAGCTGTACTGCACTGCACTGACCATAAGGCTGCTGGCAGCTGAGTCCTCATCAGTACCCCGATCGATTCTTGGCCTCCCCGGCGGCCTGCCACCCGCACCTTTGTACTTTGAAAATTGTTGTTCTTTTAAAATAGAAGGCAATCTTTTGCTTTTGAGGGTTCAAGTAGAAGTTCATTCCTTGGTTTTCTTAAAAGCGCCTTAGCAAATCCCTTTTGATGCAAACTACACAGTAACTGCTACTGCACTGCTCTGAAAGGAAGTCACTCATTGCTGAGGGCATTTTTAGCCCCATGTGTTGAGGCTATTAACAATTCTGAGTTCAAGCTTAAAGACAGCACCCTTTATGTATCCAATTGCTGCTAGGAATGGTGGCATTGCCCACCACACTGAACACAGAGGTACGCAGAAGGACTCAGCATGGCCATTGCTGCTAGGAATGGCGGCATTGCCCACCACACTGAACGCAGAAGCATGCAGAAGGACTCAGCATGCCCATTGCTGCTAGGAACGGTGGCATTGCCCACCACACTGAATGCAGAAGCATGCAGAAGGACTCAGCATGGCCATTGCTGCTAGGAATGGTGGCATTGCCCACCACACTGAACACAGAGGTACACAGAAAGATTCAGCATGCCCATTGCTGCTAGGAATGGTGGCATTGCCCACCACACTGAACACAGAGGTACACAGAAAGATTCAGCATGCCCATTGCTGCTAGGAATGGTGGCACTGCCCACCACACTGAACACAGAGGTAGGCAGAAAGACTCAGCATGCCCTTACTTCTATACAATAGTGAAATGAAAATAACAGATTTCCCAAAATGTTCACAAGCCAAAGGGCATTGTTTGGCATCTAGCTGCTTAGAAACAGCCCCTGCTTTACACCTATGTGCAAAATTACTGAATCCCATTATCAACAGGATTACAATTCACAAAAAGCAGATGTGAATCACTTTACACAAGGAGTGTTTGTGTACTTTCTGGAGGGAAGAGGTGGCTGTTTCCAAAGATTTCCTGCAGGAACCAGCTGACTGCTACTCAAAGCTCTACCAGAGCTGATCATGCATTCTCTTCTGAGTAAAATGTTATAGCCTTTCAGATCTTCAGTGCTTTAGTCATTAAATAGAAATACAAATATTCTGCAGAGGGCTGAGAAATGTGTACTTTAGAAACTGTAAGAGACTGAGCTATGGATTCCTTCTTTTACCCTGAAACACTGCCAGTATTACTAAGGCCAGAAGAACTTACTTGAAAAATTGAAATGCCTTCCACAGCACTTCCAGAAATTTCAGGTAGAATTTATTTTCAAGACAGGATTGCAAGCCTGTAGGGTAGCCTCAGCCTATGAGGATATGTGACATGTTTCCAATTAGTACCTCATTCTCACCTATTACTTTTTAGATTAAGTATATCATAACCTAAGCAGAGATTGAGTTAATTAATGGTTGGAAGACAAGCAGTCAATAAAATTGTAAGGTGCTGTAAGAAGGTAACACTTCTGATTCATTAATAAGGTAATGAACATCTGATGAAGTAACTAATTCTGTATACCTTTTCCAAAGCATGAAAGACATGAAGGTAATTGACAGTAATCGGCTTGGACTTACAAATATAAAATCACACTTAAGCAACCCAATAGCCTGTTACAATAACCACAACTAGCTCAGTGAATGAGAGGAGAACATTGGATGTTGTTCACCTCAGTCTTAGGAAAGTTTTTAGACATTGTTTCCCATAACATCTTCACAGCCTGATAAAGTAGAGATTAGCAAAGTGGGCAGTAAGATAGTTTGAAAACAGGCAATAACTGGGCATGGAGGGCTTGAGGTCAGCGACAGCAAGTCCAGTAGGTGGGCAAGCCACTACTGATGTACCTCAAAGGTAAATACTGGGACCAATACTGTTCAGCTTCTTCATTAATGACCTGAATGATGTGGCAGAGTGTACCCTCAGCACTCTGAGGGTACACACACAGCTGATACAAAACTGAGAGGAGTGGCTGATATTCCAGAAGACCATGCTGCCATTGAGACAGACAGGGACAGGCTGGAGAAATGGTCTGACAGGAACCTCATAAAGTTCCACAAAGGGAAGCACAAAGTCCTGTACCTGGGGAGGAATAACCCCAGACACCAATACATGCTGGGGACCATCCATCTGGAAAGCAACTTGACTGAAAAGGAGCTGGAGTTTCTGATGGACAGCAAGATGATCACAAGGATGATTTTTCAAGCATCTCTGTAGCAAAGCAGATGAACAGCCTTCAGTTTTGCCATCAGGTCAAGAGAGATGATCCTTCCCCTCAACACTAAGACCACACATGGAATTATATGTCCAGTTGTGGGCTTCTCAGTGCAAGAAAGCTTTAGACTTACTGGAGTGAAGTCCATTACAGGGTCACTAAAATGATTAGGGGCTTGGAGCATCTCCTTAACCAGGTGAGGCTGAGAAATCTGTGGCAATTCAGATTGGAGAAGCTCAGTGGATCATATTAATGTGTGTAAATCCTTGGGGGAGGTAGTGAAGAAGAGGCAGCCAGGCTCTTCTCAATAGTGCCCACTGAGAAGGCAAGAAGTAGTGAGTACAAATTAAAACCTCTACAGTTCCATTTAAACACACAAAACTTTTTTTTTTTTTTTCTTCTCACTGTGTGGCAGATTAAACACCGGAGAAAGCGTTGCCTAGAAAATGTTGTGAAGTCTCTGGAGATACTGAGAACCCAAATGGACACAGTCCTGAGCAGCCTGCTTTCACTGACCACGCTTGAGGAGTTGAATTAGATGATATCCCGGGTTAGGATGAATCCCAGCCACAGGAGAATAAACTCACCACAACACAGACTTTTTGTTTTGAAAGTCAGGGAAAGATGAAATTATATTTAGAAAGAGAAATTACTATGAGAGAAGAAACAAACAAAAATACAATAACCTTAAGGGAGATGGGGGAGGGGACAAGCGGCGGTGAAAGCAGCAGCAGCAGCAGCAGCCGAAACAGCAGCCGGGGAAGATAGGCAGGCGTAGCTCAAAGCAGCAGAAGCCAGCAAAGGGGGAGAACAAACTGTGCTTCTAGACATTAAGCTCTTGATTCTCCAATGAAATTATATTAACTTATCTATTGTTGCCATTCTGTGGCCTATCCCTGGAACATTCACCTCTCCCCCGTGTCTGAACCAGAAAAATCAGCTCAAATGGCCACAGATGATCACAAGAGATCCTTTCCAACCTAAAAGAGGTCCCAGCACAACACCATAGGTTGCTATACAATGCTTGTATTTTGACACAAGTACTGGGGGAAAGGTTTTGGATGCTTCCTCCCTGGAGGCGTTTAAAGCCAGGCTGGATGAAGCCTTGAGCAACCTGCTCTAGTGGGAGCCTATGGCAGGGGGTTGGAGCTGGATGATCCTTGAGGTCCCTTCCAACCTAAACCATTCTATGACTCTATGATTCTTTTATTTCGCGTATTTGGCAGAACTCTATTAAACAGCACTGGCTTACCAGTGCATGGGTAGGCTTTGACTCATCCTGACTCCTGAGATCCATGATTTCTGAAATGTTTAAAGGTGGTAAATTTCCTTTGCCTTTAATGTGATCTTTTATTGCTTACTGCCACTACTTTCCCATGCTTTTATTGCCCCAGTATGGAAAAGATCGAACAGGAAAAGAAATTGAAGCTTGAAATATGTTTGTGGTAGAATTAGTGCCTTTGGTAGCATTTCATCTGTTAAGCAGGGTATAACCTTTTGATAAATAATTGGGAGAGAATAGTTTGTGTTGGCAGGACTCTCTATTTTCTGTATAGAGTGGTACTGGCAGAAACTGGGAGGTAAATTCCCATGAATCTGCTGCATTACTATGTCTAAACCTTAACTGAAGCCTAAAAATAATTTTCCAAGAGAGAAATCAAAGTAGCACACTTTCTCGTGCTTTTCATTACATCAGCACCATCAGCTGTCAGAAACTGCCATATTTAAAGACCTTTCTGTGAAACAGAAAGGCCTAATACTGAGATAATGCAACAATTAACTTGATTATTAGGGGACTGGTATCATTATATGACCTTTAGAGGTCATGGCAGAAAGAAATTTAAAGATTCATAGTCCCTTGCACAAACTCAGGTAGACTGCTCACATATTCCAGGCGTAAGATACAGTGGCAGAAAGTGACTCAAGTGCTAGGGAAATATAGAGTGGTCCTGCTCAAGGACTCAAAGCTTACCTGTAGGACTGTCGGGGACCAGGCTGTGCTGCATGATCATGAAGAATATAGATCAGTTAAAGAGCAAAGATACTGTGAATGTTACACAGTGCCTGCAGAGGCAGGATACTTTCTCACAAAACAAGAGGATGTTTCCCAGAAAACAACATCATACTTGTGGCAAAAACAGAAGCAGGTGTCTGATAACAGTAGCTACACATAGAAGGAGTGACTATTGCTTCTACCAATTATTACTCTACTTTAAAGTCGTATGATCAAGACAAATTAACCAATCATTGTATGCATGCTGGGTGGGTGGTCGTATGTACGGGACTCTGAATAGTATATAAGGTGCATAGCTTCTCTATTAAAGTTGGATTTGGATTTGCATCATATTGATGTGTCGTCCTGTCCTGCTCGCATGGAATGCACGCGACATAGGACCTCTAAAGTCACTGCAAAATACTGGTTATTAGGTTCACAGGTAGGGTTAGTGCCTGTTGAGAAATGGCTAAAGGACAGGGGACATGGGTCCCTTTGTACAATCTAGTCCTTGATGTGAGGTCTGAGTGTATTGATATGCAGTAAGCTGCAGTGGTGTATGTGATGAAGCTCAAAGGCATTTGTCCTTGAGCCTTCTGATAAACAACTTCTGCGGGACTGTGTCCAGATAGAAAGAGAAACTAGCTTTAGCAGAAAACTGCAAGTAGGAGGACCATGCAAATTCCAATCTTTAGATGTGCCAGTAGCTAAGTAGCAGTACTAAATAGCATGCTGGGTGCACAGTAACATACACACTGATGCTCCAAGTATAAAAGCCTGATGCTCGTAATAAACTTTGGACTTTCTTGCAGCTAACTCATATTGAGTCGTCTCTTGACTTTCCCAAATCCTCCCTCCACAAGTGCCCATGGATAATAAGTTCTTTTTCTGAATAAACTTTCATGATGAGCAAATTTTTCCTTTTTTTTTTTTTCCTTCTTTTTTATAGTTTCTTTTGCAGTTATTAGAATCAATATGTGTAAAATGTTAACCGAATGCTGAAGAAGATCTAGAAAAAGCATTATCTACTGGTAAACAGAATAGATTAAAAAGCTTTATCTATGATTATGGTCCCAGGTATGAAACGTTAACTCTGCAATCCAGTCTAATTTCAGCCCTGGGCATGTGTTTCGTCAAAGCTGAGCAAAAAATAACACTTTTAAGACACCACCCCCCATAATTATGCCTTTAGTTAGATAATCTCAAAACAATGTATGTTCTGAAACACTTGATAGACTAGGACCATAAAGAGCACAACATTTTGACTGATTGCTGCATAGCTTCCTAGTGAAAACAGTAAATGTCCTGTATACACATTCATTGCTGTTGAGTCTCCATGGCTGGTGACAGTCTGACTGGACAGTATACCTGAACAACCTGCTGTAGGTGATACCTCTTTGAACAGTGGGGTTGGGCTAGATGATCTCCAAAGATCAATTCTAACATAAATGATCCTGTGGTTATGTTGGTTATGCGTCTATGTCTATCACCCTTCAGTTCACTATCTCACCCATATAATGACTTATTGGTCCCAGGAGAAGAGAGTTTTGTCTAGTCATCATTTTTCAGTGCTTTTACTGGCTCTCAGAAAAGACCTTAATTCAGGAAATGATCGTTACAAGCTTTGTATTGAGTTGAAATACAAACCAGCTAATACTTTAGAGGAGAATAATCACTTTCTGTAAAAGCATTTTATTTACTCATCTGTTTACATGCTGTTTACCTCTGAGTATCATTGTAAGATGAATCATATCAGTGTACTTTGCTTTAAGACCTTGTTTCCAAAAGAAGCAGATGGCACAGACTGACAACAGCTTCTGAAGACATTCATCTCCCTATGCATGTACAGTGATGAGGCCTTGCAAAAGCTCAGAATGAAAAGGGTAAGACTTTTCCTCACTGAAAGGCTGTAATAGCCTTTGTCATCAAGTACCATCTACTTTATTCCTTGGTGAAACAGGGTAAAAAGGGAAGGGAAAAGAAGATCATAATGAAGGAACTCCAGAGAATGTAAAGCACTGGCAACTTGTCAACCCATGTTAGATATTCCTATATCTATATTTACTGCAGTGTATCAGATCCCATTTTATAGATTTTCAAGACTATTTTGGGATTGCCCTCTGTGTCTGGAAGTTGTACTGCTGAAAGTACACGGCAGCAATAATGGGTTTAGGTTTGGCTTCTTTCGGCTGCTCAGTTGGTTTGCATGTACATAGTTTGCATGTGTTTACTTGAGGTGGTATAGCTGTCACATGCTGTGAGTCCTTCATCTGGAGACCCACAGAGCAGTTATGTAAATCACTGTGGAGATTACCACTTGCATGTCTTCATTTCTGTAAGAGATCTCAACATTTATACTAGTCAAAATGCTCTGTTCTGTTTAGATGAGCCTATAGGGCTAACCAAATCTCTTGGCTAACTGGTGCTAAGTATGTCCCAGAGTCTGCAACTGTCCCAGTTTTATTTCTTTGATGTACTGCATACTTTTAATATCTTCAGCCTTATCTTTCAATATAGAACTATTATATGCTCTGGGATCTGCTGGTTTGGGTTTGTTGGTTTGGCCTTTTTCATTCAACTAATCTACTAGTGAATATTAAACAAACAAACAAACAAACCCCAATCAGTTTACCAAAACAAAACACCCTTTTTTGTTTGCACAAAATTATCATCATCCTTCACTTTCCTGTCCTGCTTTCTAAAAGAAGGTGGGAGATAAGTTATTCTAAGGACTTGAACAGTTCTGCTGTTCTAAGAGACAAAACAGTCCTGGCATAATTTCCTTTGACACTTTAGGCTAAAGACAGTAACAAAGAAGATGGTAATAGAAGGTAATAGTGAAGGCAATAGGAGATGAGCTAACCTTTCACATAGTAAAAGTTAGCATCTGCCAGGACACAATAAAGTTTTGTCCAGAGTTTTTAGAAGTGAAATGTCCTTACTTTGTTTAATCCCACACTCCAGGTTTTTATATTTGATCTGAACCAAGTTTTAGGGTGTTTTTTGATTGGTTTGGTTTTTTGGTTAGTTGGTTTGGGTTTTGGGGTTTTTGGTTGGTTGGTTTTGCTTTTTTTGTTGTTGTTGGTTTTGTTTGGCTTTTTAACAGAATAACATCTTACAAAATGCTACATATTTCACTTTTTTTTTTTTTTTCTATGAAATGCAACATAGTGTTGAGAGAGTGAAAAAAACCCCAGTTATTAGCAGTAATAGGTTCCTTGGCTATTTATAGGCTCTGACGAGATTGCACCTGCTATGTTTTACAGCTTTTCCTATTAGTCCCTTTGTCAGCAGTAAATGAGTTTTCATACTTGCAGTTGTTCATGTAGCTTTCCTATTCTTCCTTGGTTGAAGCAATCAACAGCTGTGATTACTTCAAGTGAAGAAAATTAAGCTGATATGTATTGACAGATACAGGAAACATCTTCTTCCATGAATTAGTGAAAAAAAAAACAGTCTGTTTTCCTTGTTATTGTGCTCAGCAACTGGAAGCTTTGAAGCTGGTCCATCACTGGTGCCCACAGCAGTAAGCACACAGGTCTTGGATTCACTCCCTGCACAAAAAGCAATGGTAGCTTAGAATGAGACACTCAGAGCAACATCGTGGCCTTTTGCCATCCTAGATGGGATCCTGAAGGCAGGATTCTGACTTTAGTGTGAGGACATTGGTATAAGGGATCTTCACTCCTGAGTCTGTTGCAAAATGCAGCTCAGTTGCAGGTGACTAGTCATATACAAGTTTGTCGCCACTTCCAACATTTTCCCAACAAAACTGGGCTGGCAAGGTAGAGGAGTGGCTGACAAGAACCTGAATGGGAATGTCTCATCATATTGCTCAAACCACTGCAACAGGGAAGCCCTAGAAGGAGCTGTGCCTCCAAATAGTGTCACTGAACCTCACTGTCCTCATAATAACAGCAGTTATATTGGTACAGACCAAGGGCATAGCTAGCCTCATACTCTGTCCTTAGCTGTTGATGTAAGCAGTAACTCAGGAAGAAAAACAGAACAAAGCAACCCCATATAAAACTTCTTTATTCTCTCAGCTCTTCCTTCCAGCTCAGAGGATTTCCTCAGTGTCGTATGTTATGCCTGTTTAGGAATCCTCAAACAGTGACTCCTTCGGGTATTTTTACAGCTTTCCTTTAAATACAGGTAACATTTCTGCATCTGCAAGATCTGTAAAGATTCCACAGGATTATTACCTACCTCCCACAATCATCCCCGTTTGTTTGCTTCTAATTTGATTACCTTCACTCTAGCTCTTCTATTGGTTGCATCCCTCAGTACCAGCATGTCATTGTGGTATAATTTTTGGAGTAGTGAGCTGGACAGGTGCTGTCATTTTTTCCAGTGTGCCTGATAGAGGTAGAAGAGTAAAGCTCATGAACTTAGGGTGTTATTCCTAATCTGTGTTTTAGGAGAGTCTCTGCAGCTGTCTATCTCAGTTTTTCACCTGGGTTGTCTTTTGTTGGTGGTGGTTTGGTTTGGGTTTTTTTGCTTGCTTGCTTGGTTTGGTTTGGTCTGTTTTGCTTTGAAACATACTGATGAAGAGCACTCTACAATGGAAGTGATAACCTGTGTGTTCTGATTCTAGGGTGAAATTCTTGAACGTAACCTAGAAAGAGACAAGCAGGCTAACCCCAGAAGAACAGCAGGGCTGGTGAGTAGGGCACTCTCTTGGGACTATGGGAGACATAGGCTCAAGTGCTTTTTCAAAGAAAGGGTCTTCTGCCATGGAAGTGTCCTAACCACTAGGTGATAGTGAATTCTCCAGAAGAGCTTGATTTACCTCTTCTTCTTTCCCCCTTTTTTCTCTGAAACACCAGCTACCGGGAAACTTCCTGCAATTTAAGAAAGTATCAGAAGCTCAGAAATGTATTTAAGACTCCAGAAACATCCTGCGTGATTAACTCTCAGGCTTTGCTCTGGACGAGCCAACCACTTCGTTTTCGCTTTCTGCCCTGCCGCGTGTGGTTTACTGTCTGTTGTGGCTGGTGCGCTAGGTGGCAATAGAGAGTCGCCACTGCCCCTGCCTGCACCAGGGGAACCACAGGCAAGCAAAACTACACATCCAAGGGTTACAAATCTTAAGCCTTTAATAAGCTTTTAACAGCACAGGACTAGAAATATTTTTTTTTAACGCCTGCAGTCTATTGTGAGACTCATGGTGGCAAACTCACAGCAAGTACCAGTGCTCCCATGTTTAACCACAGGGAGAACGAGCAGCCCGAGCGTGCAGACATGATAGAGGCTCTCTTCCCTAGGTAATATTCATACCTAGCTGCCAAGCATGCCTAATCAACAGTGCAACTTAAGTGCCTCTTTGCAGCAAGACTCTGTGGACAGCTGAGAGCTGCAGCTTATTAGCCTAAAATGCATCTCCTGCAAACATAGCTTCTAGCACCAACTGACAGTTGCAGATGCAGCCCCAAGAACACATCTGTTTGCAAATCACTAAGCCACAATCACAAACTCCTTTTTGCATGCAATGCTTCTGTCCTATTCGATCCTGCATCCTCTTCATTGCAAACCAACACAAAAGAATGAGCATACAAAGCGTTCTCCACTAAACTATCCCACAGTGGGGTGTTCGTACTGTTTCATCTTAAAGACAGAAGTTCTTTTCACATTCTATACAACAGCACAGTATTGTCATCCAAGGAGTGGATGACTAAGATTTAAACCCTATCATTCTGTACTTCAGACTTTTTGTTTTCTGTGAAAACACAGGCATCTGACTTTCAGAGTTTTTTCTGGGTAGCTGCACAATAAAAGGTAGCTGCCACAGTAAATACTTCCCTTCTCTTCTGCATCTAATACAGTCCTGAAGAGCAAAGGAATACAGGAAGGCTGGACATTTTTCACTAAGAAAATCTTCATGGTGCAGGAACAGGCTCTCTCTGTGTGCTGAAAGACAAGCCAGCAAGGAAGATCAGCTTGGCTGAAACTGAAACTCGGGAAGAAAAGGAGAGTTTATGAGCTTTGCTAGAAGGGGCAGGTCACCTAGGAAGACTACAGGGATGTCATGATGTTATGCAGGAAGAAAATGAGAAGAGCCTAAGCCCAGCTACAAATTAATCTGCCCACTGCTGCAAAAGACAATACCAAATGCTTTTAGAAATAGAAGCGCTAAGGAGAATCTTCATCCTTCACTGAATGTGGTTGAAAACATAGTGACCAAGGATGAAAGGACGAGGAAAAAGCCTCTTTGCCTTGGTCTTTAGTAGTAAGACCAGTTGTTCTCTGAGTGCTCAACCCCTTGAGCTGGATGACAGGGAGCAGAATGAAGCCCCCATGGTCCAAGGGGAAGTGGTTAGTGACCTGCTACACGACTTGAACCCACACAGTTCTATGAAGCTGAATGGGATCCAGTCAAACATATTGAGGTACTGAAAGAGCTGGTGGAAGTGCTCAGCAAGCCACTTTTCATCATTCACCAGCAGCCCTGGCTAACCAGGAAGGTTCCAGCTGGCTGGAGGTCAGCAAATATGACACCCATCTTCACAAAGGGCTGGAAGGAAACTGCAGGAAACTACAGACCTGTCAGTCTGACCTCAGTTCTTGGGAATTTTATAAACCAGATGACACCAAGTGCCATTGTGCAGCACATACAGGACAACCAGGTGAACAGGGACAGTCAGCATGGGTTTAAGAAAGGCAGGCCTTGCTGACTAACCTGATCATCTATGACAAGGTGATTTGCTTACTGCACGAGGGAAAGACTGTATATGTCTACCTAGACTTTAGTAAAGCATTTGACACCATTTCTCACAGCATTCTCCTGGAAAAACTAGCTGTTTGTGCCTTGGTCAGGCACACACTTTGATGAGTTAAAAATTAGCTAGGTGACTGAACCCAAAGAGTGGTGGTAAATGAATTAAATCTAGGAAGGAGGTTGTAGTGAGGTGGGGTTCGGTCTCTTCTCCCAAGTGACAAGCAATAAGACAAGAGGAAATGGCCTAAAATTGTACCAGGGAAGGTTTAGCATGGACATTAGGAAAAAATTCTTCACCAAAAGGGTTGTCAAGCATTCTAAGTCAATCAAGGCTACCCAGGGAAGCGGTTGAGTCAAGATCCCTAAAGATGTTTAAAAGACATGTAGATGTGGTGCTTAGTGGCATGGTTTAATGGTAGACTTGGCAGTGCCATCTTAGTGGTTGAACTCTATGATCTGAAAGATCTTTTCCTTTTCCAACCTGAATGATTCTGTGATTCTACTCACAGTGATGGTAAAGAATTTTCTGTATGCATATAATGGGATAATTATAGTGTCATAGAACATGTTTCTTACAAAGAAATTCATTGGAATGGGCTGCCCAGGGAGGTGGTGGAGTCACCATCCCTGGAGGTGTTCAGGAAAAGCCTGGATGAGGCACTTAGTGCCATGGCCTAGTTGACTGGATAGGGCTGGGTGATAGGTTGGACTGGATGATCTTGGAGGTCTCTTCCAACCTGATTGATTCTATTCTATTCTAAATAGCACAGATATTCCACAGATCAAAGACTTGGTTCGTGTCTATATTACGTTTTTTGCTAGTCTCTAAAATATTGCATTTTTAGTGAAAATACATTGCTTGCTCCTTTCCATTTCATCAAAGCCTGCAGTATATCCCACTAATATCTGAAATCATGAAACATGACTATAAAGGAGTGTATCACCAATTTTAAACTGTCATGTTCTAAGAAAACAAAAGCCCATCTGGCACTTGTTTGAACCATTATGTTAGATCTTCTGTTAGTAACATATTGAACATCAGACTACATTAACACATCTTGGTAAATCAAAGATTGCCCTAGGTCTTGGCTTGAAGTGTAACAGGGAATTCCAGTGTCAATGTGTGAAACACTTAATTCTACCTACTACAGGTGTCCACTTCTGGTGACTTTGTATCTGCTGGCATGAATGGGTGTGATGGCTTAGGAACTTCACACACACACACACACACACACACACGCAGACACTATTGGAACTTACCAGACTAGCTCAGATGGCTTGGAAGTAAGATGAAGCTATGTTACAGCAAAGCAAAACTGACAAGCATATATACTGTTGTCGAGGGGTTTGAATTTGGGTTTGGGGAGATCCGAGGCTGATTTGAATGTTATTAAATAATTTATTAATATATACAAAAGAATTTCCCCCAAACTTATATACAATAAACCCCCACAACTCCTTTGCACACTGTTAGTAAAATCACTCCACAGAATGTCTATTTACAGTTGAATTAAACAATTTGGTATAGGCTTTAGAAAAGCTCCAATCAGAGAGTCTTGCAGCATAGAGTGCTGCTAGTAGAGTTAATAAAGTTCCTTTACAACTCGAATTAAGAGAGTTTGAGTACTCACTAGTCGGAAGTCTTAGTATCTGTGGTCCCCAAGTATACGTATGACGAAAGCCACGGAGTTGGTTCCCGTGGGGCTAATAGTTCAATTCGAGTCTGGGGCACGTTGTCTGAAAGGTCCCACGAGCAGGATGGGGCTGAAGCAGCAGGCTAGGCCGGTGGGCTGCCGGGAACGCCTCGTTCGATCGTCCGCTGGATCGGTGCAGGGTGTCGTGGGACAAAGGCAATGGCCTCAGGCGGCGGGCAGACGGGAGGAGAATGGAGGGGGTGGCAAAAGGCCTCTTGTTTACCTCGATTGCCCCATTTATAAGATATGTCTCGAGATTGATGGGTTTGTCGGCCGTGATACTGTCCAATAGGCTTCTGGCAGCAGGCCAGGACATACCACATTTGGAAAGGTCCACAGGTCCTGTACCCCCAAGTATGGGAAGAGCATGAGTGAGCCACACGCCAAGTGCGTGGGCTTATACAACATGTTTGCCACCTGGGCCCTGAGCAGGCCAGACACTGTGGCACCAAGCCTATTGTGCCCCTAATATTCGTTTAATTGCTTTGCCTCTGGTATGGGGAGGAAAACATGTTTGGGCAAGGCAAAGCAAAGTGAGGCATAGAAATAAGCCTATTTTTTGGGCCTACAGGCCCTCCATGACATATACACAATATATTTACAAGTATTTACAATTATATACAAATTAGAAATAATACAGACATCCAAACTCCCTTCTAGATAAATCATGCTGCCAAGAAGGCCTCAAAGCTGCCCCCTCTTTCTCTCCCTGCTTTCCCAGACAGACAAACAAAACACCCAGCAAAGTTTACATTGTTATGTCTTAACCAAATTTAGTGGAGAGATACTACAGTGGAGTAAGGAGGAAGCAAATAGATCCAATGTCCCAGACAGGAGTGGGACAAATTGTTGACCTTTTGGCTTTTGATCCCTCTCAGCCAACCAATGAATGGTTGTGCCAGGTTAGGGTGGGTCCTGGGACAATGATACAGACTTCATTGATACACAGCCTGGGACAATGATACAGACTTTATTGTTATTTTATTTTTATAACCAATGCTCTTAATTTCTCTAGCTAAAATCATAGAATCATAGAATCATAGAATGGTTTAGGTTGGAAGGGACCTCAAGGATCATCCAGCTCCAACCCCCTGCCATAGGCAGGGACACCTCCCACTAGAGCAGCTCGCCCAAGGCCTCATCCAGCCTGACCTTAAACACCTCCAGGGAGGAAGCATCCACAACCTCCCTGGGCAACCCGTTCCAGTGCCTTACCACCCTCACTGTAAAGAACTTCCTCCTAACATCCAGTCTAAATCTCCCCTCTTCCAGCTTAAACCCATTCCCCCTCGTCCTAACATTACTAGACCGTGTAAATAGTCCCTCCCCAGCTTTCCTGTAGGCTCCCTTCAAATACTGGAAGGCCACTATAAGGTCTCCTCGAAGCCTTCTCCTCTCCAGGCTGAAGAGCCCCAACTCTCTCAGCCTGTCCTCATAGCAGAGGTGCTCCAGCCCTCTGATCATCTTCGTGGCTCTCCTTTGGACCCGCTCCAGCAGTTCCATGTCCTTCTTGTATTGGGGGCTCCAGAACTGCACACAGTACTCCAGGTGGGGTCTGACGAGAGCAGAGTAAAGGGGGAGAATCACCTCCCTTGCCCTGCTGGCCACACTTCTCTTGATGCAGCCCAGCACTCGGTTGGCTGTCTGGGCTGCATGTGCACACTGCCGGCTCATGTTGAGCTTCTCGTCGACCCAGACCCCCAGGTCCTTCTCCTCAGGGCTGCTCTCAGCCATTCACCACCCAGCCTGTATCTGTGCCTGGGATTGCACCGACCCAGGTGCAGGACCTTACACTTGGCCTTGTTAAACGTCATGAGGTTGGCCTGGGCCCACCTCTCCAGCCTGTCCAGGTCCCTCTGAATGGCATCCCTGCCCTCCAGCAAGTCAGCTGTGCCACACAGCTTGGTGTCATCTGCAAACTTGCTGAGGGTGCATTCAATTCCTCTGTCCAGTTAGCCTCAATTCCAGTTAGCCTCAAACCAGCACAATGGGTTCCATCTGAATTAGGCAAATAGGATTTTTGTTCTTTTTTATGGCTCATGAGAAAAATGCAGTGTTGATAGAGGTGATTTTAAATAGAATTTTAAATTACCTGTTTAAACAAAACCCCTGAAGAACTGCGAGAGCTTAAGTACTGTAAAAAAGAAAAATCTATTAAAATGTCAAAACTAGAGATGAAAAGTAGTAGTGAGAAATTAAGAAGCATCCACGTTTCTCCAGGTGCAGCTAACATCTGCTTGCAAACCACCTGAGCCATGTTTGCTGAGCCACACTGTAAAGAGAAACAGAAACCTACCCAAGTCCTTAGCTCTGCCTGCCTACCTGGTGCCAGTTAACCTGTTCTGAGTCATGTATTTCTTTCTGCATTCAACAGCAAACCTAAAGAAGAACTCCCACAACAAAGCCTGAAACAAACTGAAAGAATGATAGGAACTGAAGAAGAGTGGAAAATATGATAGGTCAGAAATGCAGGTGTTACTGGCATCAGCAAGAACCATTAATAAGGTGGTCAGGGCTTCCATTTAAAAGGCACCACCTGGAAGTTTAGAAAAAGTCCTGTGTCTGAAATCATAACCTTTTGTTGTGTTATATATTATTCCATAGCATATGCCAAAGCTACCAGTGACTGAGAAAGAGATAATCACCTCTATAGGTAGCAAGTACCCTTGTGTGTATGGTATAGGTAGCAAGTATCCTTGTGTGTATATAATGAAGAAGCTCCAGAAGTAGGACCAGCTACATAATTTCATCAAAGCATCTGTTTTGCCAAAACCTTGAACTCTAAGATGGAAAAACACACATACCTTGATCAGGTTCTCACTCAGGCTGGTGCTTAGAATAATTTGCTGCTTAAATTGTTTTGCTGAGCAGATTGGCCCATAGTTTGAATCTCAGAGCTATTCTTGTACAACCAGGAGCGGAGATACAGGCATGTGAAGTCAGTTCTGTACCAGTTTACTCTTAGTTGATATGAGCCTGTTTTAACTGCTGTTTCAAACATTTTAGGAGCTATGGGACATGATTTAGCACCAGTCTTGGTGGGTAGATAGTGGTTGGACTCAATTATATTAAAGGTCTTTTCCAACTGAAATGGTTCTGTGTTTCTATGAAAGAGGTTTAGGCTTTGAATTTTGTTCTTTTACCTTCAAATACAGTTCAGATGGTTTTGTTTTTTTTTCTCACCATTCTTGCTCTTGTTATATGGACCAAATGCTTTGAGTATTCCCCATTCTTTTTAATGAGAGACCTTTATTTTCTTCTATTTGATTAATGTCTCCTTTAAGTCTATGGCAATTCTCCCATTAACTTCAAGAGCCACTAAAGAGGCCTAAAAAGGCAGATAATTTACACTAATATAATGCATATAATATTAATGTTAGAACTATAAAAATAACCTTTTGTTTACACAATTACTGGTAGTCAAAAACAAAAAATACAAGCCACCAGTATCTTCCACATGCAAGCCAGTATCAGGATCAAGGTTACTTTCATTAGAGACAGGTGATATTGCAGCTGAGGAAGGGTTTTCCATGCAAGCTGCATCACCTGTAGAAATTTGGAAGTATTATTGAGACTGTAATACTGTCTTTTGTGTTTGTTCCTTTTATGACTAATTAAAAGACTAAGTTACCTTGTGTATTTTGTGGATGCTTGAAAAACTGGAGCAACAAAGCCTTCTGCATGCTTAGTGTTTATATAAAAGAAATAGTATCTCGTGTCTTTGACTGTAAGGCTATCTAGAAGCTGAGCCCAGATCCCGTCTTTACCCATCAACCACAACTAAAAAAGCTCTTGGAAGCCTCCTTTTTAAGTTCATTTTGAGTACAGGGACTGCAGGTGTCTGAAAGGGGCATGAAAATGGGAGTCAAGGAGTGAGCTAGCAATAGAGAAATGCCCAGTATGTCAGTCCAACTTCTTCTTGAGCATGTCTTTGACTGTGAATGCTCCAGAAAAAATNGTGAATCAGCCACAAAAGCAAATGGAGGGTGAGGTTAGAAAGCAAGATGGAGTTCAGCCAGCAGCCTCAGCTTCTCCCCAGCAGGCAAAGCAGAAGAGAACAGCCCAGCACAAAGTGCTCAAGCGAAGTGCCCTAATCTTTGTTTTGCCTTTCTTCTTTACACATCTCAGCAAGACTGTGAGGGAAGTAGACCTCACCATTGTTTTCATTTCTCAGCCTATGATCTAGTTCTCACCAAAACATGCTAGCTAGGCTCAAACTAGCACAAATGGTATGACTCTTATTTATTTCATTAAAGTCTAGATCTTGCTCCTCTTCCCCTAGTACAGATAAATACCTACAGGTAGTTGTCAGAGTGGTATCATAGAAAAACTCTAGTTATTACCATTCTCAGACACTGTAAGACAGTATCCAATTATAAATAGTACTGGTGGTTAAAAGAGTTTTGAAGCCATTAGCCTAAACAAAGAGTTTCCCCACTTCTATTCTGACTGATGCTACAATGAAGTAATAAATCTGCAAGAAGAACACTGAATTTTCCTACAGGTAAGGATATCAGAAGGAAGAATAAAATAACTGTCCTGAGTCAGTCCTTGGTATTTAAAAAAAAAAGAAAAAGAAAAGAAAGAAAAAAGCCAATACATTATAACTTGTTACCCAATACAGTGATATTCATTACTCCTGAAATCTCTTGTTACTCAGCAACCCAAATTCACAGCAGGAGAGGAGAAGACAGAGAAAAATGCAACAGTCTGCACAATAGGCTTCATGGAAACTATTTTCCTGTCTTGAAGCTAGGTATTTTTGTGGTAAATAAGACAAGTAATGGATGCAGAAGAAGACAAACATGACTGCAGTCAGGGGGAAACAGAACTGTCTGTATGCAGAGTGCAAGCACTTGTAAAACAAATGTGTAGCAAGCAAAATATCATCCAATAAAAATACAAAACACCAGGATATAGAATTAATAATTTTAGTGAGTTTGAGACCAAAGAAAGAAGGAAAAAAAAAAACTTGTTTTAAAAGCACTTGATGATTGTACTTCTCTTTTTTTTCTGGAAGAGATATTAGAAGTCAATTGTCTTTTCAGAAGGCAGATGCTGAGCCCTTTTGACCTCATCAAAAAGTTGGTTCTGTGGTTAAATTGCTACAATATCAAGTCATGGCAGCATTACAAGAGGCCATGAAACTTCCCTTTTTCTTGTTAATTAGAGAAACAAAAATCAATATGCAATAAAGCCTCGTGACATATCAATCTACTTCTGTTATACCCAAAGTCAATACGAGAACTTACTTTCTTTTCTTATGCATTTGACTGTCAGTGTTGGAAACAACACAGATGTGTATTTTTCTGAGACATTTGACTTTTAAGAGTTGTTCCTTGTAATTAAGGGATCTTTTCATACCAGTGACCAACTGTGTTTCATATAAATGAACAGAATTTTCTGTTTGATGGAACTGAAATCTAGAAACAAAGTATATGAGGAAAATTCTGGAAGTAACGATAATGAAATGGTCATTTTGTTGTTTCTACTTTGGTACAGATAGCAAAAACTTACCTTTTTTTGGTTATCTTATGAATGTAATTATAGCCACTCCCAATGCTGTCTTAAATGTATCAAGGAACATTTATTGTCTCCAAGCACTTAAAAGACCTCCAGGACCTTAGATATATTTTATGATTTCAGAAAGTTTCTCTCTGCTATTGTAGATTATTGATTGTAGTAATATAATACTAATACTTCATTTCACAGTCAGCCACATTTCTATGATCCTTACTTTGCAGTGCACAGTGTGAATACCTGACCCTGTAAACAGCCATAAAAGTGATACATTATTTGAGGCCTTTATAGATATGCACCATTTTTCTTCTGTGTTGTAAATCAGTGTATTATGGTTTTGACAAGTTGTGGTGGTTTGGGTGTCTCCTGCCTCCCCGACACTTTAGAAATCACCCAGACTAGACTCAGTCAGCTCTGGAAATATGAATGAAGCTTATATTTACAGCTGGCACAATATACAAGCAGATATTTACAGCATATACAGATATATACAGAAATATATACAAGGTAAAAGGTAATACAGAGTTATATACAGAAATATATACAAGGTAAAAGGTAATACAGAAGCACAGCTCCCCTCCCAGAAACCTGAGTCCCCAGGAGGGGCTCTCAACCACCCCTTCACCTTCCCCCTACCCCTCTCAACCTTACCCCAGTCCCAAGGAAGAATGAAGGTTCGGCCAGGGGGGTTAAGGAGCAGAGGTGAATCAGCCAAAGCAAATGGAGGGTGAGGTTAGAGAGTAAGATGGATTTCAGCCAGCCGCCCGAGCTCCCCAGCAGGTGAAGTGCCGAGAGCAAAGCTGAGAGCCAAGTGACTTTATCTATGTTTTTCTTTTCCTTTTTTACACATCTCAGCAAGACCATGAGCGAAGTAGACATCACCATTGTTTTCATTTCATAGCCTGTGATCTAGTCCTTCTCACCAAACCATTCTACCTAGCTTCAAACTAGCACACAAGTTCATCGCTAACTGTCCTTATCCGTTGCAGATGGACATATTCAAGAAGTCCTAAATTACACACAAAGTGTTTAAATTCTCTTGCCAAATGTAATTCACGGTAAAGTTCCACATATGATCCAAATAGCTGAATTCTCACTGGATTTTGACTGACCATTACATTTTAGATACGAGCTGAAACTGGGAGACCTTAGAACTCAGATTAATCTTAGCATACATCCTCAACTAAACTCTTCTCCTTCTTCAAAAGGCATTCTAAACCAGAAAATGGTGGTTTTTTACCTTTCTTTCTTTCTCCTGACTTCTCTACCTTCTAATGTCAGACTGAGTTAATGAAAAAAATGTAAGAGAAATTCTTGTTGCCATGATGCAAATACAATCTTATAAAGACACTCCTATTATTTTTTAGTCTTGTCTTTTATCATGTTTATCTTATAGCTAGAAGAAGCATTCAAAGTCGTATCATCCTTTGTGCACTCAAACCAGGGATCAGCTGTATGTATGCCAGTACTGACTAATGTTTATTTAACTCTTTATTAAAACTCCAATGGCAGACTCAAAGCAAGACATTTCAGTGTGTCTTGCCATTAAAATGTTTTTCTCAGTCTCTCATTTGAAGCTTCCTTGTGACCGAAGCTTGTTTGTGTTCACCACAGTTACTGGAGTGGATTATATCCTTTCTGCTCCACTTATTTGAAGTTATCATGTCCCCCTGTTAAGAATTATGCAAAATCAATAACTGATATTAATTTGTATATCCAGGCAAATATGGTTAATAACTATGAAAACTGTTTATTAACATTAAATCTCACCAGAAAACTTATTTACAGTGTTTCAAATGCACGGTTTGGATACTTGTACACACAAGGAACAGGCAAACTAGAACACATTAAGGAAACTAGCAAATACAAACATTAAAACTGGAAAGAAGTTCTTAGTTTTAATTATACCTCTTGCCCATCAGGAGACTTGAGAGGCTCCTTTCTGCTGCTAAGACAGAAGGTATTCAGATTCACTTAAGAATGTATACAATTTTGCTAGAGATTTGCTAAGAGGCTTTGGAGTTTTCCCAGGCTTTTTTCTCTGGAAGCTGGGGGTCTAGCATAGTCTCTGACCTGGTTCCTCGGGAGTCCCTATTCAGCAGAAGACTTGCAGAGGAGGAGGCAAGATGCAATGAGGCAGTAGCACAGAGAGCATGTTGAGGCAGAAGCAGCAATGGCAGCAGCAGCCTGTTGTGTTAGCTGCTCATCCCTTTTATCCATGCAGCCCAAGACTAATGGACCTTTGGACATAGATTAGCCAATCAGAATGGCACTTCAGGGCTTTTGTTTTCCTTTCTCACAGTTTCTTCCCTCAGCACAGAAGGAGGAGGAGCAGGGAAACATGTCTGGGCAAGCCAGGACATGTTCAAGCCTCTTCTGGCCTATTTAGTCCTACCATGACACCCCCTCAGTTGTCTTCCTGTTTGTTCAATAGTCCCTCACAGATCATAACACCAGTAGACAATTGTTTTGCTCTAGATTAACTCCAGTTGGAGTTTACTTCGTTCTTGAAATACAAAGCTCCAAATGGGAGACATTTTTCTACCACCTTAGCAATTCTGAGTAGGACAGAAGAATTACCTTATTTGGTTTTGCATCTGAAAGCTATGTTGACCTTTTTGACAGCAGCACAACATTACTGAGTTGTATTCAATGAAGCACATATAAAGCCAGCAGGGAACACCTCCTAGTGCAGGGCCAACAACATGTGCAAGCAGACATTTCTCCATTGTAAGGCGAGAAGTGAGTGTGTGCTGGGAGGGCACAAACACCAACGCAGTGCTATTAAGTACAATACAGTACAGAGTATGGAGCACAGTGCTTCCTGCTTCTGAGACAAATAGCATGGAATGGCATTACACCCACTACCAACTCTATGACCTCTAGCTATGAAAACACTTAATGTGGCTTTTAAAGTATAAATGAGGTGTGAAGCAGGCTGCTAAAGGTGTAACAAGAAAGGACTGGATGGGGCACTTAGTGCCATGGTCTAGTTGACTGGATAGGGCTGGGTGCTAGGTTGGACTGGATGATCTTGGAGGTCTCTTCCAACCTGGTTGATTCTATGATTCTATGAACAAGGAACCATCCAAAACAAGCTGTACACCACTGTTTATAAGAGCCATATTTCTGTAGCTACAGATGGACAATCCTGCCTTCTGCTAGAATCACTAGCCATTGTGTAAATTCTCATGAGTGTGGTCTTCCTCTAAAATGTATGAAAGAAAGAGAGCTCTCCATCCCTCAATTTAGGTTAAGCAAGCCACAGATGCAGAGCAGATGGAACAAACAGTATACAGGTGGACTTCGACACTTTTTGAGGAGTTAATCCTACCTGGTTGTTAGTTTTATGGCTTGCACCTGATAATATCCTTATCCATGCCATCATCTCTGTACTTAAAGTCAAATGGAGAACTGCTTTCCTAGATGAGGATTAGAAAGCTGAAGATTTGTAGAACTGAGCACCTAACTGTTCTTTTCAAAAGCCAGTTATGTTCCACACAAAATTTTAAGAGCTGCTTGGGTCTTTTGCACATCTGTTCATGCTGTGAAGGATTTGAAGAAAAAAGAACAAGCATGCAAACCAGAAATGTGTTTTATGCTACCTAAATGCCAAGAATCTAAAGTTAATACCTCTACTTTATGTCTCCTGTGAAGTTCCTGGAGAATTATTTTGCATTTCAATTTTCAGGCATATCATTTACTACCTCATTAATTTAATAAAGTATCATCAGATATGCAGAAATTTCAAACTGATGAAAAGGACACTCTTTAAAAAGAGACAATATCACCAAAATGTGTTTAAATATCATCATCAGAAAAGGCTCCTTCAATGGAATTGAATGCCAGCAATGGAACAAGGGGACACAGCCTCAAGTTGTGCTGGGGGAGGTATAGGCTGGATGTTAGGAGGAAGTTCTTCCCAGAGAGAGTGATTGGCATTGGAATGGGCTGCCCAGGGAGGTGGTGGAGTCACCATCCCTGGAGGTGTTCAAGAAAAGACTGGATGAGTCACTTAGTGCCATGGTCTAGTTGACTGGATAGGGCTGGGTGATAGGTTGGACTGGATGATCTTGGAGATCTCTTCCAACCTGGTTGATTCTATTCTATTCTATTCTATTCTATTCTATTCTATTCTATTCTATTCTATTCCACTCTAAGTTTAAATATGCCTTTCTACAAAGGATGGTAAAGGCAGTTCACTCCTCCTTAGTCAATCCAACTGCAGTATGGGTAAGCCAGTCACGTTACAGACTATTGTGTAGCAATTTAGAATACATGCAGAACAACACACCCTTCTAAACCTGACAACCTTACAGACCTAGTCTTTGTATAACCTTCCCCTTAATAGCTCTTAAGCCTGTTAGCATTACAGTGGTAGGTTAGAATGGCATAAGAACTTGCCTAACTGGCCCAATTTAGACTTTTTTCTCCTTCATCTCATTCAACCCAGCTATGTAGTTAGATACAAGGAAAAAAATCAACAAACAAATATGCATTTTGCTGATGGTTTATGCTTATTAAAGATCAAAAGAGAAAGAAGGCATGATTCAGTCACCAACAGGTTTGAAACATCACATTCCTGCAGATATTTCTGTGGTGTTCTACACTGAACTGTAAAACTATTTCCCATACCAACCTATTTGCCTTATATACCTGCTGCTTGCTGACATAACCAATAATTTAACATTGCAGACATCTGTGCTAGTTTGAGCCTAGCTGGGATGTTTTGGTGAGAAGAACTAGATCATAGGCTGGGAAATGAAAAAAATGGTGTTGTCTACTTCGCTCACAGTCTTGCTGAGATGTGTAAAGAAGAAAGGCAAAACAAAAGATAAAGTCACTTTGCTTTGCACTTCATTCTGGGCTGTGCTCTCAGCTCTTTGCCTGCTGGGGAGCTCGTGGCTGCTGGCTGAACTCCATCTTGCTTTCTAACCTCACCCTCCATTTGCTTCGCTGATTCACCTTTGCTTCTTAATCCTCTTGGCCGAACCTCCATTCTTCCTTGGGACTGGGGTAAGGTTGAGAGGGGTAGGGGGAAGGTGAGGGGTGGTTGAGAGCCCCTCCTGGGGACTCAGGTTTCTGGGAGGGGAGTTGTGTCTGTATTACCTTTTACCTTGTGTATTTCTGTATATATCTGTATAGACTGTAAATATCTGCTTGTAAATTGTGCCAGCTGTAAATATAAGCTTCATTCAAATTTCCAGCGCCGACTGAGTCTAGTCTGGGTGATTTCTAAAGTGTGGCGGGCAGGAAACACCCCAAATCATCACAACATCCAAAATAATATATCAGTTTTTCTTCTTGTTCACAACTATGCTTGCTCTAAGACTGATGTCTATGTATTTTCCTTTCCCCTAGGTAATGCATTTGTGGTGAGCCTAGCTTTTGCTGATCTGGTGGTGGCCTTGTATCCATATCCACTGGTGCTCTTAGCTATTTTCCACAACGGATGGACGCTGGGTGAAATACACTGCAAAGTGAGTGGCTTTGTGATGGGACTAAGCGTAATCGGCTCTATTTTCAACATTACTGCCATTGCAATAAACCGCTATTGCTACATATGTCATAGTTTTGCCTATGACAAAGTGTACAGCAGCTGGAACACAATGCTGTATGTCTCCTTAGTCTGGGTATTAACAGTAGTCGCAACTGTGCCAAATTTTTTTGTTGGCTCCCTAAAGTACGATCCACGCATCTATTCGTGCACATTTGTTCAGACTGCAAGCTCCTACTATACCATAGCTGTCGTGGTAATTCACTTCATCGTTCCTATCACCATTGTGAGCTTCTGCTACCTTCGAATTTGGGGTTTAGTGCTTCAAGTTAGAAGACGAGTCAAATCGGAGACAAAGCCAAGACTGAAGCCAAGTGACTTCAGAAACTTCCTCACCATGTTTGTGGTTTTTGTGATTTTTGCCTTTTGCTGGGCACCTCTCAACTTCATTGGACTGGCTGTGGCCATAGATCCCACAGAAATGGCACCAAAAGTTCCCGAATGGTTGTTCATTGTAAGCTACTTCATGGCCTACTTCAACAGCTGCCTTAATGCAGTAATATATGGACTTCTTAACCAGAATTTTCGGAATGAATACAAACGAATTTTAATGTCACTCTGGATGCCAAGACTTTTCTTCCAGGACACATCCAAAGGAGGAACTGACGGTCAGAAGAGCAAGCCCTCTCCTGCTTTAAACAACAATGACCAAATGAAAACTGATACCGTGTAAATAGTCAATGCAAGAGTTTGTCATGGAGAAACCCAAGAATATAGATCTAATGTTCCTTCCCTTTTTTTGGGTTTTCTTTTTATATAGATACATAGATAGATAGCACTTTGTGACTGGAATACTGTCTTGTCGATAAAGCACATTGCTCTCAATTTAATGATTTATACAAGGTATCAACTGAAAATGCATTTCAGAGTTAAAGCAGCAGGTGAGTGAAAGCTGGTTTAGCTTTGAGAGCTGAATTCTGCTTCCAGGTACATGAATGAGGCATTTGTTCACTTCAGTGGGAGTTTTACATTCTTTAGACAAGATCAAGATTCGCTTCTTAGAAGAAGTAGTGAAGGTACTTGTCCATGTGCACAACAGCTCATTAAGGCTGCAGGGTGGCATTTCCCTGCCTCCCATGTCTGGTTTTCACAAATAAGCCAAAACTCACATTTCTGTGCATGTATTGGTGACAGTGGTAGTATCTTTGTATCAAACATGTAAATTAGAGAGAAGAATATTTGTGTAAAAACAATTATTAGCATTAGAACCTTTCCACAGAGGTTTTTCATGATTGGGAATACAGTGTATTTACTATGTTCATCTTTTGTGGGTAATTTTATGGTAAAGAATACAACACAAATGGATTTCTTCTTACATATCTACTTTATGTAATATTCTTCCTTTAGAGAGGATTGAATTTTCATTGTGCTCAACTTATATAGCTAGATATGTACATCCAATGTCACCTGACCCAACTCAGCACAACTTGCAAACTTGCAAGGCTGGAAATTGCAGCACAAAACCTGTGATCACCTGCAGTGGCGTCTGGGCACTAGGCACAATATCCTAGATCAGCTCAAATGATGGCAGACCAAAAGAAGCCTTTTTGACTATAAGGGTAGCTGAACAATTTGCCTCACACATCTTCATCTAATGTTGAACAAACCCTGTGATGGTTTGGGTGTTCCCCCGACACTTTAGAAAACACCCAGACTAGACTCAGCCAGCTCTGGAAATTTGAATGAAGCTTATATTTACAGCTGGCACAATTTACAAGCAGATATTTACAGTGTATACAGGTATATACAGAAATACACAAGGTAAAAAAGGTAATACAGACACAACTCCCCTCCCAGAAACCTGAGTCCCCAGGAGGGGCTCTCAACCACTCCCTCACCTTTCCCCTCCCCCTCTCAACCTTACCCCTGTCCCAAGGAAGAATGGAGGTTCGGCCAAGAGGATTAAGAAGCAAAGGTGAATCAGCAAAGCAAATGGAGAGTGAGGTTAGAAAGCAAGATGGAGTTCAGCCAGCAGCCTCAGCTCTCCCCAGCAGGCAAAGAGCTGAGAGCACAGCCCAAAACGAAGTGCCCCAAGCGAAGTGCAGAGCAAAGTGACTTTATCTAATGTTTTGCTTTTCCTTTCTACACATCTCAGCAAGGCTGTGAGGGAAGTAGACCTCACCATTGTTTTCATTTCTCAGCCTATGATCTAATTCTTCTCACTGAAACATCCCAGTTAGGCCCAAACTAGCACAAAAGCCACTGTTGGTGTTAAGCTAAATGTCAGTGTTTCCTATGTTTCCTTCCATCTGTGGTGATAAACAGACATGCAGGGATGAGATGCATTGCTTTGTGGAGGTGCTGTTTTCCTTTCACCGACTTTAGAGGGAGATTTAGTTACTATTTCAGACATCTCACTTTGGATAGCTAGAGGAGGATTTGTATTGCTTAAAGATGTGATATCTGTTTTCTACATTCTGACTGTTGTTCATGGAGCTCCAGGAAATTCATAATTTTATCTTGAAACAGGCATCCTTACTGACCAGGAAAACTGATCAGCAGTGCTCACTGACTGCATCTCCATTGGTTGTAACAGAAATCAAGCACCTTGCAGAAACATTTCAGGCAAAGACAGGTGGCCTCAATCCCTGTGAAGTGTACCTACAGCTCACATTTGCACAGCTCATATAATAAAACCATTGGTTTCAACTTCCTTTTCAAACTGAATTTCTTCTTTTTCAGGTAATACTTCATTACAGTGACTGTAGTGGGTTGGGAACTTCTGATCGATCAAAATTTACCAGACCAGCTCTGATGGATTGGAAATAAGATAAAGCTGTATTTACAGCAAAGCTAAATTTACAAACATATATACTCAATATATTTGAAAGTATTTCCAATTATATGCAAATTAGAAATAGTACAGAAATCCAAACTTTGTCTCCAAACAAAGAAAGTCCAGATGGGACCAATGCCACCCTCTCTTTCCCAGATAGAAAACAACCAGCAACGCTTACATGTGTCAGGAACAGTGTGGCCAGTAGGACAAGGGAGGTTCTTCTTCCCTTGTACTCAACACTGGTCAGGCTACATCTTGACTACTGTGTCCAGTTCTGGGTTCCTCAATTCAAGAGAGATGTTGAGATACTGGAACGTGTCCAGAGAAAGGCGACAAAGCTGGTGAAGGGCCTGGAACACAAACCCTGTGAGGAGAGGCTGAGGGAGCTGGGGGTGTTTAGCCTGGAGAAAAGGAGGCTCAGGGCAGACCTCATTGCTGTCTACAACTACCTGAAGGGAGATGTAGCCAGGTGGGGGTTGGTCTCTTCTGCCAGGCAACCAGCAACAGAACAAAGGGACACAGCCTCAAGTTGTGCTGAGGAAGGTTTAGGCTGGATGTTAGGAGGAAGTTGTTGCCAGAGAGAGTGATTTGGCATTGGAATGGGCTGCCCAGGGAGGTGGTGGAGTCGCCGTCCCTGGAGGTGTTCAAGCAAAGCCTGGATGAGGCACTTAGTGCCACGGTCTGGTTGATTGGTTAGGACTGGTTGATAGGTTGGACTGGATGATCCTGGAGATCTCTTCCAACCTGATTGATTCTATGACTCTATGTTATCTAGTCATCCAAAGTTAGTAGAAGAGATTAGAGAGAGAGAAGCGAAGCGAGAAGTGCCCCAGAGCAAAGAAGCCAGAATTGTTTATACTATGGCATTTTATACCTTTTAGCAAACCAAGGAATGATACAGATTTTATCATTATTATTCTTTTACAACCAGTGAGCTCATTTCTCTTATAAGAATATTCCAATGAGCCTTAAACCAGCACAGTGACCATACAGTTCAGATTGCAATCTGTGCTGCACCCCACAGCACCATAATAACTTACACAATGTGATTTGTATTATCTTTAAATCTCATCTCCTAAATTATCAGATGTGAATTCTACTACCACAACACTTCCCAAATGGAATCCTGCTCTGCAAAGCCCATGGAGCTGTTTAGCATGTCAGGTACTGATACTGAACCCTGGTGCACAGGCAGTAACTCATGCTTGTTAAAGTCAGTTTTTCTATTCTATATTACTGCAAAGGGCTGTATTTGAGTTCACTGGGAAATAAATCAAATTCAAAACATTTACTTTAAAACGAGTTACATATAATTTATATTAATTTGGATTATTAAGTGCAACTTTCGAATGGTGAAATGCCTCTGTGTAGCAATATCTTATTTTTCCATGTAGTAATCTACCTATATCAAAAGCCTTACATTAATATTCTCCCTTCTCTTACTATAATTCAAAATCAACTTTCCCTCAATTTACATTTGAAGGGGAAAATAGAAATGTAATTTAAAATAAAAATAACCATCAAGAAAGTTACAACATGACTTGGAGAAGTAGTCATGAAAAAAAACCAGAATAGAATAGAATCAACCAGGTTGGAAGAGACCTCCAAGATCATCCAGTCCAACCTAGCACCCAGCCCTATCCAGTCAACTAGACCATGGCACTAAGTGCCCCATCCAGTCTTTTCCTGAACACCCCCAGGGACGGTGACTCCACCACTTCCCTGGGCAGCCCATTCCAATGGCAAATCACTCTCTCTGGGAAGAACTTCACAGAAGTTCCTATCAGCTCTGCACAGATTTGTGCATCTTTCAGAAGGCGATCAGTTTTCACAGAATCATAGAAGATTAGGGGCTGGAAGGGATCTCAAAAGATCATCTGGTCCAAGCCCCACTGCCAGAGGAGGATCACCTATACCAGATCACACAGGAACACATCCAGGCATTGAATATCTCCAGAGAGGGAGACTCCACAACACCTCTGGGCAGCCTGTTCCTGTGTTTCATCATCCTCACTATGAAAAAAGTATCTCTTTCTCATGTTTACATGGAAATCCCTATGCCTCAGCTTCCAGCCACTGCCCCTTGTGCTGTCATGGGGCATCACTGAGCACAGCCTGGCTCCATCCTCTTGGCACTCACCCTTTACATATATATAAACATGAATGAGGTCACCTCTCAGTCTCCTCCTCGTCAAACTCAAGAGCCCTAGCTCCCTCAGTCTCTCCTCATAAGGAAGACATTCCATTGCCTTAATCATCTCTGTGGCTCTGCACTGGACTCTCTCAAGCAGTTCCCTGTCCTTCTTGAACTGAGTGGCATAGAACTGGACACAATATTCCAGTTGCAGCCTCAGCAGGGCAGAGTAGAGGGGGAAGATTTTTTTGTTACATAACAGTATTTACACCAGCATTTTAAGAAACAAAACAAAAAGAGGAAAGAAGTCAGATAGCTCTTGTGTTCTGCACAAAGTAACCAGTGAAGGCAGAATTACAGCCTCAGAATCATAGAATCATAGAATCATAGAATGGTTTAGGTTGGAAGGGACCTCAAGGATCATCCAGCTCCAATCCCCTGCCATAGGCAGGGACACCTCCCACTAGAGCAGGTGGCTCAAGGCCTCATCCAGCCTGGCCTTAAACGCCTCCAGGGAGGAAGCATCCACAACCTCCCTGGGCAACCCGTTCCAGTGTCTCACCACCCTCACTGTAAAGAACTTCCTCCTANCTCAGGGACAAAGTTTGTTTGCAGAAAATGCATTTCATATTATCTCGATTAAAATGTGTTGTATTTGCTGTTCGTTGAAAGAAATAGATGTATTTTAGTACTGTTCTTACAATAAAACTCTGATTGGGGGGGGGGGGAATAAGCTTACCTTCAGAAAGGTGGAGGAAGAGCACTTGTAAATCCCATTTCAGTTAGGAGGAAAGTGCAGGTATGGCAAAACCTAAACGAGATTGAAGTGATGCATTAGTCTTATCCTGTCTCACCGTGCAAGTGAAAATTTCACTCTCAAGGAAGAATTAAAACTAAAGATTCAGTCCTATTATTGCTGACTTCAGTGAAATTGAAGTTTTAATGGCATATTATTGACTGAATAGACTAATTCTGTCTGGCTCCTTCTCAGGGGCAGAAATACACTTCTGCCTCTCCACTTGTCCTTTAAGTACATGTTAAGATAACAATGATCACTTTTATTTTCCAATTGTGGTTTTTAAGCACTGCACAGGCCTGGGAATTTACCAATGAAAAAATACTTATAGAAGTTTGTATATATTTCTTATTATGTATATAACATAATTTCGGTCATCTGGACAATTTCTTGCATTTGAAAGGCATTTAAGAGATTTAATGGACAATTTCCTGCATTTGAAAGGCATTTAGAGATTTAATGGAAAACGTGGAAGAATTTATTTTCAATTCTATATTGATATGTCAAATCTTGCACACATGCTGTATAATAATAAATCTATATTTTGCCTCGAGTTCTAATGAGCATGCAAAGAGACCACTGTGGATGTCACCTGTAGAACATGTAACTGATTCCTGTTCATTGTCCTGTTAGTAGCACATCCTGCTGTAGTGAGAAACAAAATGACTGAAAAAAACACCTTAAAACCTATATTTTTAGAAAGATTTGTGTGGCATAAATTTACTCTAGGGTACGGATCACAGTAGATACATTGTCAAAACCCAGATACCCTGAGTTTAAACGGAGTTGGAGGCTGAACCAGATGACCAGTGTGACCCACTGTGTCCCACTGAACCTCATCACAAAGGTGAGAACATCACAGAACAAGGGAACAGAGTCTCAAGTTGTGCCAGGGGAGGTATAGACTGGATGTTAGGAGGAAGTTATTCAGAGAGAGTGATTTGACATTGGAATGGTGTGATGGTTTGGGTGTCCCCTGCCCCCCACACTTTTAGAAATTACCCAGACTAGACTCAGTCAGCTCTGGAAATTTGAATGAAGCTTATATTTACAGCTGGCACAATTTACAAGCAGATATTTACAGTATATACAGTTATAGACAGAAATACACAAGGTTAAAAAGGTAATACAAACACAAT
>WAAF01000358.1:53524-97996 GCA_013400475.1 Tricholaema leucomelas
CCCTGGAAGTGTTTAAAAAAAGACAGGATGTGGCACTTTTTCAGTTGGTTAGATGATATTGGGTAATCTCAGAACAAGAGGACACAGCCTCAGGCTGCGCCGGGGGAAGTTTAGGCTCGAGGTGAGGAGAAAGTTCTTCACTGAGAGAGTCATTGGCTACTGGAATGGGCTGCCCAGGGAGGTGGTGGAGTCGCCGTCCCTGGAGCTGTTCAAGGCAGGATTGGATGTGGCACTTGGTGCCATGGTCTAGCCTTGAGCTCTGTGGTAAAGGGTTGGACTTGATGATCTGTGAGGTCTCTTCCAACCTTGGTGATACTGTGATACTGTAATAGGTTGGACTTGATGATCTGGAAGGTCTTTTCCAGTCTGGTTGATTCTGTGATTCTGTGAAATGTTGTTCCTTAGGAGATGCTGTCACTGTCCCCTTCTTCTCGTCCTCTGCTTGCAGCAAACTTCCAGGGATTTATTGTTCTGTCTTTTCACTGCATTTGTACCAGTTTCTTCTATTGCTTCCTTTATTTTAATGTCAGGAGCAGCCTAGCTGAGCCTCGTTTCCTCAGCTTCAAGGAGAACAATTTGCTTAAGTGGCTGAGAAGCCTGAAGCAGTCTCTACAACAGACAAACAGACAGAAAAAAAAAAAAAAAAGGGCAAAAAAAGCTTTTCCAAGAAAAAAACACAGCCTCGGGATCCCAATGTCAATGTCAGCATTTTTTCTGAACAGTTTTGAACAGTTACTATCAAAATGGAAAATAACTCTGACAACCAATAAGAGACTTTGAAATAAAGAGTACCTCTGGCTTGAAATCACAAGAACACAGGATGTCAGGGGTTGGAAGCGACCCAAAGAGATCATCAAGTCCAATCCCCCTGCCAGAGCAGGACCATACAATCTAGCTCAGATCACAGAGGAACACATCCAGATGGGCCTTGAAAATCTCCAGAGAAGGAGATGCTGTTGGCAATATTGCACAAAGACCTTTTATAGAATCATAGAATGGTTTAGGTTGGAAGGGACCTCAAGGATCATCCAGCTCCAACCCCCTGCCATAGGCAGGGACACCTCCCACTAGAGCAGGCTGCTCAAGGCCTCATCCAGCCTGGCCTTAAACGCCTCCAGGGAGGAAGCATCCACAACCTCCCTGGGCAACCTGTGCCAGTGTCTCACCACCCTCACTGTAAAGAACTTCCTCCTAACATCCAGTCTAAATCTCCCCTCTGCCAGCTTAAACCCATTCCCCCTCGTCCTGACATTACCAGACCTTGTCAATAGTCCCTCCCCAGCCTTCCTGTAGGCTCCCTTCAGATACTGGAAAGCCACTCTAAGGTCTCCTCGAAGCCTTCTCTTCTCCAGGCTGCAGAGCCCCAACTCTCTCAGCCTGTCCTCATAGCAGAGCTGCTGCAGCCCTCTGAGCATCTTCGTGGCTCTCCTCTGGACTCGCTCCAGCAGTTCCATGTCCTTCTTGTGTTGGGGGCTCCAGAACTGCACACAGTACTCCAGGTGGGGTCTGAGGAGAGCAGAGTAAAGGGGGAGAATCCCCTCCCTTGCCCTGCTGGCCACACTGCTCTTGATGCAGCCCAGCACAGGGTTGCTGTCTGGGCTGCATGTGCACACTGCAGGCTCATGTTGAGCTTTTCGTCAACCCAGACCCCCAGGTCCTTCTCCTCAGGGCTGCTCTCAGCCATTCACCACCCAGCCTGTATCTGTGCCTGGGATTGCACCGACCCAGGTGCAGGACCTTACACTTGGCCTTGTTAAACGTCATGAGGTTGGCCTGGGCCCACCTCTCCAGCCTGTCCAGGTCCCTCTGGATGGCATCCCTGCCCTCCAGCAAGTCAGCTGTGCCACACAGCTTGGTGTCATCTGCAAACTTGCTGAGGGTGCACTCAATTCCTCTGTCCATATCACTGACAAAGATGTTAAAGAGCACTGGTCCCAGCACTGACCCCTGAGGAACACCACTTGTCACCGGTCGCCAGGTGGACATTGTGCCATTGATCACCACCCTCTGCATGCGACCATCCATTTTTGATCAAATACTTCAGCATGTTGAAAAGGAAATATTTTTTTTGTGAAGGAATCTCAATCAATTAAAAAAAAATTAATCAGGCTTTGAGTTTTTTTTCCTTTTGTATTTCAGCATCGACCTAGGGACTTATAAAAGATCTTTTTGACATTGGAGCTGTTAATATCTTAGCCTGCACTTTTCATTACTCTCAAGCAGAACTTCATTGAAAGCCCATTGGAATGGGCTGCCCAGGGAGGCGGTGGAGTCACCATCCCTGGGGTTGTTCAGGAAAAGACTGGATGAGGCTCTTAGTGCCATGGTCTAGTTGACTGGACAGGGCTGGGTGATAGGTTGGACTGGGTGATCTTGGAGGTCTCTTCCAACCTGATTGCTTCTATTCTATTCTATGCTATTCACACGTCATCAATCCAGATCAAGCAATTGTGTGTTTCTTAAGGTATCCTTGTCAAAAATTACTCTTAGGCAGAGCAACTGTTACAAATCCTATTTTTCCTATGTCCTTGGTCATTCAGTTTGTTTAAAAGGTAGGGAACCAGAAATAATTATATGAAGTACATGCAGTATATATAATTTAAGGAACACAACATTTTCACATTGTAATATATTCACCAATCCCACATGTCACAGTTTGCATTTGATAATTTATGAAGCTAAGAGCTAGTCACCCTGATGCTTTTCAAATCATAAGCCCTAATTTAGTCTTCAATCAACTGCAGCATTTTTGTTATGCTTTAATTGTTATGTCATAAGAAATCAGTATGCTTATTCTGTTCATAGGGCTAAATTCCTCTAAGGGTCTTAGTCCAGCACTTTACAAGATATCACAGCAGGAATTAGGCATTTCAAGCAACATTACATCATCTTAAAAAGTGCATACAAAGACTTTTTTCCTTTTGCTCTGAAGTGGAACTAATCTTAAATTGGATGTCACTGCAACACTGTGAAAGTCTATTCTGCTGCTAAATTTCAAACAGATATTTAGCTTTTCAGGATATGTGTATAATTAACAGATATGAACTACCAAAAAGCTACCACAGTGAATGATCTCTTGGGCCAATTGCTTACAATGCCCAGCTTTTACCTGGAAATGCAAAAAGCTCTTGCACTGGATCTTTAGCCCTCTCTGGTGTACATCGTAAGCTGACAAGGCATTCAAGTAATCTTTATTAGAGTACTTTCTTAGAATAGAATAGAATAGAATAGAATAGAATAGAATAGAATCAAATCAATCAGGTTGGAAGAGACCTCCAAGATCATCCAGTCCAACCTAGCACCCAGCCCTATCCAGTCAACTAAACCATGGCACTAAGTGCCTCATCCAGTCTTTTCCTGAACACCCCCAGGGACAGTGACTCCACCACCTCCCTGGGCAGCCCATTCCAATGCCAATCACTCTCTCTATGAAGAACTTCCTCCTAACATCCAGCCTATACTTCCCTCGGCACAACTTGAGGCTGTGTCCCCTTGTTCTGTTGCTGGTTGCCTGGGAGAAGAGACCAACCCCCACCTGGCTACAACCTCCCTTCAGGTAGTTGTAGACAGCAATGAGGTCTGCCCTGAGCCTCCTCTTCTCCAGGCTAAACAACCCCAGCTCCCTCAGCCTCTCCTCATAGGGTTTGTGTTCCAGGCCCCTCACCAGCTTTGTTGCCCTTCTCTGGACACGTTCCAGCACCTCAACATCTCTCTTGAGTTGAGGAGCCCAGAACTGGACACAGTACTCAAGGTGTGGCCTGACCAGTGTTGAGTACAGGGGAAGAATAACCTCCCTCGTCCTACTGGCCACACTGTTCCTGATACAGGCCAGGATGCCATTGGCCCTCTTGGCCACCTGGGCACACTGCTGGCTCATCTTCAGCCTACTATCCACCAGTACCCCCAGGTCCCTTTCCTCCTGGCTGCTCTCCAGCCACTCTGTCCCCAGCCTGTAGCGTTGCTTGGGGTTGTTGTGGCCAAAGTGCAGAACCCTGCACTTGGCCTTGTTAAATTTCATCCCATTGGCCTCTGCCCACCCATCCAGCCTGTCCAGGTCCCTCTGCAGGGCTCTCCTACCTTCCAACAGATCCACACCTGCTCCTAGCTTGGTGTCATCTGCAAACTTAATGATGCTGGACTTAATGATGCTGGACTTTCTGCATATGGGTTCTTTTTTTCTTCTTCTTTGTGTGGAGAACAGTTAAAAAAGAACCATGAAAACAACATGACAATGTCTCATATATAGAGACTATATTTCAAATGCAGTACATGGAAAGAACTAGGTAACGTCAATTACCATGTCTTTGGGGAAAGAAGTATACAGATTCTTTAGTTGATGCTTCATCTCATTCTCTAGCTGTTGCTTACATTTGCTTGTTGAGCAACTTCTGCCCTCATCTTGTTTTTTTCTGGGGTTGGTGCTTCATCTCATTCTCTAGCTGTTGCTTACATTTGCTTGTTGAGCAACTTCTGCTCTCATCTTGTTTTTTTCTGGGTTTGATGCTTCATCTCATTCTCTAGCTGTTGCTTACATTTGCTTGTTGAGCAACTTCTGCCCTCATCTTGTTTTTTTCTGGGGTTGATGCTTCATCTCATTCTCTAGCTGTTGCTTACATTTGCTTGTGTGAGCAACTTCTGCCCTCATCTTGTTTTTTTCTATGAAACAACATCAACAATAGTAAAAAAAGTATGGNGTACATGGAAAGAACTAGGTAACGTCAATTACCATGTCTTTGGGCCAACATCTTTTCTTATTCTGTAGTTGATGCTTCATCTCATTCTCTAGCTGTTGCTTACATTTGCTTGTTGAGCAACTTCTGCTCTCATCTTGTTTTTTTCTGGGGTTGGTGCTTCATCTCATTCTCTAGCTGTTGCTTACATTTGCTTGTTGAGCAACTTCTGCCCTCATCTTGTTTTTTCCTGGGGTTGATGCTTCATCGCGTTCTCTAGCTATTGCTTACATTTGCTTGTGTGAGCAACTTCTGCCCTCATCTTGTTTTTTTCTATGAAACAACATCAACAATAGTAAAAAAAGTATGGATTGAACTAAAAGCTATGAATCAAAAATGGTTGCGTTTGAAAGAATTTTATGTGCTGCTGATGTATTTCGTTCTGTCACCTCCACTCCAAAGGACCACAGTTTTGTTATCACAAGGACTTCACCCCTTGCCCTTTCTCATGCACTCTTATTCATAGAATTCTTCAGGTTAAAAAAGGTCTCTAAGATCACTGAGTCCAACATTAACCTGGCACCGCTAAACCATGCCACACATCGACATGTCTTTTAAATACCTCTAGAGGTGGTGACTCAGTCACTTCCCTGGGCAGGCTGTTCCCATGCTTAACAACCCTTTTGGTGAAGAATTTTTTTTGTGATATCCAGCCTCCTCTGGCACAAATTGAGGTCATTGCCTTTTGTCCTATCACTTGTTCCTTGGGAGAAGAATCCAACCCCTACCTTGCTACAGCCTCCTTTCATGTAGTCATTGAAAGCAATAAGGTCTCCTCTGACTCACCAAGGCCAAACAATCCCAGTAATCTCAGCCACTCTCTAGAGAATGAGTCTCTTTGCCTTTCTTTTGAAGAAGCTCCAGCACCCGGAATTATGAAGGGATTTTGCAGGAAATTTAAATGTGGATCTCTCTGCTAAATATAATTAAACAGCATATCAGAAGCAGTAATGTCTTCATCATAGCTTGTTAGTGAAAGGCATTTGAAGTTTAGAAATCACCAACGAGTGCGTATGCAAACCGGGATCTGTACTCTCTGTCTTTAGTCCAGTATGCAACACACAGGAGACAGGGATTTGTTGTTGTTGTTATTAAATAATCACAGAATGGTAGGGGTTAGAAAGGACACCTGGAGATCATGTGGTCCAACTCCTCTGCTAAAAAAGGTTTGCTTAGATCAGATTGCACAGGAAGACATTCGGATGGGTTTTGAAAGTATGCAGAAGAGACTCCTTAAATCACATATGTTATCCAGATTCTTTCCAGGAAGGCTCTCACTAACAAAAAGAGTGGTTAAGTGTATCATGATTTTTATTCTTGACATGAATAAAAATCATAAAAGATGTCTTTACAACCATACAATTCAACTCCTGGTGTGGGAACCTCTTAGATGCTACACACTTTGCAGATGCTGTTACTTGCATACGCTGAATACCCTCTAGAGGGGCAGGAATCTCTGAATAACAAGTCTTACATGGCTCACTGAAAATAAAACCTAGGTAAGCAGATTTTCTGCCTTTACTGTTTTCACTGATCTCTACAGACTTGCCTCTCCACAACTCACACTGCCTTACAAAGCAGAGATGCAAGTGAAAGGTTATGAGGACAAATTTGCTGTGAGTTCCTGTAAATAAAAAACAAATTTCTACTTCTCAATGAGAATTTGGTTCTGGAAATGTCCTCTATTCCCTTAACATCCACAAATATAGGCACAGTGGAGTGTCTGTGAACTTCTCACCCCCTCCACTGTGGGACAAGCACAGATATACCAAACCAGGTTGCTTGGAAAATAGTTAAGTAGCTCAGAATTCTTCAATGACTGTCAGCAATATTTACTTCCTCCTGTTCTACTGACATTTGTGTCATGAGATTGGATGCTAAAGAAAACACCTAACTATCATGAAATCATTAGTAAAACCACAAGTGCCCAAAACAATCAGAATGAGATGGGAGCATTCTATGACTCTAGATGATACAATTAATAAATCAACGCATGCTATCTGTGTTGGGAGGTCTGACCCTTGTGTTTCAACTTGCCCCATAGCATGGAAAAATCTCACTTGAAATTTCTGACTGCATCTTGTAATTCTATTTTTCCAGATTTAGGGTAAAATGATCACAGTATCACAGTATCACCAAGGTTGGAATAGACCTCACAGATCATTGACATTCTCAGGAATGGGACAAAGTGATGAAAAATTCTGTAAGACAAATGACATTTTACCCTATTTTATCTCTTATCAAAGGCATATAGAAACAATCTTTTCTTCTCCCCACCCCAAGATACCAAAGTGCAGTTGTAGTAATGAATTTAAAAAACAAAATTCCTTTTATTCTTCCCCCAAATATCACAGCATATTTATATTTAAAGAAACCCCATAACATCATAAATCTTACCAATAAGCACCTTACATTTCAGGGAGCTTTTTGTATTAATAAAGTGCTTATTTCTTGAGGAGGCCTGTGTTACAAGAAGCATGTGTGCTTTTGGAGGGTTAAGTGTAATCTTCTCTCATTAGGTCATAGCCATTCGACACATTCTTTGTTTCCAAGTGGCTGACAGTTCACTGGTGTGCTGCATGGAAGCAGTTTATGCATAGTGTTACGTGGATATATTGTGACATGTGGTGTTGAAACATGAAGGAAAATGTATTTTTTTAAATCTCTTACAAGAAAACACCAGTTCACTCTCATGAAATCACCCAGACTAGATTCAGCTGGCTGGGAATTAAGAAACAAAGCTTTATATTCACAGCTCAGCACAATATACAAGCAGATACTTACAGTATTTACAGGTATAGACAGAAATATACATGTTAAAAGTAATACAGAAACACAACAGCCCTCCCAGAAACCAGAGGGGCTCCCAACCACCTTTCCACCTTCTTTCCACCCCTCTACCTCATCCCAGAGTATGCCTTACATACAAGGTGAGTTTGGAGGATTGGCAAGGGGAGGGTTAGAAGCAGAAGGATTAGTTACACAGAAGCAGCCCAGGCAGAAACACAGACTCTAACAGACAGAGACACACACAGTCTCTCTTATCTGTTTGTGTTCTTGGTTTTATACATCTCAGCAAGCCTGTGAGTGAAGTAGACATCACCATTGTTTTCTTTTCACAGCCTGTAATTTTTCCCATTAAAACATTCCAATTAGCCTCAAATCAGCACTCCAGTCAAGCAAGGATTTTTTAATCTCCTCATACTTAATGTATGCTTTTACCTTTGTACATGTTGATGGATCTCTTAGTCTGCAGTGTGAAGCCCTTGGAAAAGAAGCAGCAGACATTCATGTGATGTTTAGGCAAGTGGGATAAAATACTGTTCTTAACATTTGTGTTTCTTCTATGCTGCATGAGAGCTGACAGCAATAAGGGCTGAACCATTTCCTATGACCCTTCAGACATGTTAGCTGCTGGAAGGATAATCATAGAATCATGGAATGGTTTAGGTTGGAAGGGACCTCAAGGATCATCCAGCTCCAAACCCCTGCCATAGGCAGGGACACCTCCCACTAGAGCAGGCTGCTCAAGGCCTCATCCAGCCTGGCCTTAAACGCCTCCAGGGAGGAAGCATCCACAGCCTCCCTGGGCAACCCATTCCAGTGTCTTACCACCCTCACTGCAAAGAACTTCCTCCTAACATCCAGTCTAAATCTCCCCTCTTCCAGCTTAAACCCATTCCCCCTCGTCCTGACATTACTAGACCTTGTCAATAGTCCCTCCCCAGCCTTCCTGTAGGCTCCCTTCAGATACTGGAAAGCCACTCTAAGGTCTCCTCGAAGCCTTCTCTTCTCCAGGCTGCAGAGCCCCAACTCTCTCAGCCTGTCCTCATAGCAGAGCTGCTGCAGCCCTCTGATCATCTTCGTGGCTCTCCTCTGGACCCGCTCCAGCAGTTCCATGTCCTTCTTGTGTTGGGGGCTCCAGAACTGCACACAGTACTCCAGGTGGGGTCTGACGAGAGCAAAGGGGGAGAATCCCCTCCCTTGCTCTGCTGGCCACACTGCTCTTGCTGCAGCCCAGCACACGGTTGGCTGTCTGGGCTGCATCAATATAATGCCTGTCTCTTTAAGCACAAATATTTTAGATTTGGCTGAGGATCTTCTGGTACCTCAAACATTAAACTAGCTTATTTTGAAAGGATGATTAAACTAAGCCTAAGAGACCTTTGTAAAATGCCCTCATTGCAGGTAAGTATTGCACAACTTACTATGGAGTCCCTGTAATTCTTCATCACAGCCCTTTTCATTTATATTTACTGGATTGTCATAGGCTGCAAGATCTACCCTGTGAATTTACAAAGCCTATGATTCTGTCTTTGAAGATGCAACTGCCCTTTGTAAAAAATTCACATCCTCAACTTTGAACTTCAGCAGCAGTCTATTATTTTTACACTTAATTTAAATGTCAATGTGTTATTTTATAAACTTCAAACTTCTAAACTGCTGCATGATTTCCAGAGTTCACAATGAAGGTTTTCATGTTGGAATGACATTTCCTGTAGATTATACAGAAAGAAGTCTCCATAGTTACATAGTGTAAAGAGGAAGATAAGAGTTTCAGCAGAAGAAAATTTACCTGTGGTCACAGCTGAGTTGTTAACTGGTTAGCCACACTGAAATCGAGGCCAGACATTATCAAGTTGCATTTAGTGTTTATGAAAGACACTTGGAAAAGAACATTTAAATCTCCCATGCAGCCATAAAGAATCTAGGACCTCATCCTATGCTGGATAAGTAGGAACAAATTGTTCAGTACGGTTGGTGTATGTGTACAAGACACATACAATTCCAGACCCTGGCGGGTCCAAGCTGTCAATGGTAGCAGCAATAGCGATGCTGCCTTTTGGTGTAGGAGGGGGCTGATGCACTAGGGATTCCACTTTTCAGTAGGATAGCCACAATCATACATGGCTACTATATGACATCTTTTCTGCTGCAAGTGTATGTACTAAGTAAATAAAAGGCAAGCAAAACCATCCTGGGATTTCATCCTATCGTGTAAAACAGGGACAAGCTCTTTTGTCCAGAGTGGAACCAAGTGAAAATCTTCAGGAGCTGAGACAATATCAAAGCCAAACAGATGCCAGTTCCTTCCTTTATGTATTCATTCCTTCAATCAGTACCTCCAAAGAATTTAACCTCTGCTTTCCCAAAACAGAAATAGAGTAGGAAATGTGTGGAAGAACTAGCTGCTCTCTGCGTTTCTCACTATATTCACATCTCAGCTACAAAGGCACAACGGTTATGCTTGCTAGAGACACATACTTCATCCGAAAAAATGGAGTCTGGAGCATCCCAGAGATCAAGCTGCTTTTAGATTTGCCTGATTCCTGTGTCTGTCTGTCTGACAGTCTGTCCTCTGATGGTAATTACATCACTTTTGCCACTGATGTTGTGGGCAGGCATTGGGGAAGTCCCAGACTGCACTCAGCAGCAGATGGGAAATGGATTCAGGAACTGTATTTGTGAACCGGATTTAGGAACAATCCAATTGGGATCAAAGGCAAAATAGAGAGAGTCCTCTTCGGACACCTGCTGTTGAGGAAGAGAGTCTGTCCTTTGTGATTCCTCAGTGCTATACTGAATCTGGCAGTATTCAATGAATACAACAGGCAAAGAGGGTCACCTGTCCTGTCCATCCCACTCTGCAGGCGTGGTCTTTTACTCTGCATCTGCAACACAGCACCAAAGATTTACTAGTAACCTTGATCTTCATGGGAGCAAGTACAAGCAAGAGCCTTTCTGCACACCAGTTCTCTGTGGTTACTATGAACATTGTCATTATTACTTCTAAAGCAGACACTGTGAAAATATGCCATACACTTCAGAAAGTGCAGCCACTTAGAAGAGACTGAGCTGAAAAGTCAAATTAACTGGACAGACAATTTTGTTCTAACTCAAACCAGGACACAGGCTAAATGATACATCAGTTTCATGAAGATGACTGGACTTCCTTTCAGGTTGGTGTTCTAGTTACTCTGACCAGGAGAGAAAGATGATCCCTTAAGTACCAAAACACCTATTTAATCACTCATACGTTTCTTGGTTCCTGTCAGCCTTCAGTTTGCTATAGGCCACACTTTTCTGCCCTTTGCAATCAGTGCCATAAAAAAACCTTTCTAGAGGAGGACTCTGATAACATCATCTGGGAGACAAATTCTCTCTTCAAGCCTCAGTGAAGACAAGGGTGACACTTCTTGTGCAGCATGGCACAATACACACTCACCTGGAGGCACCTTTAATAGGATGACTATTAAAGCAATACTCCTGGTATTTTTCAGCTACTTATGTGCTGATAGAAAAGTCCAACTGAAACGAGCTACAACCATGTAGAATTTGATTTGCTTCTGGTGTAGTGCACTCCAAATTCTTTCCTTCTCCTCTCTGTCTCCAGGAGTTTGAATGTGGAGAAGAAGAAGGCACAAGAACTGCTTTCACCCCCACCCTGCCCCACAGGCTTGAAGGGGGAGCAGCAAAAGGTGCCTTTCTCCACACATGTACTGACCTGTGTGGAAGCCTGCACTGGGAACTGGGTTGGTGGTTGGCTGGGTTCTTCACACCCAGTATAAAATGGCAAATGGATACTTGGTCTAGAAAAGCATAAATAGAGCAAGGGAAAAGGCACAAGGTTCCCACCTTGAAAGAGTTCTCACCTTGGAAGACTTCCTATCATGACAGAGTTCCCGTTTCGGACCATCCCTGCTTTTGCACGTCTCCTACCTTTTGCATGGCTCTCAGTTTTTGCACCATCCCTGCTTTTGGACGGTTCTCCCCACTTTTGCATCATTCTGTGCAAATCTACCAGCTTGGCAAGCCCTGGGGTCCATTTGAGAGAGCTGCCGGTGACACTGGGACTCAGCTACTCTCAGACCATACCACAGCTGCATTCCTGGTTGCTATCATGACTGGGAAGATGGTAATAATTTGGATCTTCCCTGCTGCTGTTGAGGCAGCGTCATTCCACAATCATCCCACTTGTGGAAGAAGTGCTTGAGACACTTCTGATTTCAGCAGCTTTTCCACCCACCTTGGACTTTTCCCGCATGGATCCAGATGATTGGATATTGCTTGCTGGAGAGGCTACCAACAGAGAAATCCAGCAAGGGATCATCACCAAATACCTATCTCACCNCGGCACAACTTGAGGCTGTGTCTCCTTGTCCTGTTGCTGGCTGCCTGGGAGAAGAGACCAACCCTCACCTGGCTACAACCATCCTTCACGTAGTTGTAGACTACCTGAATCTGCCCATAGCATCCTGTGAAGACTTTTCCCAATTGAATTGAGCCTGTAAATAAACCTACATTAATTCTGTATATAGTTTGGGGGTGGGGTTTTTGAGGGAAATGAAATAATTTGAATTTTATAATTCCTGACTCAGCCACATTAATTCCCTGCCTCCACGACAGCTTCTCATCCCAGTCTCATAGAATTGAACCTTTCTAGCTACAGGGGCATGAAGTAAAATTATTGGACACTATGGAAAGAGTAAGGTATCAGTCTTAAGAGATCTGAGTTGAGGGGGGCTTATGTTGATAGAATCACAGAATCATAGAATCAGTCAGGATTGGAAGGGACCACAAGGATCATCTAGTTCCAACCCCTCTGCCATGGGCACGGACACCCTATCTGAAATCAGACTGGCCACAGCCTCATCCAGCCTGGCCTTAAACACCTCCAAGGATGGGGCCTCAACCATCTCCCTGGGCAACCCATTCCAGGCTCTCACCACTCTCATGATGAACAACTTCCTCCTCATGTCTAGTCTGAATCTACCCATCTTCAGCTTTGCTCCATTGCCCCTAGTCCTGCCACTCCCTGATAGCCTAAAAACTCTGTCTCTAGCTTTTTTGTAGGCCCACTTCAGATATTGGAAGGTCACAATAAGGTCACCTCAGAGCCTCCTCTTCTTCTCTCCTTGGAGCCTCCACATGTGATCTGGGTGTCCAAGGTCTTATTGCACAGAGGAATCTGTGTACCAATTGAGTGCACCTTACTTATCACCCAGTTGCCTGGCAATAGGTATTTGATGATATTTTGAATAACATGAAAAAGCTGAGGCTACAGCCTAAGGCATGTCTGACAAAGGACCCCCTTGGGGACTGTGTACATTCCTGGAGAAACTCTAGGGCATTTCAGATTTGAAACACCTTTACATAGGTTAGTCAATTGGATCCCTTGTGTCTGCTCAGCAATTTGCTTTCTGTAAGTTTTGAGTAGATCTCTCGTAGATGTGGGTTTAGACACTTGGTTTATGTATGAAAAATGCGTTTTGATGTCTTAATTTAGAACTGAACACTATTAGCGACATCAGCTGATGTCAAATCTGATCCCACTGAAGTGGCAGCACCATACCGACCCTGAAAATGAGCAACAGCACACTTTCTGGTGGGCAAGAAAGACTGATGAACCATCAAGACCCTTTCTAGAGTTGCTTGTTTTCTTTAATCCTAAAACCAGCAGCAAAACAAAACCAAAAACTCATCAGAGGGGTAGTTTTTTTGCACAGGAGTAATAAGGATGCGCAGTCATTACGAGCACAATTACAGAGCCCTCTGGAAAGTAGTAATTATAAGCAGAATTACAGAGACATCTAGAAGGTAATTAATTGTTCTGACATGCTGTGCAGTTGTAATTGAGGTCTGCTGGGGCAAAAAGGCTTTGAGCAATTATTATTTACTCACTAATTCAGAAAGGTTCTTTTTATTTACGGCCATTTGGGTTCATCAAGTAACTACCCAGAATATTTATAGTATCTGCAGTCTGCTCACTATTCGTTTGGAAACAAATACAGCACATTCACAGTAGGTAAGATAAAACCCTGTATTATGTCATCAGTATGGAGGCAAGAACCTTTTACACAGCATTTAGAGACACTCCCACACAGATCTGAATCACACATGTAGGCAGGTCTCCCTATTACCTCTCCCGGACTGACTCAGAGGGGCTGCTTGCCCACAGAACGAGGAGGATTTTCTGCAGGGAATCTAGCAAGGCATTAAGCTAAATCAAGTAGGCAGCTGACATGTGAAAATCAATTTAAATGTTTAGACTTTTAAAGTTTTGCAATATTACTAATGGAAGACCTACTTTCACTAATTAAAAATATCCATGTAGCTTTGCAACATCAATAATGGAAGGCTGACACTCATAGAGGACATCAGGTACACACTACTGTATTTTAGTGGGTCATGGAGATTTGGAATACAGTAGATAACTGCAGAGGCCATGGACCAGTTAGTTTTGAGTGTGTTCTCTGCATTGCTCAAAACTAACAGTCTGTCAGACCTGGTGTTTTCATCTTCCTCCATATTCCTAAATCACCACATTGCTTGTAGAAAGAAGGTCAGATAATGAGTAGCTTCTCAGCTTCACAGTCTCACAGTATCACCAAGGTTGGAAGAGACCTCATAGATCATCAAGTCCAACCCATTACTACAGAGCTCAAGGCTAGACCATGGCACCAAGTGCCACGTCCAATCCTGCCTTGAACAGCTCCAGGGACGGCGACTCCACCACCTCCCTGGGCAGCCCATTCCAGTAGCCAATGACTCTCTCAGTGAAGAACTTTCTCCTCACCTCAAGCCTAAATTTCCCCTGGCATAGCTTGAGGCTGTGTCCTCTTGTTCTGGTGCTGGCTGCCTGAGAGGAGAACAACCTCCCCCTGGCTACAGCCACCCCTCAGGTAGTTGTAGACAGCAATAAGGTCTCACAAACATCTTTAATGCAAACACCTAGCACTATGGCAACTACATTTAATAAGTGAATAGCTTATAGGGATTAAATAAATCCATTAAAATTAATTTACAATAATAATTATGTCTAATTTAAAGCATGCCAGTGGGGTTTTCTGTCCTTTTTTCTTACGAAAGAACCTCAAGCCTCTAGAATGTTTTCCGGCAAAACCATGGACCGCTAAGAAACCAGTTAAGTTAACTGGGAACTGCTTGCTTTTGCAGACCATTAAGAACTGTGTAATCTCCAGTGATGTAGAGACCTCAGGCTGAAAAATCACATCCAAACCAGAAACAATTCCCAGAGTTGAGAAACACAACACGGGTTAAAAGCTAAATAAATTCAACTCAGGTGTCTGTGGTGGGTAGAGTTGCTCTGTGGAAGGAAGGATGCACAGTTCAATAAAACACCACCTTTCTAAGGAATAAAAAACAATAGTTCCCAAAAGAATCAAAGGAAATACCTCCACTCTCATGCAGAAGTTAGGCATAAGGTTTACATTGCTTGTGTTCTCACTTTAAACTACCTGTTAAGCTGCATTATAACACTGCAACCATTCAGTCCTGACTTTTCAATAATTCATAGCTCAAACCTAATGTGACACTTTCCTGTGCCTTCAACAGTAGACTCTTTTCCTCATACCTCTATGCAAAAATGCCATAAGATTAGCGTCACACTAATGCTGACAGATCAAATGTTCATAGTCAGCATCAATAGCTCAGTGAAGAATGATGCAAGGAAAGCTCTGCAAGGCTCTGGGCACATCTGACCACAGATGGCAGACGACAAGGGGAAATCTTTCTTTGTATACAGGTAACTAATGTGTATGAAATCACACAGGACAATCTGGTTTTAGTTATCTTCAAGAATAAGAACTTGAAGGAGAATTGGAGTTTAAAATCACAAGAAAGAAGGAAAACCCAATGCCCTTCCAAGCGCCTTCCAAGCAGACTGGAGTGCTTGGGCTTGGTAGCAACCTCTCCTCCAACCAGACACCTCTTCCTGAGGGTAGAAAGTGCACAAGTAGATGAACATACTATTACTTGCTCTAATCTTCACAGTTTCCAAACAGATCGGCTCAAACTCTGCCTTGAACAGTTCAATTTCTGATTTATTGCAAGGACTTGAGGAAAAGGAAGGAGGGAATTCAGAAGGAAAGAATTCAGAAGGAAAGAAAGAAGGAAGAAATTAATTTGGGAGGGAGTTAGGAAGGAAGGAAGGAAGGAAGGAAGGAAGGAAGGAAGGAAGGAAGGAAGGAATGAATTTGGGAGGTAATTAATTAGAAAGGAAGGAAATAATTGTTAATGCAAGTTGTAAAGTCTTGCTTGCTCTGAGATGTAGGAGGGAAAAAAGGGAGTGACTCACATTCTATGATTTGCTTCTGTTGAATTAAAGAGGCTTAAATCACAGGTCCATACACAAAGAGAGTTAATGATTAACAGCTTGACTAAAGTTCTGTGTGTATATATATATATATGATGTGTCAAAGAGAACAAGGCAGAGGGAGAGAAAGGGAGAGATGGAGAGTAGATAAAGATCTGGATCACCACTCAGCAACATCTAACCTCATCCATTCCTTGTGTCTTCAGTGGTGGGTGTGCATTTGTCAGTGTCTCCAGTCCATTGCATTCTCTGCCAAGAGATGTTTCTTCCTGATGTGTCCCCTAATGTGCCTGGGAAGCACTGGAGGAAGTGCCTACCAATGCTCATGCGCAAAGGGAGAAGGGCAACATTAACCCTTTACACCCATTGAGCCAGGGCTCACAGAGACCCTGTATTTTATTCCCTTTTGCAAAACTTGCAGCAAACTTCCTTATCTCAGTGAAACAAATGCAAACTAGGCAATGGGAAAGGTCATCCATTCTTCACTGAATTCCAAAGCCTCCTGAGCTGGCATATTGTGTTTCTTGTCTTAACAACAAAGCACACATTTCTCCTAACTGCAAGGCTACTGCCTCACACAATGTTTGAGACACTGACTCGTTCAGATAAGTCTAACACAAGTTTAGAAGAACTGACTTAGATTGCAGCCTACAGCTCCTACAGCATTTATTCTTTGCAGGATTTCTTTTGCTGTCTGTTTTAAAAAGTTAGGAGGGACCAGAATACACTTCAGTATCTAGTTCTTTATTTCTGAGATGTCTAACCAAGAAGAAGCTCTGCTAGCAGTAGGTGATATGTGTTTTCTGACAGAGGAAAGCCAGATCTATCAGAGGACACATAAAAAGGCAGAGTTACTGAATGCTTTCTTCATCTCTGTCTATACCACCGGAGACTGTCCTCAGGAGCCCCAGACCCCTGAGGCCCCAGCAGAAGACATGAAAAAGGAGTTTTCCTTGGTTGATGAGGACTGGGTTAGGGAACAGTCAAGTAATCTGAACACCCATAAATCCATGGGTCCTGATGGTAAACACCCATCGGTGCTGAGGGAGCTGGCAGAGGTCATTGCAAGATCGCTCTCCATCAACTTTGGTAAGTCATGGTGGACAGGAGAGGTGCCTGGGGACTGCAGGAGGGCAAACAGAGAGCATGTCAGCAAGTTTGCTGATGACAAAAAACTGGGAGGAGTGGCTGACACACTGGAGGGTTATGTTTCCAGACTTAGACAAACTGATGATTTAGGCAGGGCAAAGTTCAATGGAGTTTAACAAAGGCAAATGTAGAGTTTTGCACCTGGGGAAGAACAATACCAGATAACAGTATAGGTTGGGGACTGAGCTGCTGTAGAGCAGTGAAGGTGAGAGGGACCTGGGGGTCCTGGGATGGAAGGTTGACCATGAGCCAGCAGTGTGCTCTTGTGGCCAAGAAAGCCAATGCTGTTCTGGGGTGTATTAGAAGGACTCTGGTTAAGAGGTCAAGAGAACATAGAATCAACGAGGTTGGAAGAGAAGTCCAAGATCATCCAGGCCAACCTATCACCCAGCCCTGTCCAATCAACTAGACCATGGCACTAAGTGCCTCATCCAGGCTTTTCTTCAACACCTCCAGGGACGGCAACTCCACACCTCCCTGGGCAGCCCATTCCAATGCCAATCACTCTCTCAGTCAAGAACTTCCTCCTAACATCCAGTCTAGACCTCCCCCCGCACAACTTGAGACTGTGTCCTCTTGTTCTGTTGCTGCTTGCCTGGGAGAAGAGACCTATCCCCACCTGGCTACAGCCTCCCTTCAGGTAGTTGTAGACACAAATGAGATCACTCCTGAGCCTCCTCTTGTCCAGGCTAAACAATCCCAGCTCCTTCAGCCTCTCCTCACAGGGGTTAGATGTTCTTGTCCCCCCCTACTCTGCCCTGGTGAGGCTGCATCTGGAATATTGTGTTCAGTTCTGGGCCTTCCAGTTCAAGAAGGACAGGGAATTGTTTGAAAGAGTGTAGCATAGAGCCAGGAAAATTATTAAAGGAGTGGAACATCTTCCTCGTGAGAAGAGAGTGAGGGAGCTGGGGCTCTTTAGCTTGGAGAGGAGACTGAGAGGTGAAGTCATTCATATTTATAAATATGTAAAGGGAGAGTGCCAAGAGGATGGAGCCAGGCTCTGCTTCATGATGCCCAATGGCAGGACAAGAAGCAATGGGTGGAAGTTGAGGCATAGGAAGTTCCATGTAAACATCAGTAAGAGTTTTTTCACTGTGAGGGTGACAGAACACTGGGATAGGCTGCCAAAGGGGGTTGTGGAGTCTTTCTCTCTGGAGATATTTGAAACCCACATGGATGTGTTCCTGTGTGATAGGGTACATGTGATCCTGGTCTGGCAGGGCGGGTTGGACTGGATGATCCTTCAAAGTCCCTTCCAGCCCCTAACCTCCTGTGATTCTGTGATTCTTTCAGTTCTAAGTAGGTAGACTTCAGCAGTCTAATATTAAGAGCTTTGAGAGAAAAGAGTTAGGTCACAAGTTCAGGATTGAAAAGGTGATGCTACTATATCAGAGTTAGAGAACTGAAAAGTGCACTCTTATAGTTCAGCATGTCTACTGAAATGTCAACACGGAGGGAGACTTCCTGTTATTTATCTATTTGTCTTAAGACATTAGTGAATGCTATGTAAGTGCTCGGCTACAATGATCAAAAGCACACAGGGCATTTTAGGGGTGATCTCTGTAAATCATTGTCTCATTAGATAAGTCTCAAATCACAGCAATGCTGAAGAAGTAAAATACATCCGATTTTCTTATGACATCATTTGTTGGAAAGAGATGTGAAACTGATACATTCTGAGGAATGACTGGCTAGATAATTCCTTACACTCTTTGCAGGGAGCTAAGTTCCACCTAGCTGAAGACTTTACACTCAGACCACACTGTTCACTTACCATTTATCTTGCAGCCACTTGTAATTTTTATATAGAGTCTGACAGAAAATCAGATCAAAGGAAAGATTGGGGGCTGCAAGTGAATTGGATTCAGACTAAGAAGATTAAATGAGTTGATTGCTGGTGCTGGGTGTTGCAGATCATTAGGGGATGTAAGCAAACCTGGTCTTTTGCTTCAGAGGGCAGTGATTTAGATGAATTGAAACTGGAGAAGTGTTAAGTGTTCAAGTTTCAGGCTTTGGGTGACACTTGACATTTTGCTTCTGATGCACAGAATAACAATCAGAAACATGTTGCTAGATGAACAATGATGAGAAACGTGCTGACAAAAACAGGAGGCAATGAGGCAGATTAAAATAAGCTCCAACAACAAAGCTCAGCTGTTAGTGTTCACTCAACCAGTCAACACTGAAGGCAGGTCAGAGAAGGGGAGTAAGGAAGAATTACAGTGGGAGCCCTGCGGATTTATTATGACATTAAGAAGGACCCAACAAATTCTCAGCTCATCTTTGCTTCTTGCCTCAATGGCTAACTGGAACAGAAATGAGTCCTACCGGCTTTCACTTCTATGTCCTCTTCACTGCTGGTCGTGTGGTGGTGCAGCTGTTTCCAGCTGCTCTTGACTGCTGAAAAGTTAGGCTGTACAAGCTGAACTCTCTTCCTTCACTGTGTATGCAGCAGTTTGTCAAAAAAATATACTTGCCTAAAGCTACTTATGGATGTAATGAATGAAAGCATCTATGTGGTATCACAGAGAGACCTGCGTTAGGTGCAGGTTTCCAATCTGCTGGAAGAGGATGCTCTTGGAGACAGTGTTAGGTGCTTTGCTGAAGTCCAAGTAAACATCCACAGCCTTTCCCTTATCCACTAAGCAGGTCTCACATGTTGTGTTAGTGTAAATGCCTTTCACTTGGGCTACTGATCCCACTGTCTTTTTGCAGGGAAAGTCCTAATTCCTGCCTGACTGTTCTCAGGTTCTCCCACGTTTATTAATGTGAGACCCCAAAACAAATGTGTGTGACAGGGTCTGGCTGATAGTCTCTAACAACTTTCCAAACCTTATATAGTTTCAAACAAAATGTGACATAGCTGGTCTGAATAGACAGGGTGATGGTTTTGATGGCCCTTACTAGCTCTTGAGGAGAGCTACTGGCCTGGCAGATGTTTTAACACTGAAAAGCTACCATTTCCACAGCTCTGAAGCAGCGCCACGGAAAGGCTGGTGCCAGACATTGCACACCTCACTTGTGCACACCTCTCTTTGCAATTTGGAGAAGCACTCCCCACTCCCCCCTGCCAAAAGCCTTTAAAGGAACCACAGCTTCTACTGTCTACATGTTGCCTCTACTACAGGAGACCTTGCTGGATGTACACCTGCCACTGAAGAACTGGAACTATGCATGTGAGATCTCATGGGAACCAATGGTAGTGATACATTTTTTTCTTTCTTATTAACTCCCTCTCTCTCTCTCCTTTTTCTCTCCTTTGCTTCCTATTTTCCCTCTCCTCTGGTCCAACCAAGCATCCATCAGGTATAAGTGACTGAAAGCTTTCATTGGATCAGATAAACTGAAGTCATTAGCCACTTGGTGTTAGTTAACTTTAACGTATTCCAAGGCAGTTTTTGGATCTTAACACAGCTCCCCTTTCTGCACAGGTTTGTCTCAGGAAGCTGGGTTGTGAAAACTAACCCATCAGTAATCCTTGCATCTTTGAGCTGTGGGAGTATCCATTCCCTACACTAACACACCTCACTATGACACCATCCTTCAAACACTGTTGTACTGCCTCTAGGCTTATTTCTAGCAAGCCTTATTTTGTGCCCTTCTCCCTTCAAATCTAGTTTAAAGCTCTTTCAATAAGCCACATTAGCTCCTGTGCTGGGGCTCATTTCTCCCTTGAGAGAGGTATATACTGTTTGCTGCCAGCAGGCCTTATGTCCTGTAAATCAACCTATGACTAAAGAACCCAAAGTCCTGCCAGTGTACACAAATCATCCAGAGCATAGTAAGACAAACTGTTGTTCACAAATGAGGACACTGGATACAAATGAGGTTTATAGACAAAAGGATGTAATCAAATCATGCAAGTTCAGGCTGAACTATTAGTGGTATCATTTAAAAGGGAAGAGCTACGGCTCTTATTTGCAACTTTGGCTCCAATGTAGGTCCTGAATGAGGCTCCCGGAGTAAATGGTCTGAATCATAGAATCAACCATGTTGGAAGAAACCTCCAAGATCATCCAGTCCAACCTATCACCCAGCCCTGTCCAGTCATCCAGACCACGGCATTAAATGCCTCATCCAGGCTTTTCTTGAACACCCCCAGGGATGGTGACTCCACCACCTCCCTGGGCAGCCCATTCCAATGGCAAATCACTCTCTCAAAATAAGAAGATCAGCTCTGGCTGAAACACCAGACCACAAAGCTGCAAGACGTCATAGCTCCCAACTTTACAGCTTCTCAGTGACAACGCATGTGAGCTGCACACACTTTCTAAACAGAGAAACAGCAGGGAAGCTGCAGCCCCGCGGGGAACAATGACTGCTTTGCTTTCCCTGTTCTGACAGGGAGGTGATAAGCAACTGCGAATTCTTTTAGCAAAACAAAGCATAAAAATAAATTGCATTTGGAGCCCAGGATTTACATCCTTCTGTTAGCACCAGCATGACAAACTTAGAAACTTGTCTCATTTTTGTGACTGCTTGGCCTTTATGGAGTTTTGTTCTTCAGTTTTCAGGGCACTCGAAGATCTAGTCACATCCAGAGAGAGTGAAGTATTGTAGTAAAAAGAGAGTCTTGTTCTACACAGCTCTCTGTTAAAATGATTTCTGAGAAAAGAAGCTGATAATCACTTACTATGCTTGCAATTTTTTCTTCTTTGGGCTTTTGCATTACTAAAACAGGAGAGTGGCTTTACTCATTTTAGCAAGTTATCAGAAAAGTGCATAAACCTGAAAGCCCATGACAAATGGGCAAAAAAGCCTTCACAAGGCAACAAAAACAATGCTAGGGTAACAGTGGCTGCAGTAATTTGGCTGGAACCAAGAGTCAGGCAAAGGGCAAGAGATAGAGCCAGGGAGCAGTAGGTGTCTATATCTCAGTAAACCTCTCACTGTTCAATAAAGTGCCAGTTCAATTTTATCTCTCCCATTATCACTCAGCATGCAAGAAAAATGTTCCCTTACTGTAAATGAGTATTTTTATATCTCCAATATTTGTTTGCACTTATGTTGTCAGAACAGTTTCCTTGTTTTAGTTGTTATGTCTGATCACATTCCTAGACTGACAACTATGAAGGCTGTCGCTAGTCACCATGAAGAGAAGGCTGAGTTGAGACATCATTGCTCTCTGAAAGGAGAGGCTGCAGTGAGGTGGGGATCAGTCTCTTCTCTCCAGTATCAGGTGACAGGAGAACAGAAACTGACCCAAACTTGTACCAGGACGGGTTTAGATTACATAGTAGGAAAAAAATTCTTTTGGTAAATAGTGGTCAGGTATTGGAATAGACTACCATAGATTACCCAGGGAGGTGATGGAGTCATCATCACTGGAAGCATCCAAGAAATTTGTGGACATGACACTTACGGTCATGGTTTAATGGCCACGGTGGCCTTAGGTTGATGGTTGGACTTGATGGACTTAGAGCTCTTTTGTCACCAAAACAATTCTATGATTCTATGAAAAATAGCTGCTATGATCCAAACAATGCTTTCTTCACTGCTAACTACTAAAAAAATACAGAAGTATTGTGGGAATGCAGTGTGAGAGGGAATAATTGGGAATGCAATGCGAGAGGGAATAATAATGGCCAGTCTATGAGCATTTCGACCTTGGTTCCCACAGCTTCAGGATGCCTCGCATGAGGGTGGATAGTGGACATCTGGTTAATGAGAAAAACAAGGCGTGATGCATGTGAAAGACTGGGTTGTCCTTGCCTAGATTATGCTAATGTGTAGGTGTGTGCTCCATGCTCAAGACTGTATAAATGGAGTCAGAACTGGTCTCTGGTGGGATTCACATTGAATCGTGTGGAGTCCGTGTGGTATCCCCTGCTGAACGGGTGGTGACCTGCGCCGCGTTCCTGAAGGAAGCATCTGTGGCTAACAAAGAATGATTGAAATTTTGAAGAAAAATCATTTTTATGCCATTTCCAGCTACTTTGAGCAGGTTGAATTAGCATAAGAACAACTCCAGCTTGTTAAGTATATCACAAACATCTATAATGCCAAACCCAGCATTTTCCCACCCAGCCTGAATGATTCTTTTCAAACACTGAGAAAAGAGGAGATATTTTAGACGCCAGAGTTTAGGAATCTCAGTGCTTAAGGACAATGGGAGTAAATCTTGTGCATTACGTCTCCTAATCAGGGAATCTATTTAAGACTCTGAACATGAAAGCAAAAACTACATAAGCAGACTAAACTAGAATCATAGAATGGTTTAGGTTGGAAGAGACCTCAAGGATCATCCAGCTCCAAACCCCTGCCATGGGCAGGGACACCTCCCACTAGAGCAGGTGGCTCAAGGCCTCATCCAGCCTGGCTTTAAACGCCTCCAGGGAGGAAGTAGCCACAACCTCCCTGGGCAACCTGTGCCAGTGTCTTACCACCCTCACTGTAAAGAACTTCCTCCTAACATCCAGTCTAAATCTCCCCTCTTCCAGTTTAAACCCATTACCCCTCACCCTGACATTACTAGACCTTGTCAATAGTCCCTCCCCAGCCTTCCTGTAGGCTCCCTTCAGATACTGGAAAGCCACTATAAGGTCTCCTCAAAGCCTTCTCTTCTCAGAGTGTACATCAGATTCTTAGAGGCTTGGTTCTCAGTAACTTCTTAAAGGACTTAGGGAATGCATGACTGAAAGACACATGCCTGGGCCACTGCATCTGGTTGCTCCTTCTTGTACTGCTTTCATAATGACATATCTCATCTTATAATAAGTTGGGTGTTTGTCCCTGTGATTCATATTTGAAGGCTTTTGTAGAATTGGTGGTGAGAAGCCCTCCCATGGAGACCCTGTGACGCTCATTAGTTTCTAACGATGAGTTTGGTGAAATTGTTCCATCAGCCGCAGAACTGAAAAAAAAGACTCTTCAGGTCATTCTGATTTTTTTAAATGCTGAGATGTCTTAGTCTGTTGCAGATTTGGAGTAAGTCAGTGGAAAATTCCTCTTACTCCAGCCAAAGCAAGTTGGAGAAGTCTTTATGAAAATTCCAGCTTTGAACTTTAAAACCCTGATTGTAAATGCATAGCAGGCTGACAATCCTGAAGTGGGAAATTCAGGTAGCAAACTATTCAGAAAATGTAATGACTTTTACTGCTTTAGGTACATATATTAAAGATATTTTCTGGTTCTATAAGCTCACCTTCACTCTGTGGTAGCTCTTTGTCTATCAGCTATGGAGCAAGGGTTGTTCTACTCTAACTTGCATTCTTATTCCTCACTAATGGCATTGTGATGTAAAGGAAAAACTAGTAAATACTATAAACACTTTTAAAAACTAAGGCATTGGGAAGTAAGCAGTTTATGAAAGTCAGATAGAAAAGAAGACTGGAACAGAGAAGTCTTGATTCCATTGTACAGGAGAAAGCATCCCTGCTGCTTTCAGAGTAGCACTGCAAATGTTGTACATTTACTGAACTGCACAACCTTTAATTTTTAATTAACTCACAACTTGTGTTGCTCAAAGACCTGTGACTGTGAGGAAGCTTGGAATCCCATTGTGCTCAGATGCTATCCACACACAGCACTGTCTGACCTGCAAAGCTCAAGTCCAAAGGCTGACAGCAGGTGGAAGAAAAATAAAATTATTATCCCCCTTTCATAAAAGGACAGCAGGATTTCAGAAAGAGCAAGTGTTTTGCTTGAAGTGGAGGAAAGGAGTTGCAAAACTAGTAAGTGAATATGGGTTTCCAAAGCTATAAGTTATCATCTGAGAGCTGACTGCACCTTCTCCTGTCAGAGGGAATCTAAGCTTTGAAAAAGCAAATCTCTGTCATCTAGTTAGGTCCTTTGTTACTGAGTATTATTAAATAGTTGCAATACTTGATATAATAGTACAAATTGCACCTACCTGGTAAAAGCTCCTAGTCTTGCTGGGACAGAATCCCAGGCCAGCCATGGGCTGCTGGCCATTAGCAGTTCTGAGTCAGCTGACTGGAGCTGGCTCACAGGTGTATCCCAGACCATGAGCATAACCACTCACTATAAAGGAAGAAGTCTGTTAGGGTGCAGGAGGCTTTTTGCTTGATTTTCTTCCTCAGCTGCTTTCTCTTTGCTCTCCTGCTTTTGGAGACTGCCTTCCCGAATGTTGTGAGTGCTGCACTTTTGCATGGCTGAGTTGTAACTTTATATAACTTGTACTGACATTGGTATTAACTTGCTTCTTTCATGAAATCCATTTTCATTTCAACCTGTGGGTCTTTTCCCCTTTTTCTGATTACCCTTCTCTGCTGAGGAGAGTGACATCAGGTGACAGAGTAGCTGCTATAGTTTAGCCCCAAATACATGCTACATGTAGACAAATAGCAGATATCACATACTGTAGCTTGATGGTATCAGAAGTGTGGAGGGTTTAGTTTTCTTCTGCACGAACACATCCATACTTCAGCCTATGTATAGGACACAGAGCTCTCATTAGGACAACAGATACTACATTGTACAAAGTATTTCAGACACTGGGATTTATTCTTAAATAGATCAAGAGTTCTATTAAAATAATAAACCAAACCACCACCACCAAAAAAAATCCACAGGAAACTCCAAAAAAGTGTAAGTGGTTTGAGCTCCATGTTGCAAGCACTGTATAGCTGCCACCACTTGAAACAACAATTTCACAGATAACTTAGGCATATATGTCTCCACAGATACACCTTTGACTACTCTGCATGCTGAAGCTGTGCTAGTAAGGATATCTTATTCTCTCCTGTTCATGTTCCACTTTGTGTAAATAACCAAACTTTCAGCAGAACAGTTAGCATATAGTAAAGTTTACAGTATGGTCACAGGGTTCTTATATTTGATGTACGAGTTTGAGTTCTGTTACTATCACAGGATCATTGAATGCTGGAGGTTGGAAGGGACCTCCAGAGATCATCAAGTCCAGCACCCCTGCAAAGCAGGACCACTTAGGACAGATCACAGAGGTGTGTGCCCACATGGGTTTTGAGCATCATTAGAGAAGGACACTCCACAACATCTCTGGGCAGCCTGTTTCAGTGCTCTGTTGCCCTCACAGTAAAAAAGTATATTCTTATGTCGAGGTGGAATGTCTTGTGATTGCATTTGCATCCATCGCCACTTGTCCTATCACTGGGTATCAGTGAAAAGACACTGGCTCCATTTTCCTGACAGTCACCCTTCAGATATTTGTAAACATTGATAAGGTCCCCACCCAGCCTTCCCTTCTCCACACTAAACATTCCCAGGTCTCTTGGCCTTCCTTGTAAGAGAGATGTTCCAGTCCCTTAATTATTCTCATAGCCCTCTGTTTAACTTTTTCTAGTAGTTCCCTGTCTGTCTTAAACTGGGGAGCCTGGGTCTGGACCCAGTATTGCAGATGTGGTCTTACTAGAGCTGAATAGAGGGGAAGAAGAACCTCACTCAACCTGATGAATATACACTTCTTACTGCACCCAAGTATATGATTGGCCTTCTTGGCCACTAGGGCAGTTGCTGTTCTATGGATAACTGATTATCAAGCAGGACCCCAAGGTCCTTCCCTGTGGTGATACTCTCCAGCAGGTCACTCCCTAACCTGTATTGGTGCATGATGTTATCCATCCCCAGGTGCTGTACTTTACACTTATCCTCATTAAACTTGACTATATTTGTCTTTGCCCAGCTCTCCAGTCTGTCCAGGTCTCGCTGGATGGCAGCACAGCCTTCCACTGCGTCAGTTGCTCCTTACGGTTTCATACCACCAGCAAATTTGCTGAGAGTACACTCCATCACTCCATCACTCCATCTCTTCACTTAGGCTGTTGATGAATATGTTGAACAAGGCTAGACCCAGCACTGACCCCTGGGGAACACCAATAGCTACAGGTGTCCCACTGGACTCTGCTCCATTGATCATGACTCTCTGGGCTCTGCTGTTTAGTCAGTTCTCAATCCATCTCATTAGATACTAAACTCACAAGGGAGTGCTTAAATGCACGAGAGAGCTATCCAAAACGAGATCACTCATTAGACCACATTTTGATTACTCTTGTATATTTAACCCCACTGATGCAGGTTCAGCAGAGGGTCACGAAGGTGATGAGAGCTGGAGTACTAGACCTGCAAGGAGAGGCTGGGGAAGCTAGGCTTGTTCAACCTAGAGCAGAGATCTAGGTTAGGTGGACCTAACAACACTTCAGTATCTACAAGTTGCACTCTGACATCTCTCTCATCAAGATCAAGAGTGATAACTCCTGAACAAAATTAGGGGGATACTACTGTACTTGATATGGAGGATTATTCTGCTATCTTCATTCTAGTAGCTGCCTAAAAGTGCTCATCAGGCAAAAATTTATTCCTGAATTATAAACACTAACAACACAGATCTAAAAGGCTGAGACTGAAGTCTGCTTTTGCTGTTCAGAAGGAAATGTGGCTCCAGACAGGACTTAGAATTCAAGCCACAAAACCCTGTGCTCTGTTTTCTGCAGGTTAAACTGGTGTATGGTTTGGATCTTTGTATCAGTGTCTCTCTTTTTTATTCCGTGGTGGAACAAAAATCCCACAGTCCCAAAGGACCAAGAATGGGACTCTGCCAGCCCAGCTCAGTAAGCTGCACCTTACAAAGCCAAGGCCTGCTCACTGTGAATGAGACTGTGAAGTTTTACAAGGAAGAAAAAAAATCCAACATTCAGTTCTCCCTCTGGAGAAGTGTTAAATCAATATCTTCATTAGCTGTAATATGTCACTTGCTCTTATTTCTGTTCAAAACAATTGCTTAATTTCCTTATCACGGGCAGTGAGGAAGGAGGGCTGTAAGGATGGATAACTTATGCTATGAGTAAATACAGTTCTTGATTACTTTGACCTTTCATCATTATAACTTTGCTTCATATTGTAATTAGAATTAGTGTGATAAAAAGTAATTCCTTCAGGGGTATTTTTATACACCAGTGCTGATTGAGAATCCAGTGAAGGAGTGATTTTCCATTTTCTTTCCTGTATTCACTTTTTTTCAGGGTATTTTAATTTCAGCTTGTGAGAACTATGAACTTAGGCTAAACCTTAAGATACTGCATCTGTTTGTTTGGCAGATTGAAAGACATCACTGGGCTCACTGTTGTGGAAGGCTAATAGGCCTAAAATATGTCCTGGCTTGCCCCATCCTTCTGCCAATGGGGGAAGCAAGGGCGGGAGGAAAACAAAGGCTTGGGCCATTATGTCCCCTCCCAAAGTGATAAACAGATACCCACAGGTGTTTATGCACTTATGAGTGTCTTGCCCAAATAAGGGTAAGCAAGCCCTGGTTTCACCGAATACGGTCAGTTTGGCAAAGTGCCATTCTGATTGGCTGATCTGTGGCCAAATGAGCCATTACACTTGGGCAAATAATATACATGGAGCTAAGTTGCAAGCAGTGTGCTTCCAGAGAAGGGCGACGAGGCTGGTGAGAGGCCTCGAGCACAGGCCCTACGAGGAGAGGCTGAGCGAGTTGGGATTGTTTAGCCTGGAGAAGAGGAGGCTCAGGGGTGACCTTATTGCTGTCTACAACAACCTGAGGGGTGGTTGTAGCCAGGAGGAGGTTGCTCTCTTCTCTCAGGTGGCCAGCGCCAGAACGAGAGGACACAGCCTCAGGCTGCACCGGGGGAAGTTTAGGCTCGAGGTCAGGAAAAAATTCTTCACTGAGAGAGTCATTGGACACTGGAATGGGCTGCCCAGGGAGGTGGTGGAGTCGCCGTCCCTGGGGCTGTTCAAGGCAGGATTGGACATGGCACTTGGTGCCATGGTCTAGCCTTGAGCTCTGTGGTAAAGGGTTGGACTTGATGATCTGTGAGGTCTCTTCCAACCTTGGTGATACTGTGATACTGTGATACTGTGATAACGTGCTCTTGACTCTCTACTTGGATAATGTATTCTGCTCTGCCCCATGCTTCAGACCAGCAAAGCTTTGATGTACAAGCTTTGACTACCTGGAAACTTGCTGTGCTTCACATTTACCAGAATAAGACATTAAGTGCCTCATGATGTGACAAGAAGTGCCACCAACATCCTGCTCTCTGCACCTCTGCAAGACATCCTGCCTACACCTCTGCAAACCTCCATGCAAACTCTGGAGTCCAAGAGGAACTGGGATCAGCTCAGAGATCATCTGCCTCTTTCCCAGCACCTTGCTAGAGCCTGGGAAGATCTAGAAGCCTCTCAATGGCTATCAAGACACCAACAGAACTCCCTTCAAGTGCTTGGATAGTGTCTGGAAACTGTAGTTAGCCCTGGGGATCCAGAGATAATACTTAGTGAGTAAATATTCATAAGCCTCTCTATAACTGAATTCCATTGTGCCTTCTGCCTTAGCAGAAAGGAGCCTCTCAGGTCTCTGTTGAGGGCGAGCTGCATATTGGCCACAAGATTCTCTTTCCTAAATAGCTAATGTTTATTATATTGTTGCTAGTTATTTCTTAAGTATTCAAGATTCCCTGTTTATTTCCCTCTGTGTAATACTTTCCATGACCATGCAAAAAACTTATTAAAAATTATGGTCTGTGGTAAGATTGCTAAATATCAGCATTAATAATGATAGTAATTTTGGAATAGATCCTGCCCATACTATTGCACTTAGCCTAACTCCATGGGACAATCAGTTGGGGCAGATAACTCACTAACTCTGAAAAAAATATGTGAAGGAAAGGAAAGAGTCAGGGCACTGGAAAAAAATGTGTTCCACTGATTAAGAGAGGCACAATCAGTAAAATAACTGAAGGACTTTGCAATATGCCAGGATAAATTTAGCAGTATCTTGGTCACTTGTCTGAAAGAAAAATCACCATCTGGAATAATCTTTTAGACAGTGATGGAGATTTGATTTTGAGTACATTCATCAGGGTAAATATTTGGGTGAACATTCAGAAATTCTCCTGATTCCCCATCCAATATATTACTTCACCTGATGCATGCAAAAAGCTAAAGTGAGGAACCCATTGTTAGCCTTCCACAAAATTGTCGAGGGATGTGGAAATGTAGATTGGAGACTTTCTTCCGTTCCTTTCTTTCATCTATTCTTTCCCCCCATACAACAGCTCGTTTTGGCTCTGCAGGCTGCAAGTTCCACAAAGAAATGATGTGACCTGTGTTTGAGCAGGAGCAGTAGTCATTCTACAGAACTCGTGTGAGTTGAGGATGAGATAAGTCATCCTTACTCTTTGTTTACAAACACATCTACACAAGGATGAGCAATACCTGAATACAATAAGAGGAGCATGCTGACCTATGCAGTGATCCCAGTCCTCTTCTGGCCACACAACAGCCACACAGAGGCCAAGGCATAGCGCTGAAGTAGATGGGTCAGTAAGAGTCATATTCTTACAGAAACTGATATTGCCTGTGCCTAGGGAGATGGGGGATTTCTTCTTCTGAACAAAACATTAGTGTGATACATGAAGCATTAGTAAAAGCCAATTTGCATTTATTTGAAATTAAGGTACTTGATAATTTACTTTGGAATTACCTACAGGATTATCTCCAGGCACGTAACAGCAATGTGCAGAATGATTATATAAAGAAAGCTAACCAAGCTTTCAGGGTTTTGATCATGCCTCAGTTTTCCTCAGTAGCAAAATTCAAACTCCCCTCTGGTTTTCTTGATTCCATTATCTAGTTAATTTATTTGTTCAGATTTGCTGGCACTCCAGGCACTTTATACAATAAACAGACACTGCAACTTCACAAAACACAGACTGATATCCCAAATCCTGATAACTGTTCTCTTTCCAAAAGACAGAAGAAGATAGAACCATAGAATCAACCAGGTTGGAAGAGACCTCCAAGATCATCCAGTCCAACCTAGCACCCAGCCCTATCCAATCAACTAGACCATGACTGTGAGCAAAGTAGACATCACCATTGTTTTCATTTTCTCAGCCTATGATCTAGTTCTTCTCACAAAAACATTCTAGCTAGGCTCAAACTAGCACAGCACTAAGTGCTTCATCCAGGCTCTTCTTGAACACCTCCAGGGACAGGACTCCATCACCTCCCTGGGCAGACCATTCCAATCACTCTCTCTGTCAAGAACTTCCTCCTAACATCCAGCCTAGACCACCCCCACTGCAACTTGAGGCTGTATCCCCTTGTTCTGTTGCTGGTTGCCTAGGAGAAGAGACAGACCCCCACTTGGCTACAGCCTCTCTTCAGGTAGTTGTAGACACAAATGAGGTCACCCCTGAGCTTCTTCTTTTCCAGGCTAAACACCCCCAGCTCCCTCAGCCTCTCCTCAAAGGGCTGTTTTCCAGGCCCCTCACCGGCATCATTGCAGTCCTCTGGACACATTCCAGTATCTCAACATCTCTCTTGAACTGAGGAGCCCAGAACTGGACACAATACTCAAGGTGTGGAAGGTTTTCATATGTGCTGTTTAAAATCCGGATTTAATGTGATTTGGAATATTTTCACACCTAAGTCAGAAAATGCAAGTGTACAAAGCCCAGCAGGGATCTGTAAAACATCCACTGTAGAAAATGAGCACAAAAGGTAGACTTTAAAGTAGGTAAATATGAGATCTTTACTTTAGGGACATTAATATTGTTATATTATTTGAAACTCTCTGGTCAACATCACTTCCCACAGAAATTTGCTTACCAAAGCTTTTCTCTTTTTTTTTTGTAGGAAAACCACCTGGGTTTAATTTCTACATTTGTCACTGGGAAACATTGAAATGGCTTTTGATTTTTTTATTGAAGTTGTTTGTTTCAAAATGGATAGTTTTATTCAGTCTGTAATTTTTGCCTCTCTTGTCTCTCTTTCCCCTCTCCTTTTCTTGCCAGTAAATCACACAAGTTCAGAAAAAAACAAGGATTAAGAAGTCACCTGGAATTTACTCTTCCAAAGGAGGAAACACCTAACCAAATACCTACATGACAAACAACTATGCAACCTGATTTTGAAAGCCTCCACATTCAGACATTACCCTCGGAGTACACAGCATGTGGTCTCAGTTTTGTGTTCTGGAAATGTCAAGCTACACCACAGCTCTTGCATTACTTCAGCTACATGAATTGCAGAGGAAGGTGTCATACAAAATCATGGTTCTGGCTGGGCCATAGTGATAGACACAGGCTCAGAGTCATAGACTCATGGGATCAACCAAGTTGGAAGAGACCTCCAAGATCATCCAGTCCAACCTATCACCCAGCTCTATCCAACTAGACTATGGCACTAAGTGCCTCATCCAGTCTTTTCTGGAACACCTCCAGGGATGGTGACCCCACCACCTTCCTGGGAGCTCATTCCAATGGTGTTGTGAAATGCAACAATGTCCTTCTGCTCTAAATGAGGTTTGTCTTCAACAGCAAGGAAGCAAATCAGTATGCCTGCTTGTCCCCAGAGACAGAGTTTGGTCTTTGTCTCCTTCTATTCAGCAAACAAGTATAGCCTCTACGTTCCTTTATTCCTTTCCTAGCTAGGAAAGATTGTGTTTTAGCTGATTATTTGATACAAAGTCTGATCCCCATTCTTCTTTTGGTAGCCCACACTTGTGTTGTATGTGTTTTTTCACTTTTCACCTCTACCCAGAGATTTTCAGCACAGTTCTTCAAGACCTCAGATCTGGCTTATGTCTTTCATATGCAAGGAACACTTCTTTCTTTTTTTTCTCCAGGAACACACCATACTCTTTATATTAATATTCCAGTCATCTGAATCTGTCACCAAGATTAAATCACATTCTTATCCTTTTCATGAATAGTTTCAGGTTCACAGATGTATTCCCCATGGGGTGTATTTTATACACAGAAACTTTAAATGATTGGTAACCTACTCTATGATACTCTTTGTTACTCCTACAGCCCTATACTGAGTAAATATCAATTCTAGTTTCCTGGCCTTTGCACAGCTCAGTAAATAAGAATTGTTTATTCTCCTTTACAGTCCACTCTTCCATACTATTCTTGGTTCTGGATTAAAACTCTTCTCAACAGATTTGCAAAGCAGTCTGCAAAGTTTCTCTTCCTCTTCACATGTTTTGGACTCTGTCATCAGTCAATGAATGACTCATGAATTATTCTTGGATAAAGAAGTGAAAGCCCTCCTGACTGTACCATCTGCTCAGCCATGCATTTGTCTACTGGATGTATCTTTATGTGGATGTGCTTTGTTCCTTCTCTGAGAGACAGATGGAAGTCCCCAGTCATTCACTTTTCCTTCCAGTATCTTGCAGTCACTTTGGATCAGAGTAAGATCATTAACAGTGCTCACACGACTGATCAGAACCATGCCTTACCAAATGAATTGGATATGCTTCAGCAATCATCAATAATATTTCACCTCCCAGGTACTCTCTGGCACATCTCAAGGAGACTCTGGGCAGAGGCTTTTCTCTATCATCCTCATGATGCTGAAGGAATGAACAAAGGCTTAGAAATTAGAAGAGATAGGATGAAAAGAAGGTTATCAAAAATAGTCAAAATGGATTGACTACAAAGAATTCATGTCTGAATAATCAGCCTTCTATGAGGGCATGACTGGATAAATAGATCAGGGAAGGGCAGCAGCTGTTGTCTATTTTGATGTCAGCAAGGCTTTTTACACCATCTCTCACAGCATCCTCATAGACAAGCTTAGTGTGGGTTGGATGAAGAAACAGTGGGATGGACTGAAAACTGGCTGAAAGATAGAGCTCAGAGAGTTGTGGTCAATGGCACAGTCTAGTTGAAGGTCTGTTACAAATGGTGCCCCCCAGGGTCGGTATTGCTCAACACCTTCATCAGTGGGCTGGATGAAGGGATAGAGTGTACCCTCAGCAAGCTTGATGATGACACAAAACTGGGAGGAGTGTCTGATGCACCAGACGACTGTGTTGCCATCCAGTGTAACGAACCTGGATAGGCTGGAGAGCTGGACAGATGGAACCCTTGTGAAGTTCAAAAAGGGCAAGTGTAGGGTACCCTTTTTTTATTTCCATGTTATTTTGGAAGTTTCTCACTTTTGAAAAAAAAAAAAATATTCTGCCCCCCCACCAAAAAAATTAAGTAGGATTTTGGCATTTTGTAAGTTTGAAAATTTGGAACTAGAGTCGATATCTATTTGAAAGCTCCTGGCAGTCAGGTGCAGTCCCTGCAGACTGGAAGAAAGGAAAGATGACACTCATTATTAAAAAGAGTAGAAAGGAAGACCCTGAGAACTCTTGACCTGTCAGCCTCACCTCTGTGCCTGGGAAGGTCAGGGAACAGATCCTACTAGATGCCATGCTAAGGCACATGGAGGACTGAGAGGTGATTCAAGACAGCCAGCATGGCTTTCCTAGGGGTAAATCCTGCCTATGTGGCTTTCTGTGATGAAGTGACAGTGTCAGTGGATAAGGCACAACCTCACATGTGATCTGCCTAAACTTCTGCAAGGCCTTTGACACAGTCTCCCTCCCCCAACATCCTGTTTGCTGAGTTGGAGAGATGCAGATTTGATGGGTGGACTGTTCAGTGGATAAGGAATTGGCTGAATGGTTGCATCCAGAAGGTAGTTCTCAGTGTCTTGAATCCAGGCAGAGAGCAGTGACAAGTGGTGTCCCTCAGGGGTCCATACTGGGACCTGTGCTGTTTAATGTTTTTATCAATGCTATAGACACTGAGATCGAGTGCATCATCAGCAAGTTTCCAGGTGACACCAAACTGAGTGGTGCTGTCAATATAGCAGAGGGACAGGATGTCTTCCAGAGGGACCTGGACAGGCTGGAGAGGTGTCCTAAAGTGAACCTTGTGAGGTTCAACAAGAGCAAATCCAGAGTCATGCACCTTGGCTGGAACAACCCTTGCCATCAATACAGACTAGTAGATGAGGTGATAAAAAGTAGCCCTGGAACTTGGGAATGCTGATGGACAAGAAGCTGGACATGAGCAGACAGTGTGAGCTTGCAGCCTGGAAGGCAAAATGCATCCTGGGCTGCGTCAAAAGATGTACTGCCAGTAGATGCAGAGAGGTGATTCTGCCACTTTGCTCTGGTGAGACCTCACATGGAGTGCTGTCTCCAGTTCTGGAGCCCTCAACACAAGAAGGACATGGGCCTGATAGAGCAGATCCAGAGCAGGCCATGAAATTGATGAGGGAGCTGGAGCACCTCTGCTATGAGGACAGGGTGAGGGAACTGGGGTTGTTCAGTCTGGAGAAGAGGAGGCTCCAGGGAGACCTAATAGCAGCCTTCCAGTACCTGAAGAGGACTACAAGAAGGATGGAGAGAGACTGTTTACAAATGTCTGCAGTGATAGGATGAGGGACAATGGCTTCCAACTAGAGAAAAGTAGATTTAGGTTGGATGTTAGGAACAGGTTTTTTACCAGGGTAGCGGAACACTGGAATAGGTCACCCAGGGAGGTGGTTGTGGCTGCACCCCAGGAGATATTCAAAGCGAGGCTTGACAAGGCTCTGGGCAACCTGACCTGGTTGAGGATGTCCCTGCTGATGGCTGGGAGGGTTGGACTAGGTGATCTTTGGAGGTTGCTTTCAACCTGGACCATTCTGTGATCTTATGGAGAAAACTCCAATACTTTATATTAGTGATTTTTCTCTTTTTTTTGCTGCTATTGCTTTTCTTTCCCTGAATTGTCCACTTAAAAGAACAGTTTACCCTTTAAGACTGGAATGCAGCCAGCCCATCACACTGCAGCATCCACAAAAGGAGCATTATAAAGAAAAATGATCACTTTATGCTACATAATCTCTCTCTCTTTTTTGTTTTTACCTCCATCTCTTGTGAATACCTCTCTGATTTCTCAGTAACCAACATCAGCCACTGCACTTTGGAGCAGTGTTGTTGAGCACTCCCAAGAAATTCCCTCAAATGAGGAAGCTTTTGCAAAGTGCACTGTTTTGAAAATGCTTGTAAAATATCTGAGGGCTTCAAAACACAGCTCTGTGTAAAGCACGTTACAGTGACTATTCAAGGCAGAACAGCACGGATCACAGCAACTGTAGTCAGACACCTTCTCAACAAGATGGAAATGAGAAAGAACCCTGGGCATGCTTAGGGTAGCCAGAGAGCTTTCAGCCATCTGCTCCCGGCAGGAAAAATCCTTGTTACTGCTGGGGGAAGCATCTCCCTGAAAGCTGGCAGCTGGTAGTGCAGACCCCACATGGCACTGCTCACATGCATCAACTCTGGGACATCTTTCTCACCACATGACTCATGGCCATCATGGAAGTGATGCACTCTTGGTTCTCCTTTTTCAATCAAGTTCACCTTGTTCCTCAGTATCATGGAGGAAAACAAAGACAAGCCTCACTGGCAAGGCATGATTTAGCCTGGAGAAGAGGAGGCTCAGGGGAGACCTGATTGCTGTCTACAACTACCTGAGGGCTGGTTGTAGCCAGGGGGAGGTTGCTCTCTACTCTCAGGCAGCCAGCACCGGAACGAGAGGACACAGCCTCAGGCTGCGCCAGGGGAAGTTTAGGCTCGAGGTGAGGAGAAAGTTCTTCACTGAGAGAGTCATTGGCTACTGGAATGGGCTGCCCAGGGAGGTGGTGGAGTCGCCGTCCCTGGAGCTGTTCAAGGCAGGATTGGACGTGGCACTTGGTGCCATGGTCTAGCCTTGAGCTCTGTGGTGAAGGGTTGGACTTGATGATCTGTGAGGTCTCTTCCAACCTTGGTAATACTGTGATGATGATTTAAAATTGCATTTGCAAGGTTTGGAATTGGTCAATGACAAGGAGGACAAACTGTAAAGCATCATTCTAATGTATATATATATGCAGAGGAGGGCAACGAACCTGCTGAAAGGCCCAGAGAATAAATCTTACAAAGAGGGACTGAAGGAGCTGGGACTGTTTAGTTTGAAAAAGAGTAGGCTGAGGGGAGGCCTCATTGCTGTCTACAGCTATCTGAAAGGACATTGTGGAGAGCTTGGTGCTGGTCTCTGGTCACAGGTAATTAGTGATAGAACAGGAGGGAATGACCTCAAGCTGTGACTGGGTAGGTTCAAGTTGCACATTAGGAAGCATTTTCTCATAGAAAGAGCAGTCGGGCATTGGAATGGGCTGCCCAGGGAGGTGGTGGAGTCACCAACTCTGGATGTGTTTGAAGTCATTTGGATGTGGTGCTTTGTCGTGGAGGACCCACAGGCCCAGAATAGGCTTATACATGTTTACCTATCAAACGGACACAAAGGGGCACAAAGGGCCTGAGGCCATAAAGTCTGGCTTGCCCAGGGCCCATGTTGTGTAACGTGGTTATGTAAGCCCAGGCGCCTAGCTTACGGCCTGCCGGGTGCAAGGCCCGCGCTCTTCCCATACTTGGGGGAGCCAGGCCTGGGGATCCTGCCTAATTTGGCATGTTTTGGCCGACCGCCAAAAGCCAACTGGATGATATCGTGGCCAAAGGACCATTAATCTCAGCCCACATCTGATAAACAGGGGAATACAGGTAAACAAGGTGCTCACCTCTCCCTGCTTGTTCGCTGCCTGCAGCCGCTATTGTTTTATTCGCTACTTGTTTGCCTTACTGCTTCTGTGCGCCATGACACGATCCAGCAGAAGATCCAGCCCGAATATAGGTAACGACCCAGCAACGACCTAGCGATGAGTTCCGACACTGGGACTTGCTGGCCTGCCGTGCCAGCCTGAGGGCCGACTCCTTGCTATACACAGCACTCAATCGGGCTGCTCCAGCCCACAAGCCTGGACCCTGCTTTGCCCAGGTGGCTGCTGACCACCCGATGACTTCCTGAGAGCCACGGAAGACCTCCCTCGTGTCCATGGGCCTTCTCAGCTGGCCTGCTCAATTTGGGATGGAACAAGCAGCAAAGCCACATCATATCATTGGAGAGCAGCCCTGAGAACGACCTGAGGGTCTGGGTTGACGAGAAGCTCAACATGAGCCGGCAGTGTGCACATGCAGCCCAGACAGCAACCCTGTGCTGGGCTGCATCAAGAGCAGTGTGGCCAGCAGAGCAAGGGAGGGGATTCTCCCCCTTTGCTCTGCTCTCCTCAGACCCCACCTGGAGTACTGTGTGCAGTTCTGGAGACCCCAACACAAGAAGGACATGGAACTGCTGGAGCGGGTCCAGAGGAGAGCCACAAAGATGCTCAGAGGGCTGCAGCAGCTCTGCTATGAGGACAGGCTGAGAGAGTTGGGGCTCTTCAGCCTGGAGAGGAGAAGGCTTCGAGGAGACCTTAGAGTGGCTTTCCAGTATCTGAAGGGAGCCTACAGGAAGGCTGGGGAGGGACTATTGACAAGGTCTAGTAATGTCAGGACGAGGGGGAATGGGTTTAAGCTGGAGGAGGGGATATTTGGATGTTAGGAGGAAGTTCTTTACAGTGAGGGTGGTAAGACACTGGAACGGGTTGCCCAGGGAGGTTGTGGATGCTTCCTCCCTGGAGGCGTTTAAGGCCAGGCTGGATGAGGCCTTGAGCAACCTTTTGTAGTGGGAGGTGTCCCTGCCTATGGCAGGGGGTTGGAGCTGGATGATCCTTGAGGTCCCTTCCAACCTAAACCATTCTATGATTCTATGATCATTACCACATGAAGTCCACCACCTTTGGGAAAGCTTACTTGAAGCATGACTTTTATGTGCTTTTCTATTGCATTTTCATTTTCTAAGTGTTTTTAAATCTAACAGGCCTCACATCTTACTGGGCAGATAAACATTTTTAATTTATATTAGCATTTATTACTGGTTTTCTCCAGCTTTATTCTTTGTGAACTTCATCTTGCATTTTATTACTAATCCAAACCAAGTCCAGTAAAGATTTAAAGCATGCTAACAGAAATAATTACATTTATATTCTAAGCAATAAATAAGACTCCATAAACTTTCTAAGCCACAAGATAACTACTATGTCATCATATCTGCCATGCAGCTCCCTCATATGAAAAAAAATTCTTAGCCTTAGTGTCTCACATTTGCATTTCCAAAAAGCTAAACTACTGAGTAAAAAACAAAACATTTGCTGTAAGTGACCAGCTCAAGTTCTACCCTGGAAGTGCTAGGCTTGGCTTCCTGCTTTTATCAGTTTTAACTCTAATATTCCTTATTGAAATCTAGTCTTTACATATTTTAAGAGAGGGCCAACCAGCTCCTGGGCTGCATCAGGAGAAGTGTGGCCAGCAGGGCGAGGGAGGTGATTCTCCTCCTCTACTCTGCTCTGGTGAGACCTCACCTGGAGTACTGCATCCAGTTCTGGACTCCCTATTACAAGAGGGATGTGGACATGCTGGAACACATCCAGAGAAAGACCACGAGGATGCTCAGAGGGCTGGAGCAGCTCTGCTATGAGGACAGACTGAAAGAGTTGGGGCTGTTCAGTCTGGAGAAGAGGAGGCTCCCAGGTGACCTTCTTGTGGCCTTCCAGGATCTGAAGGGGGCCCACAAAAAAGCTGGGGAGGGACTTTTTAGGATATCAGGTCTAGGGGGAATGGAGCAAAGCCGGATATGGGTAGGTTCAGACTGGGTGTGAGGAGGAAGTTGTTCAGCATGACAGTGGTGAGAGCCTGGAATGGGCTGTCCAGGTTGGCGGTTGAGGCCCCATCCCTGGAGGTGTTTAAGGCCAGGCTGGAAAAGGCTGTGGCCAGCCTGCTGTAGGGTAGGGTGTCCCTGCCCATGGCAGGTGGCTGGAACTTGTGGTCCCTTCCAACTCTGATTGATTCTATGATTTTATATCACATTTGTTGACACAGAATTTGAAGTGATGTCAGACTACTAACTGGGCACTGCTGACAGCTTCAGGGAAGGGTCTGTCACCACAGGGCACTGTTTCACTGCTGTCATAGGATACCAGGCAAGAGCTGAAAATCACACAGCTCCTAGATTGTAAAGCCTAACTGATCAAAAGCACTGATTGTGTTGTATATCCTCTGTTTTATGAGTATCACTTCTCTATGAGACTGAATGATGGCCAGATCATCCCTGACAGACAGTAACAATGAAGATATGCAGGCAGATCCCAATGAAGAAAAGCTGTCCTTAAAAAAATTATTATTTCAGACATTTTGTATTTCTATTGCTTCCTGCAGCTGGTTTTAATGGACTAGAAACTATCTGTTGAGTAATTTTTACTCTGTCAACACTTCCTCTAAGTACTGCAGGATCCTAGGTCTACAAAACAGTAAAAGAAACACAGTTAATATCCTTTTTTTTCCAAAATCAAAGCTGTTGCCTCAGATGCCAGTACCAAAGACTGAGAAGAGGATCCTCATCTTGCATGCATGATTACAGCTTTGCATATCTTTCTAAGCTACGATGTGATGACATTAAGTCACTGCACCCAAGGGAAACTGCCAAAGGAAATCCCTTTTTAAATGCCTTTTAGAACTTATTTTATGTACACTATGTTGTGACCTCTCAAGCTTTCTGCAAAACATATTTGTTGAACAATATATTTAAAGATTCTGGAGTACTGAAACCTGATAGAATAACAAATAATTAACTTTTACTTCATTGGCCAAGTCTTTATCACTGTACTGTGCTATGACTTTATTACTATGTTACCTTTGTTTTCTACTTTATTGCTAGACAAAAGCAATTCCAATGACCAATTCCAGATTAACTGTCCTACACAGTTAACATGCTGTGCTTCAGGAAACTCCTATACTTCAGTGGGTCTTTCATGAATTTGGTTATATCAAGAAACTAGAGTCTTAGTGAAACATCTTTTCAATGTCTGTTTCTTTTTTGCCTGCATTCCTATTAGCCAAAAAAATAAAAAGAGAGAAGAAAGTATTTGTAAGGTTAATATATCAAGCAACAGATAGCACCAGACTGCAGTACAAAACTATATTATCTGCCTTCTATTATTTGCAACCTTTAATCTCTATGCAGTTAATCAGAAGCACAGGCATAATTTGAAGGTACATTCTTGTTGCTGCTTGGAAGCCTTTTATTTATAAGGTAGCAATCTTTGTTCCTTACTGTAGAAGGTAGAAGCCCACACGCAGCCTTGCCAGTAGGCGAGTTCTGGCTATGCTGAGCTCTTGCCCAAGGAGCAGCAATTTCATTACTGACAACAGACTGGCAAATTAACAGTGGTCACTCAGGACTTGACTACAGTTACAGGAGCTGGTTTGTCCAGGATGTTCCCATTAGCAAGAGGAAGCAGCCCATAACCTCTGATAAAAAAAATTGTAATTTTATTCTTCTGTGTAATAAAAAGTTAATACGTTCACCTCCCAATTACTTGTGGCAGTTTCATAGAATCATAGAATTAGCCAGGGCTGGAAGGGATCACAAAGATCATCTAGTTCCAACACTCCTGCCATGGGCAGGGAGACCCTACCCTAGAGCAGGCTGCCCACAGCCTCATCCAGCCTGGCTTTAAACACCTCCAGGAATGGGGCCTCAACCACCTCCCTGGGCAACTCCTTCCAGGCTCTCACCACTCTCATGCTGAAGAACTTCCTCCTCACATCCAGTCTGAACCTACCCATCTCCAGCTTTGCTCTGTATTTTGGCAGTACCCACAAGCATTCATGAAAACCAAGGTTTCTCATGGCCTCAGAATGCATGTAATACTCCACCTATCTCTTTCTGTCTGAAAATTGTTTTCCTTTAAGCATAATTTCTTTCAGTGGTCCTTGAAACTCACTAGGTAGTGTTAAAGCTTTTGTTTCCCCTTTAGCAATGGCTATTTTCCACCCATTACTTGAGTGCAATTCTGGTTTTGCACCTCTACCAAAACTCTTAGGTGCTACCTTGTTAGTTCATTTTCCTTGCACTAAATAGAGTTTCCTCTGTTGTAGCTCTTACCATTGCCTTCTCCCCTTCCATTGTGTACCTCTGAGAAAATGCTGGCTGCACTTTTTCCACAATTCTCCTTATGAGAGCTAACAACTGCAACTAAATCATCCCTTAGCTTCCATTTCTCCAGGCTAGGCATATACAGTTGTCATAGCCTCTTGTCCTAAGTCATGCCCTTCTCCATGCTAGTGGTCTTTCTCTCTGCTCTTTCCAGTTCATTGATGTCTCTTGTGCACTAGAGACTCCAAAACTGAACTGGTGCATATCAGTTTTGGTTGCTTTCTTCCTTAGAGTCAATGTAAAACCTCAGAAATCCAGCAACTGTATTTTTTGAGCATCTAAAACCATGGGGCTCTGAACCTGTGTGGGTTTTGCCTAAAGAGGGATGAGATTCAAGATTAAAAAGATGCCAGGCTTCAAGCCTGGAAGTGTTTCACATCATGCATGAGAACATACAGATGAGTGCCTTTAGGACTTCTGCATCAGACAAGCAAAACAGAACTGAGATTGTTAGAAGAAACTTTGTTAAAAGAAGAAAATAGCAAGTCATTAGAATATCCAAGTCGTGGAAGATTTGTAAACCATGACAGCTATGTCCACATGCTGACACCTGTCAAGAGTACGGAGGCCAAAAGTTAAAACGTGTAAAATTAATCAGGCAAGTCTTTTCCGTAGGCAGAAGACAGCTGGCCTCCCTGCTGAACACCAGGCTTACTGCTGTGCACATTTACCTTCTACTGAAAGATTCATGAGCCATTTCTCAGCCAGACTCTGCTCCATCTGCAGGCGTGGGGGGGACCAGGTGAGCGGTCAAGGCTGCAGCTGAGCTCTGCAGCCGAGATGGCAAATTCAGAAGCGAATCAGAGCGGCATGGTCAGCTCAAGATCTGCAGGAGGTACCTAAGGATGGCAGCTGCAGCCCAGGAACCTCCTCACACAGCTGAGAACCTGGGGAGAAGCTGGACTCCACTTGAGCATCTCCCTCTGTAGGATGGCAGGATGTCAACAAAGGCACATTTACTGATGCTTGGACCCTGCCTTCACAAAAGGGGTGCACATGTAGGAATTACAGCCTTTTCTCCTTTGTTTTTGTCCTGGGTTTGGTTTTACTTTTTGGGGTTGGTTTTGTTGTTGTTATTCTGATCCAGTTATTTTACCAATGTTAGAAGTCACACAAAAAGAAAATTTTAGAACAGGTTTATGTAGTACTGCAATTCCCTTCCCTTCCCATAATAAGGCTCAACATCTCTTACCCTTAAAATCAACCTTTTTTTCCTCCATAATAAAATTAGCCCTCTATGATAAAACGAAAATACAACAACCTACAACAAACCAGGATATTAGTCCAAACTATCTGACTGTGACCAACAGAAAGTACTTTGGAAAGGTTCATTTTATTCTATAGCACGAGATGAAAAATAGTTCTCATCACTCTCCTACAAGTTAACCACTCTAACTTCTATTTCATAAGCACGCAATTACTGTGAGATGTTAAGTCCCCTCTAAAAGATGCTTGAACTCACTGAAGGGCTATTAAAAATTATCAATCTCACATCACAGAGGTCTTGATGTTTCTTCTGCCTTTGATTTCATCTTATATGGCCTCACTGACCTCAAATTTCATTTAAATGTCAGATTAAGATTAGAGCACAGGTAAATTTTAACAAGCCACTGCGATGTGGAACATTATGGCTTGGCTTGGCTCACGCTTATAAGCTTATTTTATCTTTTAAAGTATCCAGGAAAGCAAATAGTTGTGTCTAGAAAGGCAAAAAAGGGACAGTAATGGAAACCAATTCAGGGCAGAAATCCTAGATGATAACTGTTCATCTCAGAAAAGAGGAATGATTCAGAGAGTAGTGTCTTTGACAGCTTATTTCTTCTTCTGTGTCAGGGAGTAAAGCTGTATAAAGTGACCCATTTATAATCTGTATGCTTGCATCAGTTCAGCTTGCAAGCCTCCATAGCTGTGCAGGTTTGGGCTAGGATAGAGTCAATTTTCTTCATTGTAGCTAGTATGGGGCTATGGTTTGGATTTGTGCTGAAAGCAGTGTTGCTAGTACAGAGATGTTTTCATTACTGAGCAGTGCTTACACAGAGCCAAGACCTTTTCTGCTTCTCAGCCCACCCCACCAGTGAGTAGGCAGAGGCTGCATGAGAAGTCAGGACGGGACATGGCTAGAACAGCTGACCCAAACTAACCAACAGGATATTCCATACTATATGATGCCATGCTGAGTACATAAAGCTGGAAGAAGAAGGATGGGTGGGATGTTTGGAGTGATATTGTTTGTCTTGCCAAGTTAGGCATGGTGGAGCCCTGCCTTCTTGGGCATGACTGAACGTCTGTCTGACAACATCAATGTGCTAGTTTGAGCCTAGCTAGAATGTTTTGGTGAGAAGAACTAGATCATAGGCTGTGAAATGAAAACAATGGTGAGGTCTACTTCCCTCAGTCTCGCTGAGCTGTATTAGAATTAAAAGCAAAATAGAGATAAGGTCACTCACTTGCTCACTTCGCTCTGGGCTTTGCTCTGGGCTCTACGCTTGCTGGGGAGCTCGGGCTGCTGGCTGAACTCCATCTTGCTTTCTAACCTCACCCTCCATTTGCTTTGGCTGATCCCACCTTGCTTCTTAATCCCTTTGGCCAAACCTCCATTTCTTCCTTGAGACTGGGGTAAGGTTGAGAGGGGTAGGGGGAAGGTGAGGGGGTGGTTGAGAGCCCCTCCTGGGGACTGAGGTTTCTGGGAGGGGAGTTGTGTTTCTGTATTACTTTTTTTACCTTGTGTATTTCTGTATATAACTGTATATACTGTAAATATCTGCTTGTA
>WAAF01000358.1:101489-113070 GCA_013400475.1 Tricholaema leucomelas
CTTCTCTGGACACGTTCCAGCACCTCAACATCTCTCTTGAATTGAGTAGTCCAGAACTGGACATAGTACTCAAGGTGTGGCCTGACCAGTGCTGAGTACAGGGGAAGAATAACCTCCCTCGTCCTACTGGCCACACTGTTCCTGATACAGGCCAGGATGACATTGGCTTTCTTGGCCACCTGGGCACACTTTTGGCTCATCTTCAGCCTACAATGCTGAACTTCCAATAGGCTGCAGAAATGAGTCAAAAGGAACTTTGAGAAGTTAGAAGTGAAAAGTCCTGCACCTGGAGAGTAAAAGCTCTGGGGGTTGAGCAAGAGTCAACAATGTGTTCTTGCTGCAAAAAAAAAAAAAATGTGTGAAGTGTCCTTAGATGCATCAAACAAAGTATTGCCAGTAGCTGAAGGGAGGGAGTAGTGATGAGGCCACACCTAGGGTACTGTGTTGTGCTAGTTTGAGCCTAGCTAGAATGTTTTGTTGAGAAGGATTAGATCACAGGCTATGAAAGGGAAACAATGGTGATGTCTACTTCACTCATAGGCTTGCTGAGATGTATAAGAACAAGAATCCAAACATAGATGAGGGAATTGCTATCTGTCCAGGCTTCGAGCTGCATTTTCTCTCTAACCTCACCCTCCACCTCTCTGACTAATGCACTTGCTTCCTAACACCCTGGCCAGCCCTCCATTCTTCCTCGGGGCACAAGGCAACATCTGGGGTCAGGTAGAGGAGTGGGAGAAGGTGGAAGGGTGGTTGGGAGCACCTCCTGGGGACTCAGGTTTCTGGGAGGGCTGTTGTGTTTCTGTATTACCTGTTACCTTATGTATTTCTGTCTATAACTGTATACACTGTAGCTATATGGTTGTATATTGAGCTAAGCTGTAAATACAAGCTTCATTCAAATTTCCAGAGCTGGCTGAGTCTAGTCTGGGTGATTTCCAAAGTGTGTGGGGGGCAGGTAACACTCAAAACATTACATGTGTCCTTTAGGAGGAAGGGTGAGATTGGGATATTGTGAGTGTTTTACTGATTTGAAGTGCAATTGGGATGAATAGAATCAGAACTGCCACATTTTATTGCTAGTTCTGCTGCTGCTTTGATAGAGGAAATGGCTTAACCTCTTTGTGCCCTACTTAATCCACATGAACAATGCAGTCAGGTTTTATTCCCTTATATAATTACCATTGGATGAGGTTTATCAATTAATGTCCTTAATACACTTTGAGATCATTATGTGAAAGGCACCACACTTACTATTAACATCAATTATTGAAGTAGGTATATTATCAGGAGACAGAGATTAGCAGGAGAGAAATATTAAAGACCAAATTAACATATGGCATTATGGGGCTGTCTGACAGGCTGATACAAATGTCACTGATTAAACACAGCCTATAGCAATGTGTTGCACATATGGATATTGACAAGTGCAGTGTCTCATTTGAGCAAGGCACAGGCTGCTTCCAAACTCTAAGAAACTGAGTCAAGACATAATTAAGAGCGCAAACTCAAAACTTGGTCATTAGTGCATATGCAGCCACTTTGACCACACATTATTCTTTCCTCTGACCAAAAATCAGCAGCACTGTGTTGAAATAAGTATTTGAGCATTAAATCATTTCAGGCTTTTCTTAATTGAGTTATATTTTTTTTTGCCAGCAAGGCAATTAATTTCAACATAGCTCAACCAAAGGCAAATTCAGGCTATGGAAGTGGAAAATAACTGGTCATGTTTGAAGGGGAGCAAACCAGCAACAGACCTTTTGTGTTTGATGGCTTGTAGAGAAGCATGCACCTGGGCTAGGTGGAGCATTTGCCACAAAAAGAGCAAAGGCAAGATGATGTGGAGGTGAAGAGATCACAAGAGATAATGTTTCACAGGGGAGTTCAAAGTGGTCGTGAAGCTGTGTTTGAAATACTGCAGCTGAAATTTGTTACTCTGTTGTAAAGGCAGTTTTGATCACAGCTCTAAATTATTGACATTGTCCACTTAATTCCTATCAGTGTTTACTTCTTGATGTGTAATTCTGTAAGAATTTAATTTTTCTCTTTTACCACTAGGAGAAGTAGTTCAATGAAATCTGAGAGATTGAGCCTCAAAGTTAAGTGCTCTTGAGGGAGGAGTTGCTGCCAAAAGGGCAGTAGAAAAAGGGAGACATGCAGGTTTGGAAGAGACTTCTAGTATCCTACCCTGCTGCTCTCTTTCAAAGTAATTATTCCAACACTGCTTTTGAAAGAAGATTTTGGCTTTTCAGTCTAAAAAGTATCCTGCTGCAGTCCTTTGCATGTTTATTCCTTCCTTCAGGATTCCTGCTGGGATAGCAAATCCCAAAATGTTCCAGTTTTAATTCTTGACAAAACTACTTGACAGGAAATCAAGACTGATCAAGATTGCCTGACACACAGAGAAGGCAGCAGTCAGAGAGGAAGTGAACCAGAATGATTCCAGGAGTCTCTTGGCAATGCTCTTGCTGAAATGTTTTGTAGCAGTTAAGATAGCAATGCTTTTATCTGTTCCCCCTATGATTACCTAAAGGAGGACACAGCCCTGCAGCCAAACCAGTATGCATAAGAGAGGAGATGGTTAGCATTTAAAGTTTAGCTGAACACTTCCAAACTTTTGCAAACTTATTGTTCTAATTTTTTGGACCTTCATATATTTACCTGTTTCCTGTTATCATGATGGTTGGTTTTACATCCGTGATCTTTCTCCCAGAGGAGCTGTAACACCTGACAGTCTGCAACTCCAGAAAAATAATGGAAAGTAAAGTTTTCAACCTAAGTCTACATCTAAATAGTCTAAGTGCTATTAAATTGTGCACATTTCTTAAGGTCTGTGTGTAGGGTTCTGCTGACTGTGCACAAATGTGCTTCCTTCCTTCTGCTTTCAGGTCATTCTTTTGTGAAACAATGAATGTTTAAATTCTTTTAGTACAAGAGGACACAGTCTCAAACTGCACCAGGGAAGGTTTAGCCTGGATGTTAGGAAGAAGTTCTTCTCAGAAAGAATGATTGGCCATTGGAATGAGCTGCCCAGGGAGGATGTGGAGTAACCATCCGTGGAGGTGTTTAAGAGGAGACTGGATGAGTCAGTGTCATGTTTTAGTTAATTGGAAGGGTTAGGTGATAGGTTGGACTTGATGATCTTAGAGGTCTTTTCCAACCTGGTTAATTCTGTGATTCTGCGAATCTTGCATTACATCTGTGGTGAAAGCTTAATTCAAGAAGATTCTTGTGCTGGAGATCAATCTCTCTGTGAATAAAGGCCAACAGAATATGTAACTTTTGAAGCATTATGGTATCTAATAAAGTCATGACACCTAGAGCTGTTGTAGGTTTAACTGAAGAACTTAATGAGGAGGAATGCACATTCTCCCTACCAGTCAGGTAACTCTTTTGCTCATAGAGACCATGTAAGATAAAAACCTCATGAATTAAGTGATGAATCAGTGAGTTTGTGTTTTAGATGAGGTGGTATAAAGAGGATTGAGCCTTTGCTTGACATGTTTGTTTTCTTTCCAAATGAGCTAATAAAATAAAGTTTAATTTACAAACTATACGGTCCTGTAAGTCTGAGAGATCCAAACAGACCATCACATACATGTTATAGGGGTTACATAATTAGGTCCTAAAGTTAACACACTACTTTATGTGTCATTATAAATTTGGGCACTGTCAACACTTTATAATACTTAGAACAGGGACTTTATGCAAATCTGCTACAGTTTACAATCTGCATTTAAAATATATCTAATGAGAAAGCAGGAAGCCTGCAGACAGTTATGCCTAAGGAGGTATGTAAAACTTCATCTCCTGTTATTCATAATAGCTATAATTTAGCCTAAATAAGGACTCAAAAAGTCATTTAAAAAGACCTCAATACTTGATTCTTGTATTGTGCAATAGTGAAACTGGCTCTTGGAGGAAAGTATTTATGGACCCATTGACCATGACATTGTTCTTTGTTGGTTTGTTTTGTTTTTTAATTTAAGACAAATCAGAGTTGTGAATATTCTTAGAACACTTTGCCCATTCATTTAAATCATTTTATTTGGGTTTGTTGTTTAGGGTTTGGGGATTTTTTTAATGTTTCTTTATCTGAGTTCAGCTGCAGAGGTGCAAACTCATATGACTTAAGACAATTCTCTTTCCTGATCCACCCAGGGAAATCTCCTGGCAATGCCATGTTTTTGTGATGTGTTGGGATCATACCCTGTCTCACAGTCTGCCATCAACAGGATGATGCTGAATCATCACTGCTCACTGACTAATATGTGTTGTGGTCCTTCTGGTTCAATCTACAAAGGATGAGACTCGTGCAAGCAGCATAACCCTTTAGCTTGGAACATCACTAGTTTATACCATCAGCTGCCAATTACATCCAGAGCTATCAGTTAGCTATGATGCATCCAGAATGATTGCTGTCAGATACTTTATGCCCTCTTTTGGACTAAGAAAGACCTCTACAGCCTTCCTAAGCTGTCCATGCATTGTGCAGTCTCTGTTGTTGCTATCTAGGCTATCTAGGATGGGGAAATCTGGTTCTTCAGTGATAGGCCTGATAGGCCAAACATGGGCTTATCCATGCCCTGGCTTGCCCAGACATGTTCCCCTGCTCCCCCTGCTTCTGTGCTGGGGGAGGCAACCATGGGAGGGGAGGGCAAAAGCCCTGGCTTCGCCAAATACAGTGAAGCCTGGCAAGGAGCCATTCCCACTGGCTAATCTATGCCCAATGCCCCATTAGTCTGGGGCTGGATATTGATAAAAGGGATAAGCAGGTAGCACAGGGCTGCTGCCACCTCACTTTGAATCCTGAATTTGCCTGGAGAGCTTACCAGGAACAGGCTCTAAATGGCTGCATGCAATCAGCCTGCATAGCCAGCATGCCATTGTGCCAAGACTGCACACCACATCGCATCCTGCCTGCCCCTCTGCAAGTCTCCTGCCAAGACAGGAAGTCCTGGAGATACACAGATCATCCAGAGGCACCAGGGCAGGGACTATGCTATAGACTCCCAGCTTCCTGAGCAAAGAGCCTGGGAAACTCCGACAGCAACCCCTCCACCTGCTTTGGGTACTGTCTGGTTTATACTTTGTGAGTAAATACTTAAATGCCTCTTCCAGTATAATATTTCTCTTTGCCACTTTAGGAAATAATTCATCTAGTTTTGCCTGTTCCCTGCATGTATAAATTTCCAACCTGTGCATTTTGAACCCTGTGAATAAGTTTTCTGGTGAGTTTTAATGTTAATAAACAGTTTTCATAGTTATTAACAATCATCACCTCGATATCAAAATTAATACAGATTATTAATTTTGCATAATCTGTCACAATATTAAAGGCAAATTAGATCTTAGTTGGCAGGTTAAGCTGCCTGACTTTTGCAACCTATGTGGAGAAAAAGCATCTTGCAGTGATGCATCCAGGCACTAAAATTAGTCACTTTCTTTGAGCCACCTTTTCCACAAAGGCATTTATAAGACTTGAGCCAATCAAGATTCATAGGTAAGGAAATTCTATTAAGTTAGGCAGTTCCATACCTTGCATATATTAAAAATGTGGCATTTGAGTTTGTTGTTTGTTTTTTTTTTTCATTTTCTGATTGATTTTTTTTTTTTAATGTAAGACCAAGTGGCTTAAAAATGCCATTTTATAAATCTGCTTGAAACAACAGGAAAAAATTGTTCTGAGACACCTTGTGATTTGACTATTTAACAATGTGTCCTTTCTCTGGGAGCCCTGCCTTCAAGATAATGTTTCAAATGAGTGTACCTGAGCTTCAGAAGGAGTAGCTCCAAAAAGATAGTCATATAATGCAAATTACCCAGTCCTAGCTGCATCATTTTTAAAGCTGGCCTCTTCATACACAATCAGAGGACCAGTCACCTTCAGAAGGTGATGGCACAATAAATCTCAGCATCTGCTCTCCAGAACACTGGAGTAAATGGATGAATTGATTTAACTGACATAGCTTTTAAAATGTCAAAAATAAATTATTTTTTTCTTTTTGTCCTTTAAACCACTTCTCACTTTTTTTTTTTTTTTTCCCCCAGGTGCTTCTTCTGCAGAGAATTAAGGGAAAAAATAGTCATCACATCTCAAGTAAACTTTTGATTGCTTTGCCAGGGCCTTAGAGTTGTAGCACTGATCACAGGAAAGACTGCAGGCTATTATTTTTGTTTAGAAGTGATCATGTAATTTGGATACTGACATGAATCTTCTGAAGAAGGACTATTCCCTTCCCAAAGACTGAATTTGTGTTTACTGAAGTAACACTCAATAAACTGCTTGAAGTATATCTGGCTTTAATTCCATCATATAAATAGCAAAGATTAAATAAACCAGCTGCAAAAACCCAACACAAAGTTGCTTGCAAACCTTCATAAAGCAGACTCTTAACAGATCAAATGACTCCTGCATGAAGCTTCAACCATTAGCTTATTGATGGCTTCTGTAGCAGCAGCTAAAGCATGCTTTATGTCCATAGATGGGAAGAGAGTTCAAACAGTAGTGTATTGAATTTGTGTGGCAAGATTTATTAATGGGGGTGAGCTGCAACGGTAGCTTCTCTGAGAAGACACCAGAAGCTGCCCCCATGTCAGACAGAGCCACTTTCAGCTGGCTCCAAGAGACTCATGCTGGAGCAGGCTCCTGGCAGGACCTGTGGACCCACAGAGAGGAGCCCACACTGGGGCAAGTTTTCTGGCAGTTCTTCTGACCCTGTGGCTTGCCCATGTTGGAGCAATCTGTCCCTGAAGGACTGGAGCCCATCAAAAGGACCCATACTGGAGCAGCTTGTAAAGAACTGCACTCTGTGGGAAGGATCCACATTGAAGTTTATGGAAAAATGTCTCCTGTGGGTGGGATCTCACACTGAAGCAGAGGAAAAGAGGGAGGGGGAAGGAGTTGTAGAGGTGATATTTGTGCTGAACTTCCCTCAATCCCCATTCTCTATACTTCTGCACTGCTCAGTGGGAGGAGGTAGAGAATCTGAGAATAAAGTTGAGCCTGGAAAGAAAGGAGAGGTGAGGGTAAGATGTTTTAAGGTTAGTTCTTATTCTCATTATCCTGCTCTGTTGCTGACAGTAAATTAATTTCCTTGAGTAGAGTCTGTTTTGACCATGAGTGTAATTGCTGAGTGATCTTTCTCTCCTTATCTCAACCCATGAGTTTTTTCATTGCATTTTCTCTGCCTGCCTTGTTGACGAGAGGGAGTGATAGAGTGGCTTAGTGGCTAGCTGGCAGCCAGATGAGGTCAACCCACCACAGGCAGTTAACATCTCATATTAGAACAACAGCATATGAAGTTTTGGCACATTCATCCTGAGAAACAATCTGACCTGTACCTACAGGACTTGAGCAAATATTCTCAAAATCACAACATTTTTTGTTCAGATAGAAATTTTCTTCTTTTGAGGAAGTCTGAAGAAGTAGGTAGTTTAATGGTCTACCAGTTTGGATGTTATCCACACCCTCCCTCCCCCGCCCCCAACTCTTATGAAATCACCCAGACTAGACTCAGCTGAGCTGGAAATTAAGGAATGAAGCTTTATATTTACAGCTTAGCACAATATACAAGCAGATATTTACAATATATATAAGGACATGGAACTGCTGGAGCGGGTCCAGAGGAGAGCCACGAAGATGATCAGAGGGCTGCAGCAGCTCTGCTATGAGGACAGGCTGAGAGAGTTGGGGCTCTGCAGCCTGGAGAAGAGAAGGCTTCGAGGAGACCTTAGAGTGGCTTTCCAGTATCTGAAGGGAGCCTACAGGAAGGCTGGGGAGGGACTATTGACAAGGTCTAGTAATGTCAGGACGAGGGGGAATGGGTTTAAGCTGGAAGAGGGGAGATTTAGACTGGATGTTAGGAGGAAGTTCTTTACAGTGAGGGTGGTGAGACACTGGCACAGGTTGCCCAGGGAGGTTGTGGATGCTTCCTCCCTGGAGGTGTTTAAAGCCAGGCTGGATGAGGCCTTGAGCAGCCTGCTCTAGTGGGAGGTGTCCCTGCCTATGGCAGGGGGTTGGAGCTGGATGATCCTTGAGGTCCCTTCCAACCTAAACCATTCTATGATTCTATGATTCTATATGCAGAAATATAAGAGCTAAAAAATGGTACAGAAACACAACAGCCCTCCCAGAAACCAGAGTCCCCAGGAAGGGCTCCCAACCACCCTTCCACCTCTTTTCCACCCCTCTACCTTATCCCAGAGTTTACCTTATGTCCCAGGGAGGTGATGGAGTCATCGGCCCTGGAAGTGTTCAAGAAAAGCCTGGATGAGGCACTTAGTGCCACAGTCTAGTTGATTGGACAGGGCTGGGTGCTAGGTTGGACTGGATGAGCTTGGAGGTCTCTTCCAACCTGGTTGATTCTATGATTCTAAGGTGAGTTTGGAGGATCAGCCAGAGGGGTAGAAAGCAGAAGGATTAGTTACACAGAAAGCAGCGTAGTGAGAAAAGTACAAGCACCAGCTGCAACAGAGAGCCACACTGTAACCGTTATCTATGTTTTGTGTTCTTGGTTTTATACATCTCATCAAGCCTATGAGTGAAGTAAACATCACCATTGTTTCCTTTTTACAGCCTATAATCTATTTTCTCTCACTAAAATACTTCAGCTAGCCTCAAACTAGCACAAATGTTTTGGTGAGTAATTAAGAATGCTAGCCCAGATTAAAAAAAATATCAGAAGTGAAGTACTGCTGGCTCCCAACAGACTACATCTTCCCCTCAGAGGGAAGGGGCTTGAGGTAACCTGGTCCTGTTTCCTCTAAGCCAAGGGCAGGGTTTTGAATGGGACCAGATTGGAAGCCTCTATTGGTGTTCTATATCCTAATCCCAGTGTTCATTAGAAGCTAAATCTATTCAATCCACTGATTTATAGAATCATAGAATCAGTCAGAGTTGGAAGGGACCACAAGGATCATCTAGTTCCAACCTCCCTGCCATGGCCAGGGACACTCTACCCTAGAGCAGGCTGCCCACAGCCTCATCCAGCCTGGCCTTAAACACCTCCAGGGATGGGGCCTCAACCACCTCCCTGGGCAACCCAGTCCAGGCTCTCACCACTCTCACAGTGAAGAACCTCCTCCTCATGTCCAGTCTGACCCTACCCATCTCCAGCTTTGCTCCATTCCCCCTAGTCCTGTCACTACCTGATAGCCTAAAAAGTCCATCTCTAGCTCTTTTGTAGGCCCCCTTCAGATACTGGAAGGCCACAAAAAGCTCACCTCGGAGCCTCCTCTTCTCCAGATTGAACAGCCCCAACTCTTTCAGTTTGTCCCTTCAGGAGAGGTGCTCCAGCCCTTTGATTGTCCTCGTGGCCCTTCTATGTTAAAATATTAGCTAATTAATGACTACCTTTGAACACCAGACTTAGATTCATTTAGTTAAGTTAAAATAAGTCAATAACAGTGGTACAATTCCTGTTAATTTGGGCAGGATTCAGAAACAGGCAATTTAGAAAAGTATTTTTCAAGGGTTCAAGTCTACCAATTGGCAGAAGAGGTAAAACAAAACACAATCTCAGCTTCCATCAAGGCCACAACTGCTTTTATAACGTACTGGAAATTAATAAGCTATATGAAAGGTGAATATTAATTTCTGCCACACTAGAATAATAATTGCTATTGTTTATTATTAATATTATTAACATAACACTATTTTTTTATTATTAACATTCAAAAACTGGGGAAATTCCCTGAGGTTCTTTGGATTTTTGGTTGACAGGAAGCAACTCCACAATCAGAGCTTGGAAAATAGTAACACAAACCCAGGAAAAATTCTAACTATGCTTATGGAGTCTCAGCATTCACTCCAGCATATGTACTTGTGATGGTTTGGGTGTTCCCTGCCCCCCCTCAACTTTAGAAATCACCCAGACTAGACTCAGCTGGCTCTGGAAATTTGAATGAAGCTTATATTTACAGCTAGCACAATATACAAACAGATATTTACAGTATATACAGATATAGACAGAAATATAAAAGGTAAAAGGTAATACAGAAACACAACAGCCCTCCCAGAAACCTGAGTCCCCAGGAGGGGCTCCCAACCTCCCTTCCACCTTCTCCCACTCCCCTCAACCTTACTCCAGTCCCAAGGAAGAATGGAGGTTCAGCCAGGGGGTTAGGAAGCAAAGTGGATTAATCAGAGAAGCAGCAGAAAGGCTAGGGAGAGAAAAAAAATGTGACTCCAAGCTCCCCAGCAGAAGAAGAACTCCCTTATCTATGTTTGGATCCTTGTTCTTATACCTCTCAGCAAGCCTATGAGTGAATTAGACATCACCATTGTTTTTCACAGCCTGTGATCTAATCCTTCTCACCAAAACATTCTAGCTAGGCTCAAACTAGCACAGTACTCATGACTCTTTTGGTTCCTGAGTAAGTCTCCTGTATCAAAGATGCTTTCAAACTCATGATGTGATCCCAGGCTAAAATGCAAATATTTCAGGCAGAGGGAAGAAGATGCTGCTAAGCCACTAGTGTTAGCTGCAACATGTGGCTTCCTTTAACAAGCCAGAAATGAGGAGAGGCTTGAATGCTCCATGCTGAATGCAGGAAGGCACAGTGCAGAAAGGCTAATGGAGAAAGGCACAGTTTCTAAATCACTCCCCTTTACATACTTCATTTGAAAATCGAACTGGCCGATATGCACAAGCACCATTGTTCTGGCCAATGAATTCAAACCTTCCTGCCTCCTTTGACCATGCAGACACGGTGAGGGTAGCACAAGACACCTGACATGTGGTGCTAAGCCCCCCAGCCCTCAAGGCTTTGCTGGGGTAAACACTTATTGTTTGCTCATCTCACTTACTCCCAGACCCCACAACAGAAGGAGAGCCAGGGTTAAACCTGCCTGGCAGGATTTGTGCCCTACCAGGACATATAGAAACACTAAATTCAGATTTTCAAGGAAGTTTAGCACTCCAAATTGCCACCCATTCTGAAAAACCTGCCTACAATTTTTGGTACTAAGAAAGCAGAGCACTTAATTCAGTCACTAGCCTTTAGAGGCAAAAGCTCTGAACCATCTATCACTAGCAAGGGAGGGCTGTTCATTACACTTGAATCAAAACACACTTTTATGAAGAAAAAAAAGCAATTTTAAGGAACCATTTTGCATTCCTCTTCACAGTATCACCAAAGTTGGAAGAGACCTCATAGATCATCAAGTCCAAGCCGTTACCACAGAGCTCAAGGCTAGACCATGGCACCAAGTGCCACGTCCAATCCTGCCTTGAACAGCTCCAGGGACGGCGACTCCACCACCTCCCTGGGCAGCCCATTCCAGTAGCCAATGACTCTCTCAGTGAAGAACTTTCTCCTCACCTCGAGCCTAAATTTCCCCTGGCGCAGCCTGAGGCTGTGTCCTCTTGTTCTGGTGCTGGCCACCTGAGAGAAGAGAGCAACCTCCTCCTGGCTACAACCACCCCTCAGGTAGTTGTAGACAGCAATAAGGTCACCCCTGAGCCTCCTCTTCTCCAGGCTAAACAACCCCAGCTCCCTCAGCCTCTCCTTGTAGGGCTGTGCTCAAGGCCTCTCACCAGCCTCGCCCTTCTCTGGACACGTTCAAGCATCTCAA